>CP139505.1:423104316-423556816 GCA_021014915.2 Artemisia tridentata subsp. tridentata
TCGGGAGGTCTTCCAAGTAACACTGTTGTCAACCCAAGGGGTGAACTCAAAGCTGTCAGTACACATAGTGGTAAAGCTCATGTCGGACTCAAGGTGATAAAGGACCCGGTACTTCCCACTAACAATGGAAGTGCTAAACACGTCCAACCTTCGGTCATCCAACCTTCTACACCCACAATTGCTCCTCAACCGTCAAGAATAGATCCTACTCTATCACGATTTACGGTTAAAAGTTTGTCAAGCAAACGTAGTGAGCAAAGAACAGCCAGATATTATTCCGATATGCTCAATGCTGTTCCTGTCAGTGTACTTGATGACAGTGATGATGATGAAGATACCACTTTCGTCAAAGCTATCACCACTCGGAGTGGTGCTGCTTATGAGGGACCATCTGGTCCTATTCCTCCTCCGTTGTTTGAAATGGAAAAAGAGACGGAGGATACCACGGACAAAGTGCAAATTCCAAGCCCACAAAGTACAGCACATGTCCATCCTCCGGTTGTCCCTAACAAGAAATCCAAACCAGGAGTTGTCTTTGAATCTGTTAAGACTCCTGAAGTTGTAGCACCTAAATCCAAACCTCATATTCCTTACCCATCGCGCTTAAATGAGCAAAAGCTCCGTGAGAAGGCTAGTCAACAAATGGACAAATTCTTTCAAATCTTTAAAGAATTACATTTTGACATAAGTTTTGCAGATGCTATCATTCTGATGCCTAAATTTGCATCAACAATCAAACAATTGTTAAGCAACAAGGAAAAACTGATTAAAATGGCTAAAACTCCATTAAATGAGAACTGCTCAGCGGTTATCTTGAAAAAGCGTCCGGAGAAGCTTGGAGATCCTGGAAAGTTTCTACTACCTTGTGTATTTCCGGGAATGGTTGAATGCTATGCCTTGGCCGATCTTGGTGCAAGCATCAACCTGATGCCTCATTCAGTATGGAAGAAACTTTCTCTTCCGGCTCTTACTACTACATGCATGACTCTTGAGCTTGCAGATCGAACCATATCTCATCCATTCGGCATTGCTGAAGATGTGTTTGTGAAAGTAGGTAAGTTCCATTTTCCAGCTGACTTTGTGGTTGTTGAATTCGACGCAGATCAAAAGGTTCCTCTCATTCTTGGAAGAGGATTCCTAAAAACGGGCCATGCTCTTATTGATGTATTTAAGCATGAGATCACACTGCGTGTGGGTAATGAAGCTGTTACCTTTAACCATGATCAAACATCGAAGTACTCCTCAAATTATGACTCTAAATCGGTTAACCGAATCGATGTCATTGATATTGCTTCAAAGGAGTACTCTCAAGAAAGTATTGGTTATTTTCATAATTCTGTGAGTGGTGATCCACCCACATCTTCTCCATCTGTCATTTCTGACTCTTCCCCTTCTCTCACTCCGTTTGAGGGAAGTAATTTCAATTTGGAAGAGATCGAGGCTTTTCTCAAGTGTGATTCATTTCTGGAAGGAATTGATGACGCTGAGATTGATCTGGAGGGAGATATTCGTCTTCTTGAGAAATTGTTGAATCAGGACAATTCTACTCCACTCCCTCCCGTTGAACTTCATAATGAGGAAATCAAATCAGTTGAGAAAAACGATGAATTTCCTGAGGTCGAACTCAAAGACTTACCACCTCATCTTGAGTACGCATTTTTGGAGGGTGATAATAAATTACCCGTCATTATTGCTAGAGACTTGAGTGATGAGGAAAAGATTGCTCTAATAAAGGTCTTAAAGTCACACAAGCAAGCAATTGCTTGGAAACTCTCCGACATAAAGGGTATCGACCCTGAATTTTGTACTCACAAGATTTTAATGGAGGATGACTTTAAACCAGCAGTCCAACACCAGCGAAGGGTGAATCCGAAAATCCACGATGTTATCAAACAAGAGGTTCTCAAACTTCTTGATGCAGGATTGATTTATCCCATCTCTGATAGTCCTTGGGTTAGTCCCATTCACTGTGTTCCGAAAAAGGGTGGCATAACTGTTGTCACAAATGAAGAGAATGAGTTAATCCCAACTCGATTGGTTACGGGGTGGCGTGTTTGCATTGACTATCGTAAGTTAAATGATGCCACCCGTAAAGACCATTTTCCTCTGCCCTTTATGGACCAGATGCTTAAGAGATTAGCGGGAAACGAGTACTATTGTTTCCTTGATGGTTTCTCAGGTTACTTTCAAATCCCCATTGATCCACAAGATCAAGAAAAGACTACCTTCACGTGCCCTTATGGAACCTTTGCTTATAAACGTATGCCTTTCGGCTTATGTAATGCTCCAGGCACGTTCCAGAGGTGTATGATGGCCATATTTACCGATATGATCGGGAAAACAATGGAGGTCTTTATGGATGACTTTTCGGTCATTGGGGATTCGTTCCAAGCATGTCTCTCCAGTTTAGAAAACATGTTGAAACGGTGTAAAGACACCAATCTTTGTCTAAATTGGGAGAAGAGTCATTTTATGGTCAAAGAGGGCATTGTCCTCGGCCATAAGATATCAAAGAATGGGATTGAGGTTGACAGAGCTAAAGTTGATGTCATTGCTAAATTACCTCATCCCACTACCGTCAAAGGTATTAGGAGTTTTTTGGGTCATTGATGCGTGGGTTTTGCAACCTTACAACAGGTTTTACCTCTCGAGGGATCTCAAGAGGCTTACAACCCCACCAGGCAGTGTACCTGACCGATGTAGTATAGTGTAGTGGTAAGTACGGGGGATTGATCGTTCTCCACAGGGAATAGTGTTCGTTAGGTGTGAAAGACTACTCTAATTAGGTCTAAGGGTTGAGGAAGATTCTTTTTATGTTTTTATAATTTTTATGAAAGCAAGTAAAATCTCGGGTTTGAAGGAGTGGGCGGAATTAGTTGCTAGTCAACTAACCCAAATTACTACGAATGCAAATAAAATAAAATAACAAAAATGAAAAGTTTGGTGAGAAACTTATGTGTAGAGAAATGTGTTTACTTAGATTTCCTTACTCCCTAGCTATCTTTTACCGGTTGATTAGTGTGTATTAGTCGCGTGGATGACGGGTGTATTCCTTAATACCATTCGTGGGGTGGCGTACGTACTTCCCCAACTCTACAAGCTCCTACTTCACTCCTATGTCGAGCCGGCTAGGAAGCTCCTAACATGGGATCACTAGAATTCACTTGTGCATTAAATACAACCATAAAAACCTTTAGTACGCATTTGGTTCATGTTTCTTAAGACGTTCAAGCAAGTTACCGAATAGGAAGTTAGCCAGTTTTCTTAAGCCTAACATAGATAAACAATCATCCAATACAACTAATAACACACTAATAACCAATAATCAATAGCTAGGTTTCATTAGATCTAAGCAAACACAAGATAAATCTAGCCTAACATGTTAAACAAAAGACAAGAACAAGATAGAATCAAACAACACATAGACATATTGAATGATTAATTGATAACTTATCTTTCAATGTAACATGGAAGATCTCAAGGCAAAAAGCCTTGAAAAAGAAGCTAAAATCGTCCTAGGGTTTTCTCCCAAAATTCCACACACTAAGTTCTACACTAATGACAAAAAATTAGAAAACTATATATAGATTTTTGGATCTGACGGCGTCACGTTATGGAGTGTGACGCCGTCACCTCGCCGCTTCTAGGGTTCCCGGATGACCTTCTTGACGCCGTCCCTCTTTAGCTCTTCCAAAATCCATTCTGGCTTATCAAGGCTTGACGCCGTCGAACCTTGAACGTGACGCCGTCCCTCTTTGATTTAAGCCGTAACGCCCTTGATCAGGTTAAAGCGTGACGCCGTCAGAATTCACATGCTATTTTCACTGGCTTATCATGAGTAAATTTCACGTCCACCTTTTCTTGCCAAGGCATGACGCCGTCCAGAGTAAATTGTGACGCCGTCAAAGGTAACTTTTGGCCGATTTTTGAGACTTTGCCGTTTTCTTCACTTTTATGCTCCAAAAACGTCCAAAATGCCTCCTTTTCCAGATTTCTCCTCAAAAGTACCTAAAATGACAAAAGGAACGATTTAGGGCAATATTTGATCAAATAAATACGATTTAAGGCTTAAATGACCCCTTAAAAGCGGTACACTTTTCGCTTCATCAAATACCCTTACACTTGAGATTTGCTTGTCCTCAAGCAAATGCACTTTTATTCTAATCAAAATACAAGTTAGGGGTCATTTAATGCTAACATAAAAGTAATTACAACAAATAATCGTTCCACTTCAATCATAATAAGCACGGAGATTACATACTAGCACCTCACAAGTAGTGTTTAGATACTCACATCTCTCAAGTGTCATCAAAATAAATCTCATAAATGAAAACGGATAATATCTCTCACTACCTGTCATAGCAAATAGATTACCATAGGCTTGGGAAAGGATCGAAAACCTCCTCCACTAGGCGTAAGCACCAAAGATAAACTATCAAAGAGGGCTTTTAAATGGGTTATAACGTTAGGTGTAGGGAAAAGGAAAACACGGTTTTGTTGGATACGGGATATTTTACTGGTGGCGAGTTAAAGATCTTGATTAATTACATGTACTATACAACGTTGCTAAGCCAAGACTAGACTCGATCTTAAGCTAGAAACGAAATAACAAAAACAAAAACATAAAATAAACATAAAATGAAACGGGATGGTAGTCCGTATGTTTTTTCTATTTTTCATTTTCTCATTTTTTTTTTTTTTTTTTTTTTTTTTTTTGCATACACTTTTGCCCTACCATCCAAAATAATACATCATAGGGGCATTGCATCCCCCTTACACTTGAACTTTTACATAACTTTACAAGTACTAATCTAATGACTCGAATTAAGATAATTGAAAAACTTGGAGTACTTTTAAAACATTTAGCACATATGGGGGTAATAAATGATGTTCTTCCCCATTACTCCATTATACTAGTACTTTACCCATGAGTCCCAATCGTCCCAAAACAATATGTACAAGGATATGACTCGACTTAGCAACCATGTAATCAACTAGATAATTAACTTGGGTTTAAACAAATGTTGTAACAATAATGCACTAAAAATGAGTGCATACAAGGTAGGCTAAGGCGATTTGGGTGTACATTTAAGTGGGGTGTAACAAATTCTTCCTTTAAGTAAAATGCTTAAAGGTTGAAACGAAAAGATAGGCTCTGAGGGGTGTACTAGGGGTATCGTGTACTAAAAATGAGTACAACGCAAAGGGTGTGGGAGAATTACTTGACCAATGTAGCCAATGTAATTATAACAAAAACACAGGTGTAAAACAACGGGTTAATCCTAATGCCTCTTATCATGTAGTAAATCTAACTACACGAATGTAGTCTCACTTGTGGCCTCGGAATGGTCCTAACGCAAGTTCTAGAATCTAAGTGCTACCGGTACACACATCATAGCATAAATGCTTTTCCTACCAATTCTAGGGGCGAACCTCACATATTTGGGGGTGGAAAATTTTTTAGTGGTACGGTTTTTGTGCTAGTCATATAACTCCTATCCGTGAGACGCTCATTAAGATCAAAGTTTCACTCCTAAATGTTGTAAAAAATTTTAAATTTGGCACTAAAATTACCCTAACAGGTATTTATCTCAGTTTTATTACACATCTATTATTTAAACAAACAAAAATCAAGCGTAATTGTATTCTCTAAAATCGTACTTTTACCCCCCCCCCCCCTTACACTTAAGATGAACATTGTCCCCAATGTTCAAATAACAAGATGTAAAAGCATAAAGTAAAAGAATGAAATCAAATACTCCCCTGATTCGCTCGGTGGATAATGAAATAACACGGTTAGATCTTCCTCCAAAGAGAATGTTGAAGCTCCATGACTAATGTATCGCCACAAGCTTGATTCAAAACATTTCCTTGTCCAAAATAACCTGTTAAACCTGAGAAAACAAACACGAAAACCTGCATAACATCGGCGGGATAAATCTATATATAAGGATATAATGCTTGTGGAATGATAACTTTGCAGATTCCTGGAGATTATAAGTTGGAGATTTTTCTAAAAACTTTTTATGAAAACAAAACTTTCAAAAATTTCTGAAAATTAAATCTGACGCCGTCAGGTTATAAACCCTGACGCCGTCAGAAATGACCTGACAAAAATTCTCATTTTAAGTTTCCGGAAAATTTCTGGAAAAACCTTTACCTTACTTCCTGGAAATCCTGCAAAACATCATTATGACTCGATACAAGCATTTGACTCAAACAAATACGAATATGTATGTTAATTTAATATTTTTATGATTCATGTTCATTTGTGTTCTAATAAACCGATTTAGATTTCCCTTACACTTATCTTTTGCAAAATACCTTTATATGTAGATAAGACGAAGTTAAAAACAACATAAAGCATTTTCACAATTTACTTTTGAACATGAATCAATACTAATAAAAATTAAACACACATACGGAAACAAATAAAATCAAACAAACAAATAAATAAACACACAAAGCAAATAAATAAAATAAAGCTTGGGTTGCCTCCCAAGAAGCGCTTTTCTTTATTAACGAGTCTTGTAGCTAGACTCAAAGTCACGTACATTACGTGACTCCATCATCGGTCACGGTTCCTAGGCCATTCTCCTTCCCGGTTTTATATTCCGGTCCTAATTTCAAACAATCCTTGTAGTAACCGAATATCCTTTCCATAACATAGTCTACTCCTTTACTTCTATCCTCATCATTCCTATAGTAGACCGCTTGTTTGAGCTCCTTCTCAACATTTGACAAGTGTTGGAATTGTTCTATCTTATATGGCATTTGGTAGCTTACTTCATCAGTCTCATCCTTAAATCTAACTATCCCTAAGGAAGGTTCATAAGTCATTCTAGAGACCTCAACAAATGGTTTTCCAAAAACCACTTGAGTCAAGGATGCATCGACTATTGGGCGGATATCTTCTACAATTACAAAGTCGGTGACATAGGTGAAGTTTCCTACATAAACCGGTAATCCCTTAACTCTTCCCGTGAAGTTACTCATCCAACCCTTGTCAAGGAACATCCTATACCCAAGTTGATTTTTCATTATCAAGTTGTAGTGGGCTCTAGTCATGATGTTTATGGGCGATCTAAGGTCGATGTAAGCTTTCCACACATGTAGATGTCCGATGTTGCATGGTATGTTGAGATTAGAAGGGTCGCCTATTTCTATGATTGGTCTACCTAGGAAGTATGGTGCCTCGGGGTCATCGAATAAGTTTGTATGATATGCACGCTCTTCCTTAGTGGGTAGCCTATTGAAGTAGTCCTCATCATCATCTACTTCTTCAATCTCACTTGTCCTAACTTCCTTATCAACCTCGACTTTCTTATCCTCATCCTTAGGTTCACTATTATCCTCATTCCTATCAATTGGTTTAATAGTGACAATGTTGACAAAGTGGACGTGTTTGGATGAAGAGGGGTCTTTTACTTGGGGTCCGCTATTTGTGTTCCTAGCGTCCTTATGTGGAGGTGATAACACTTGGTTATGGAGAGCTTTCAACAAGTTGCCAATTTTATTGGTCATCTCCGTTTGTTGTTGATTGAATTCGGTCTCGAATCTAGCTATCCGAGCTTCTTGAGATGCCATAAATTGGGAAATCAATCCTTCAAAGTTATTGGTACTACCATTGCCGGAAGGATTGTTGTTGAAAGTACGGTCCGAGTTGGAACCGCTTGATTGGAAACGATTAGGTGGGTTGGAAGAATTGGTTTGTTGCGTGTTTTGGTTTTGTTTCCACCTAAGGTTCGGGTGATTTTTCCATGAGGGGTTGTATGAATCACCGTAATGGTTTGTCTCGGGTTTGAAAGTGTACCACTTGTCTCCCGCTCCGTCGGTACGCGAGGATGCGTAGTCCACAAAAGCTTGTTCGGGGAGTTCCATGCAATCACGAGTGTCGTGGGGACCACTACATAATTCACATGAAGAAGTGATTTTGTTCACTTGGCTTGAAGGTTTAGGAGCCTCGTAGGATTTCATGAGAAACTTGAATTGGTCTTCAAGTTCTATGATCCTACGGTCGGAAGTGCTTGAATTGTTCGAAGGCAAAGATATTGCCTTGACCGTTTTATTCAAATCACGGGGATCACTCCAACTTTCGTTGTCATAAAGAGCAAGATCCTCTAGGAGAGCCCATGATTGTTCCGCACTTAGATCACGTAGCTTGCCACCGGCCGATTGGTCAATGGTTTGCCTCGTGGAGAGATTGATATGGTCATAGAAGATTTGGACTTTGAGCCAAAGTTCTATGCCATGGTGAGGGACTTTTTGGAGTAAGTCCTTGAATCGAGTCCATGCCTCGTAGAGAGTTTCGCCTTGACGTTGTTGGAACATCAAGATATCATTCCTTAGCTTGGTAGTTCTTCCCGGTGGGCAAAACTGAGCAAGGAAACGAGTAGTGAGATCATCCCAAGAGGTGATGGATCCTGCGGGTTGACGTTCTAGCCACTGACTAGCTTGGTCCCGCAAAGAGAATTGGAAGAGACGCAATCGGGTCATCTCTCGAGTGGCAACATCAAGGTCTATAGAATCAACGATTTTAAGAAAGTCCTTGAGATGTTGATTAGGATCTTCAGAACGAAGTCCATGGAATGCGCATCCGCTTTGCACCAACCGGATGGTGTCGGATCGCAAGGGTGTGATATTGGCTCCTTGAGTGAGCTCAATGGTGTTTCGATAGCCATGGTGGCTAGGACGGGAATACTCTCCTAAAGTACGGGCTCTAGGAGGTGGTGGTGGTTGTTGTGGTGGTGGGTTGTGGGGGTTAAGGATATTACCATCTTCCATGATGTCGGATGGTAATGGTTACGAACAAAGACACGAAGAAAATAGATAGACTAAAGAAAATCTAGAAAAATAAAATAAAAATCTCACTAGAAAGGAATCTAGTGAGTAGACCTATTAGAAATAACAATTCAACCTAAACAATAACTATTCCCCGGCAGCGGCGCCAAAAACTTGATGCGTGGGTTTTGCAACCTTACAACAGGTTTTACCTCTCGAGGGATCTCAAGAGGCTTACAACCCCACCAGGCAGTGTACCTGACCGATGTAGTATAGTGTAGTGGTAAGTACGGGGGATTGATCATTCTCCACAGGGAATAGTGTTCGTTAGGTGTGAAAGACTACTCTAATTAGGTCTAAGGGTTGAGGAAGATTCTTTTTATGTTTTTATAATTTTTATGAAAGCAAGTAAAATCTCGGGTTTGAAGGAGTGGGCGGAATTAGTTGCTAGTCAACTAACCCAAATTACTACGAATGCAAATAAAATAAAATAACAAAAATGAAAAGTTTGGTGAGAAACTTATGTGTAGAGAAATGTGTTTACTTAGATTTCCTTACTCCCTAGCTATCTTTTACCGGTTGATTAGTGTGTATTAGTCGCGTGGATGACGGGTGTATTCCTTAATACCATTCGTGGGGTGGCGTACGTACTTCCCCAACTCTACAAGCTCCTACTTCACTCCTATGTCGAGCCGGCTAGGAAGCTCCTAACATGGGATCACTAGAATTCACTTGTGCATTAAATACAACCATAGAAACCTTTAGTACGCATTTGGTTCATGTTTCTTAAGACGTTCAAGCAAGTTACCGAATAGGAAGTTAGCCAGTTTTCTTAAGCCTAACATAGATAAACAATCATCCAATACAACTAATAACACACTAATAACCAATAATCAATAGCTAGGTTTCATTAGATCTAAGCAAACACAAGATAAATCTAGCCTAACATGTTAAACAAAAGACAAGAACAAGATAGAATCAAACAACACATAGACATATTGAATGATTAATTGATAACTTATCTTTCAATGTAACATGGAAGATCTCAAGGCAAAAAGCCTTGAAAAAGAAGCTAAAATCGTCCTAGGGTTTTCTCCCAAAATTCCACACACTAAGTTCTACACTAATGACAAAAAATTAGAAAACTATATATAGATTTTTGGATCTGACGGCGTCACGTTATGGAGTGTGACGCCGTCACCTCGCCGCTTCTAGGGTTCCCGGATGACCTTCTTGACGCCGTCCCTCTTTAGCTCTTCCAAAATCCATTCTGGCTTATCAAGGCTTGACGCCGTCGAACCTTGAACGTGACGCCGTCCCTCTTTGATTTAAGCCGTAACGCCCTTGATCAGGTTAAAGCGTGACGCCGTCAGAATTCACATGCTATTTTCACTGGCTTATCATGAGTAAATTTCACGTCCACCTTTTCTTGCCAAGGCATGACGCCGTCCAGAGTAAATTGTGACGCCGTCAAAGGTAACTTTTGGCCGATTTTTGAGACTTTGCCGTTTTCTTCACTTTTATGCTCCAAAAACGTCCAAAATGC
Organism: Artemisia tridentata subsp. tridentata; assembly: GCA_021014915.2. Taxonomy (NCBI): domain Eukaryota; kingdom Viridiplantae; phylum Streptophyta; class Magnoliopsida; order Asterales; family Asteraceae; genus Artemisia; species Artemisia tridentata. Next base: position 423,114,644 of record CP139505.1, read on the forward strand.
CTCCTTTTCCAGATTTCTCCTCAAAAGTACCTAAAATGACAAAAGGAACGATTTAGGGCAATATTTGATCAAATAAATACGATTTAGGGCTTAAATGACCCCTTAAAAGCGGTACACTTTTCGCTTCATCAGGTATTAGGAGTTTTTTGGGTCATGCCGGTTTCTATCGCAGATTCATACAAGATTTTTCTAAAATCGCCCGGCCTATGACTCATCTTCTTGAAAAGGATGCTCCTTTTATCTTCTCACCCGAGTGCATCAAAGCTTTTGAAATATTAAAGAAAAAGCTTACTGAGGCACCCATTCTAGTTGCCCCCGACTGGGATTTTCCCTTTGAGCTCATGTGCGATGCAAGTGATTTTGCTATCAGTGCAGTCCTGGGGCAACGAAAAGCCAAACACTTTCAGCCTATCCACTACGCAAGTAAAACCATGACTGAAGCTCAAACTCATTACACCACTACAGAAAAAGAATTATTGGCTGTGGTGTATGCCTTTGAGAAGTTTCGGCCATATTTAATCTTGACAAAATGTGTAGTGTATACGGATCACTCGGCTCTCAAATATCTCTTTGCAAAACAAGATGCAAAGCCGAGATTGCTCCGTTGGGTTCTCCTCCTGCAAGAATTTGATATCACCATACGTGATAAAAAAGGAGTTGAGAACCTAGCTGCTGATCATCTGTCCAGATTAGAGAACCCACACCAAGATGTTTTCGAGAAAAAGGAAATAAATGAAACATTTCCTCTCGAGACACTCAATGCGGTTGCTTTTCGTGGAAATTCTACTACCCCGTGGTTTGCTGACTTCGCAAATTACCATGCGGGTAACTTCATAGTGAAAGGGATGTCGACCCAACAGAAGAATAAATTCTTCAAGGATGTTAAACATTACTTCTGGGACGACCCCTACTTGTTCAAAATCTGTGCGGATCAAGTCATCCGACGGTGTGTTTACGGACAGGAAGCTATTGACATTCTCAAAGCTTGCCATGCTGGACCCACTGGGGGCCACCATAGTCCAAACTACACCGCCAAAAAGGTGTTTGATTCCGGGTTTTATTGGCCCACAATCTATAAGGATGCCCAAGATCTTATCAAAACTTGTGAAGCTTGTCAGCGTCACGGAAATATTTCACAACGAAATGAAATGCCACAAAATGCTATTCAAGTTTGTGAAATCTTTGATGTCTGGGGCATTGACTTTATGGGGCCATTTCCATCAGTGTTTTGAAAGGCTCGAGGCGCACTAAGGCGCAAAGGGGGTCAAAGAGCCTCGAGGCGAGGCGCACTCCAAGGCGCGGGATTCATGAATTCAAGGCGCACTAAATAAATTATGTTTTTTATAACATATATGACCATTTATGTAGCTTAAATAATACAAAATAACATTAAAATACTTAATACATGACACATATTGTCGTTATAAATATTAAAATGGACCAGTTGTCACCTCTCAAGCGGATCAACTCTTTGGCTCGATGACCTATATAGAGATTAAAATTCATATCAGACTAAATATGCTTGTTTCCTACACATGCAGACTTACATTTAACAAAGCTCACAATTTAACTCAAAATGTCAAGCAAGCAACGTATTTACACTTAAGTCATAATGCCACATTTTCATGATAATATGTAATAAAGAAAAATACTTAATGAAACAATGTAATTTCTTAAATAAAATTTCAATCAATAAAATAAACATAAAATCAGTTCAAATTTACAAATCATACAAATACTCACCCTATGACTTAAAAGGCCCATGTATATAACTTATAAGGTCCATGTATCTTATCTTAATATTTAGAAAAAAAGCCCAAAAACCTGTTACATCTCCGAGGCGCACCGAGGCGCAAAAAGCGCACCAAGGCGCAAAGGCGCAAAAGCCCCAAGGCGCGCGCTTTTTTTGGGATTCATGCATGTCATGAGCCTCGATCCAAAAAAAGCCCCAAGGCTAGAGCCTCGTGCGCCTTAGCGCCTAGGCGCGCCTTAGGCGCGATTTTCACAACTTTGCTGGGGATTGACTTTATGGGGCCATTTCCATCATCTCGAGGAAATAAATACATTCTCGTGGCTGTTGACTATTTGTCAAAATGGGTTGAAGCAAAAGCTTTACCCACTAATGATGCCCGAGTAGTTGTAAAATTCCTGAAAGCTCTGTTTGCCCGTTTTGGAACTCCACGTGCTATAATCAGTGATCGTGGTACGCATTTTTGCAATGACAAATTTGATAAAGTCATGCAAAAGTATGGTGTAACTCACCGTCTTTCTACTGCGTATCACCCACAAACAAGTGGACAAGTAGAAGTTTCAAATCGGGGTATTAAAAGAATACTGGAAAGGACTGTAGGAGAAAATCGTGCATCCTGGTCGGATAAGTTGGATGATGCACTATGGGCCTTTCGTACAGCTTACAAAACACCCATCGGGTGTACGCCTTAGAAACTTGTGTACGGAAAGGCATGTCATCTACCGATCGAATTAGAGCACAAAGCCTACTGGGCCTTGAAACATGCTAACTTTGACCTCCAAACTGCGGGTGATCACCGTAAAGTTCAAATGAATGAATTAAATGAACTCCGTGATCAGGCCTACGAGAACTCTTTGATCTACAAAGAAAAGACAAAGAAGATTCATGACTCTAAAATCAAGAACCGCGTTTTTAACGTTGGTGATCGAGTCCTTCTTTTCAATTCAAGATTAAAGATCTTCTCAGGCAAACTCAAATCCCGATGGTCTGGTCCATTCACTATTACAAAGGTTTATCCATATGGTACCGTTGAGTTATCTCAAGCTGACGGGCCTAATTTTAAAGTGAATGGTCATCGTTTGAAACACTACTTTGGAGAGGATATACCACCCATGGTTGTCCTAGATCTTCAAACTTTCCCCATGAACCAATAAATGCGGGGATCGAGTCAAGCTAGTGACTCGGTGATCAAAAACTCAAGCACCATATGGGTTTTCACCCATATTTCTGACTTCTTTCTCTTTTCTACCACCCTAGTGTGGGGGAGATGCCCCACATGTTGTATATATGTATATTTCAAAAAAAAATAATAAAAAAAAAATTAAAAAAAATGTGTATGTATAAAAATAATGGCTATTAGTATTTCCCTTTCACGTTCTAAGTGTTGGTTTAACAACCGGTTCTTTGAATATTGAGGGCAATATTCAGTTCTAAGTGTGGGGGGGAATTCTTGCGAATTTGATCAAATGTACCATCTAGTACCCCCATTTTTAGCCAAAATTTTAAAAATTTTTCTCACTTAGAACGCAATAAATGGTTATCAGTCCGCCATGTCTAACCCACATAAGGATTGGCTAATCCGAGAGCAAACGGCTCTTGGTAAAGATGTCTCAAATCCGTTGATGGCTTACAATTTGCCGAAAATTGTATGGTTTTCGACTCACCATATCTTTTATAGTGAAGAGTTGGCTAGCCCGCAAGGTTATGGCTTGTGGTAAAGGCAGTGGAAAACCATGATTGGTAATCAGCTCACCAAAGATAATAGTTGTAATTTATCTAAGAGTTGGCTAGTCCAGAAGCAAACGGCTTTTGGTAAAGACAAATCAAAACCGTTGACAGCTGATGATTTGCTCAAAATCATTTGGTTATCATTGTACCAAAGTATCACATACTAAAACATTGGCTACTCTAGAAGTAATGGCTTTTGGTAAAGAGAAAAATCCATTAAAACTTCATAAAAGATTGCTAGGGACTAGCAATAGTTTAGTGTGGGGGATTGATGAGTGTGTGAATACTCATCATTTTTACCTAATCTGAGCTGCCAAAACATCCAAAAACACTCAGAAATGCATCATAATACTGAAATTATCCCAGAATTGTGTTTTATATGTTTCAGATGCAAAATGTTTAAAAACAGATAAAAAACGAACAAAGTTTGCATAATTGGCAGTTTCAGTCCCTCAACTTTCAAAAGTTGTCAAAACTAGTCCCTGGTTATTCTAAAAACAGGAAAAGTCATCAAAGGTCCTTTAAGAATCATAAAATTACATAATAAGTCCTTTGGTGCAAAGTTTCATAAAAGTACATGTTTGGTCCCTGGAATTACAAATTTGGCAGATTTAGTCCCTGGAAGGGTAATTTTGGAAAGAATCAATTGTGATCCTCATATTATGCATACTTGGCAAAATTAACCCTTGAAACAACTTTGGAAGATTTCCAAGTTTAACCCTTCAAGAATTCAGAAGTTGCAATTTTAGTCCTTGTGATTTAACTACAAACCAAACCGGACCTAAACAAAAAAATAAAACCCTACCCTTATTAATAAACCCCATCCACTACACAACCACACCAGCCCAACCCAATAACTAAAAACCCAATCCCATAAATAATAAACCCGGCCCATTTCTCTTTTATTTAACAAACCAGATGTTTGACTCTGGTCAAACAACCCTTCTTCCTAGTTACCCGCCCAAGCAGCTCAACCCACCATCCACCACCCTTATCCTGACACACCCACCCCTTATCTCTTCCCCTTATCCCTGCTACATGTCCTAAGCATTAAATGCTTCTTCCTCACTACTCATTACCGGCCATGTGCAATTTTCCACTCACATCTGATTTTCCCGCCAAAACTGCTTTGGACGATTGAGATTGAATGAAGACAATTCAAGGGTTGGAGATTGATCAGAGATGATGACTCAATGTTTCCCACCATAGTTTAGTATAAATAGGCATGTATTGTAAGCCAATTCGGCAGTAGAGTTTAAGTAGTTAATTTTAGTTAATCGTTTTTCTTATTCAGTTCTTATCTTTGTAATTGTAAGCTTCAAGTTATCAATATAAGTTACTTTAAGTTCATTGTTCTTGTTTTATTCAGTATTAAACTCAGTTCACTAGCAATTTACATTTCAAGATTATCTGTGATTCGAATTAAGTTCTAAGTCTATTAAGTAACAATCAAAAGCTCCCATATAACCTTGTTTTAAGCTTATATAAGCTGTCAATAGCTTCTTGTAAGCTTAAATAGTAGCCATCAGTTCTAAAGTTCAAATGATCAAGAAAGTCAAAGAAGGTCAACTATGGGGCAAATAAGCTGTTCAGGGGGTTATAAGCTATAAAGGAAGGCTTAAAATTGGTTTTCTAGCTTGTGTGAACAAGCTAGAAAGGTTCTGGTCCTAGTCTTCATTTCACAATCATCTCAGTTGTAAGCAAGTTTTCAAGTTTTCTTAATTCTTCATGTTACTGTAGAATAGCTTAATTGTAGCTTGTCATTGTAATTTTCAGCTTATCAATAGTTTCTATATACATTTCATCAGTTTCATAGTTATTATATAGCTTGTTCTTCATTTTCACTTAAAAAACTCAAAAAAGCCAAAAAACAGTCAACTATAGCTTAATCTAGAAATCATACAGTTCAGTACTTATTTTAGTTTATAATCTACTTTTATAAACTTAATTAGGCTAGTGAATCAGTAATCAGTCAGTTTCATAAGTTTAATTAGCAGTTTCTATTGTTAAAACTCAAAATCAGAATAACAAAGGGGTGTTTGTTTGAGAAGTCAAACGGGTAAAAACTGAGCATTACTGTTCCTTTGCACTTTGTTCAAATTTGATATTGAATATCTCAGCTTTTAGAAGTTATTGGTATAAGTTTGTTGCTCATTTTCAAGGATTTGAAGGTCCCTAGTATGCTAGTGCAGTCCTAAGGGCTGAAAAGCTCATATAAGCCATAAGCTGATAGAAGCTTATTCTGACCTTACCTTTGTCACTTTTGAACTCCCCTCAGTCATATTAGTGATAGTCCATTACCCCAGTAGGTCTCTCAATAGTCTGCAAACAAAACAGATAAGCAGACTGCTTTAGGCAGTCCTTGTGGTTTTTAGAGACCTTGCACGAATTTTAATTCACTCACCATAAGCTCTAACAAGCTAGTTTTCTGGATTATCAAACTCCACCAGCTCAACTTCAGAGTAGTATTTTTGTTTGAATTTTTAGAAGTCTTTGAGACCACTAAACCTAGCCTGCAAATCAGGCATATGTGCCCTGCACCACCTGCACATCAGCAGGCTCAAAAAGCTTTGTAGCTTTTTCGAGCTTTTCTGGCTTATCAGCCAGGGTTTCTTGAACCCATTAGCTTATTTAGGTGTACATCAGTCTCATTTAGCTTTTACATTCAGTTCATAGCTTATTAGCAAGCTTATAGCTTGTCTGCAAAATCTTAAGTTCTTAAAAACAAAAATAAGCCAACTGAGCAAATAAGCTCCTTGATTCTAGCTTAATTAAAAAGTTTCAAAAATATTTCCAGTTCAAAAGTAGCTTATAAATAGCTTAAAAGTTAGTAGCAAAGAAAAAAGTTTCAAAAAAATATAGTTTTAGCAAAAGGCCTGGGTGAGATTCAAACCCCAGACCTTCTGTACACACACACTCACTCACTACCACTGCGCCCTAGGGTCTTTGTCGTTAGTATTTGTATTCCAGTTCTATTTAACCCTTGTTTTCTTTTTAGTTTTTTTTAGCTTATATAAGCTGCTCAGCTTATAGCAGCTTATTAGAATAAGCTGATTCCACCATTTTAATTTTCTTAGCTTTGTAATAACTTAAAGTAATTTAGAAAAAAGTTTCAGATTTTTATTAATAGTTTTAATATTTTTAATCTTTTAATTAGTTTAAAATAGTAATTAAATCATAATAAATAGAATATTAATCAGAAAAATATAATTTTAATTTTCATAATTTTCTTTTATTAATTATAATCTAGGAAAAATATAATATCATTTTTAGACCTTAAGAAAAATAAAAATAGAAAAATAAGTGATAGCTTCTATTTAATAGAATTTATCTTTTTAAATTTTTAATTAAGTAATTTTCATTTTTATAATTTTATTAGCTTCTTTTCACTTAATAATATTTATAGAAAAAGTTTTAGATTTTTCTTTGTTTATTTAGTATTTATTATAATTTAAATTATTTTTAAATAATTATTAAATAATAAATAAGTAATAATAATTAAATAAAGTGTAAAAAAATATAATTTTAGTTTTAAAATAAGTTTTAAGTAATTTTACATTTTTAGGTTTTAAATTTCATATATTTCAGTTTTTGTCCCATTTTAGATTTCCTGTTACGCGTTTTCAGTTTATTTAAATTCGCGTTTAATTTTCTTGTGTATATTTGTTTTTAATTTGTTAATTAGATATAAAAAAGCAAAATCCAAAATATCTAATCACATCAGTCACTCTAATCCTAGCTTTCCACAGTTTGCCCATTCACACCTCGTTGGGAAACGATTCGGGTAATTACTTACCTGTCTTCACACTACACACGAACGTGAGTTTTTGCAAGTATCCTTTTTCACAAAGGGGTAATTTGTAATTATTCACGCGTATCCGCTGTCTGCATTTATTTATAGGTGTCTTTCTAACCTAAGAGACAACGTAGTTGTTTCCGGAAACATAAATGGTGAGGACAACTATGTATTCTGTCTATGGATCTTAGAGGTGGTTGGGGGAAACATTGAATCGTTTGACTGTCTAATTACCATTCCTACCCCTTGTGCACTGAAATTAATTGGATTTGATGATAACAACGACCCAATACTCGAAGTTCAGAACCCGGAAGGATGGGCTACGACTCTTGTACTCTACAATCTTGCTTCCGGGACCTTTCAGAATATGGCTTATTAGATCGTTGGGTTTTATCGGTTGTGTACCACGTTGCATTAAAGTATCTTTTGTAGTCAGTGTATGTTCATGTTTATACTGTAGTCAGTTTAAACATGCTTTATGGTTTAGGTTATCAGTTAGTCAGTTTTTAGAAGGGTCGTACGTAGTTTATGTTATCAACGCAAGTGTAACAAGTCTAGCTGTGTCGTACGTAGTTTAGGTTATCGGTTATTATCTATGTAATGTGTATCTTTTGTACTCAGTTTATGTATGCAATGAATCTAAGTTTATGTTTCTTTTGTCAGTATTGTATCTTTTGTTTCATTATTTTACAGTGTTGCTATGGTTATTTTTGCTAATATGTTTCAATCTATCTACAGGCTGGACTTCCAATTGTTCTAGACCAAGCCAAAGTCTTCGAGAAGAAAGGTGAATGCTAACAATCGTGAGAGGGTTATTCTTGTTGCGGAGTTGGAGACATATGTTGGGCAGAGAGTGCCTCAAAAAACTGCATAGTTTCTGAGGGAGCTTCAATACAAAGATGAGAGAAAGGTGATGGAGTTGCAGATATTGGCTGCGGAGATGGAGATGAGGAGCAAAGAAATTGATATATTTATTCAGAGGCTCAAGGGTATGTTGCCCTTATGAGACATATGTTGTGGGATGTGTTGGGTCAATTTATGGGTCTAAAGAATCTAGAATCGTTTCAATAAAGGTTGTGCCATATGTGCATCAACCATCTATGTTTGTGTTTATTCTGTTGTCATAATGTGTATGCGTGTTGGGTCAAGTTATTGGGTTTCGCATGTGATTTATTCTAGGGTTGCTGTTAACATAAATAAATAAATGTCATGTATTATGGGTGTGAAGACTCTACAATCGTTTTCCATAATATTGATTTAACAAAAAAATTACCTGAACATCTTCCGTGTCGACCTCCACATCGATGTAAATAACTTCCACTCCCTTGTCACCTCTATTACCCCCGTCCCCTTGTGGTTCTCCTGCTTTGTCACCCACGTCCCCAGCCGGTTCTTCATGTGTTTCAGTCCCCTCCCCAGACGGTTGTTGTGCTGTTTCAGGCCTGTCCCCAGCCGGTTGTTGTTGTTGTATATCAAGCCCGTCCTCCTTAGCCGTTGCTTCTCTTATTTCAGCCCCCTCCTCATCATGTGATTCTTTTTGTTTAATATTACGATGCGACACAAAAATCTCGTTTCCCGCCACCTCCTCAGTTTCCTTTTTATCAACATCCATATCCATCAAATCCTAAAAAAAACAAAAGGGTCGTATATTTAATAGTCTCAATACACGTAAAAAAGAAAAATAATAATACAATATTATATAAATGAGGTAATACTGTAAATATACACATACATCATAAGGTGTAAGTTCAATCCCATCATCACCAAATTCGGCGAATGCTGCATTCAAATTCGGTAAGGACGCACAATCAAACCTATTGTTATCGTCCACTTGCATAAACTCGGTACAAGGATCAGATGGCGAAGGGAAGGCAGCTTTCATAAGTTATGTCATAGGGCCTTGAAACGCTTGTGTGTCCGTATAATACAACTTATGATCATCATGTTCAACAACACTGGCCTTCACAGGTGTGTCGGCATGCACATCTGGGCAAACAGTCTGCAATTGAAACAGGAATACAAATTGGTTTATGCTTATAGAAAGAAAAGGAATACAAAAAAGATTATATTACAAAAAAAAAATATATGCATGTAACTTGTATTCATACCTAATTGTGACAAACAACATCTTGGGACTTGTCATCATGGACTTCCAAATTTTGTTCAAACCTAACTCTTAACACATCCTCAAGCACCCCGATCATTTTTTTAACAACGTCTAGCTCACGTAATAGGTTTGAGACATCAACGTCTCCAACACGTTCTTCAATGCCTCCGACTGTTGACTTAATAGAATTAAGCTCAGCTTCAATCTGATCTCTATCCAACTTTGGTAACACTTCAGCCTAGTCGGAAACATTTTGACCCTCTACAAGATGTTCATTCGGAACCACGAGAGTTTGCTTCACAGTCTCATCTTCAACATAACCATCCGGAATATCAGTTTTCTGGCATGTTTGACCAATCTCGGGAACAATAGATTCCTCTTGTTCACAATGTGAACCACCAACTCCAGCTTCTTCTCCACCATGATCACCAATGTTTACATCAGCTTGAGTACCATGCTCACTTGCAGCATCACCATCAGCATTCAGAATATCATTAGGTATGTTAACATCACCTTCAATTCCATCTCCGCCAACATCCACAAAATCTTGCTCTTGTACAACTGTCACTGGCTCAACCAACATATTTGTTGCATCCACAACTGTCACTTGCAACTGTAGTCCTCGGATATAATCCATTCTACGAATGTACCATGGACGGACTACCTCGTCATTTCTTTTAACCAGCTTCTTTATTGGTTTAAAAGCCTAGAAGAAAAACAAACAAACCTTATATGATGAACGCAATATAAACAAACTATACATAACTAATTTTCGGGTATATACAGGGTTTACTTACCGGATCAAATAGCATAGAGTAATGTTTTTTTTTCAAAGGTTTTAAATTTTGACCAGGCTACACCACGTGGGGTCTTTGTAGGGTCTTTGCTCCACCACTGCATGCTGTTAGGGTTCGTTTCCAAAATCCATATCTAGAAAAAGGAACAAACTTAGGCCCGGAACCTTTGTAATTGCATACTTCCTAACAAGTAACTATACTTAGGAAAACAAGGCTTCTAATTGCATAATCGTACGCAACAAACTAATCTAAAAACAGTTTAAATATCTATGTTTAAACCTGATGTTTACAAGAAAGGACGGCATGTTACAAATCTATGGCTAGACATATTAAGCATGATAATTATATACAACTAGAAAGGCCGCATGTTACAAGTAAAATCTCACCTTGAGGGGCCATACAAAGCTATACAGATTGTATGTTTGCTCTTTCTTTGAGGATTTTTTTACCGCCTTCTTTGCTTCAGCCTCATTATGCTTCTTTACAACATTCACCGTTTTTTGTACAAATGTGCCCACATATACTCACCCCATGGATACGAATTCCAAACAGACAAATCCTCAATCATTGTCATCATGTGGTCTGGAATGTAGAACCTTCCTTTACGACCAATGAATACACATGTTGCAATGACCAACAAACAAACCCTAACAGCATCCGCATCCGATAACGCATCCCACGCTGGACCAGGCTCCATCAGTGCCAAAAGCTCTTCACCCTTTATTTTCTTAGTCCTACGGGTTTGGTTTTGAGGAAACAAACGATCATAGAATGGACTATCTGTTAGACCATGAACATTACGACCTACGTCGGTTTCTTCTCTCGCAACATACCCAAAAAGAAAACCGGTTATTAGACAAAAATCTTCACGTCCAAATTCAACCACATTATCACCTATTTTAAACCTAAGGGAAGGGAATCATCGCTTTCATCGACATTAACCTGATTTTGATAAAAATAATTTAGCAAATGGGTATCAGCAGAAAAGGGGGGGATGTGTAACCATGGCCCAAATACAGTGGTCCTAAACAAGGTGGTTCTATTAGTATTCAACAAACCTCTAATCGTTGTAATATGATCTAATCTCGATCTAACTGTTACCTTTGCGTCAGACATTGTCGAGGGAGTAGCAGGGAATATAGAATAGGGTATCAATTAGGGTTTCAGTAGCAGGAATGGCGAAAGATCAGTGTGATTGTGATTGTGATTGATGAGTATCCTCTTTTATAAAATGTTGGTTTGATCAGTAGCAGGGAATGTGTGTTGTTGTGTTTGTGATTGTGTTTTTATCAATTAGGGTTTCAGTATAGGAATTGCGAGGGGTTGTGTGAGTGTCTGAGTAAGTAGAAGAAGAAGTATATAAATGTGGGTGTATTTTGAGTATAAAGTTGAATTTTGTTTCTGAAAAGTTTAATTTGTATTTTAGTATAAAGTGTGTTTTCGTATTTTAAATTATTTTTGTATGTAAAGTATAATAGTATAAAAGTATAGCACAAGTTCCAATACAATAAAGTAATATAAAAGTGTACCCTCTACCTAACAAGTCGCCCAAGAATAAAGAAGAGTGGGACGCAGTCGCCCAAGACGTATGTACTATTATATAATAAAAAAAGACTATACTTTTTAACAAAAAGACAAAAAATACAAGTCGCCCAAGAAATGTGGATCTCAGTCGCCCAAGAAAGTACCTATTATAAGTGGTACCATGTTAGTACAATGTAAGTACAAGTAGAGGACACATGTCACTATTTTAGGGTATCCGCCCAAGATATTTGAGCGACCATCTCCCATGAGGTATTTGGAGAAAAATAAAATTTTTGGGGTACTAGGGGTAAGTACTTTTGTACTTCCGTGTCATTTCAAGAATTATCCCATATTATAATTGTATTTTGAATTGGACCATTGGAAATAACTAAATTGTTATGCATGCAACGAATATAGCTGTTCGAATAGTAGTTCCTCTTTCGTAACAATTGAGAATCTGCATATATAAAAAAAGTCTATTAGTGGATGTCCATAGTAGAATTCTAAGGTAATATTTTTATACGTAAACACAATTTTGATTCAGTAGCTAAAATTCTAGTGGAATATCTAGCCAAGTTTCTCTCATTTGCTATCAATAGTTAGCTACCAGTAGCATTAGTTGTTTTGAGATTTGGCGCACTCATACATTACTAAAGAAATTATATATCCTACTTGACTATTCGGTGAACCTTAATTATTAACATAGTTCTTAAAAGGTCTAGCGTAGTTAGCTACTGATAGCACATCGTCCATATTATGTAATGTCAAACATGTAAACGTAACTTTATAATTTATTTAGAGAGCTTTCTATGTATATGTCTTTTTACGTCATTGTACGCATTTATAATTATAGACATAGCTATGTTACCAAACTTTTGTTAGTTTTGTGTATAATGAAATTAATATTTGTATGTCCGGTTTCGAACCCGAGACTCGGGATTGCACACAATACGTGAGAGTTCCATTGGTTTGAATAGATTAAATATATTTTATATTTATATTTATTCATTTCACTTAAACAAACACTTAACGATAGTTAGTACTTAACGGGGTTAGAGATAACGACCGTTAAAGGACTAATTATGCAAAAAGGACCAAAGAAGAATCTAGAAACCCATGGTTGGGTTTGGGTCGGCCGAATGGCCTTATGGATGGGCTGGCCGGTTTTTTGAGATGGAGTAGGGAGCAAGTTTGGTGCCCTAGGGATTACCTATAAATACAATTCACTTTGTATTTGATTTTCACCTAATCTGGAATCCCTAGCAAGCAAAATTTCTCTTCTTCTTCCCTCTAAGCTACACCACCGATCGACCTATTTTAATTCCACTAGGAATTGTCGACTTCGGTCTTGCTTATTAAGTGTTTGGTTTGTTAGTGATCTTGAACCTAGCTTTCCCATTGGAACGCTACTATCGCGTGTGTACAAGAACGAGTGACAAGCTTATTTTAGCTTGTGATTCTTGGTGGTTTTACCTTGTTTGGTTCGACATATACATAACCCAAAATTAGGGTTCTTGTTGTTCTTGATTGATTACGCGATTAAGGTACGTATTTATTTAAGTTAATTAATTACATGTTCATTAGATCTTCCGCTGCGTGCTTTGTGATGTTTTATGTGTTTATGATTTTAATAGTTCACATATTCCAACAGTGGCATCATGAGCCTCGTTTAGAACTTGTAATTAATTACTAAAACCTAAAAATTGGATCTTTATTAGATACATGCATTTAATTTTCTAGGGTTTTATTTTGAAACCCTAATTTTATATATGTGGATCGATCCACTATTAATGAGTTAGGGTTTATGTTAGTTTTCATTAAAACTTGTTAGAAACCCTAGATTATGCATGGAAAAATTTTTAGGAATTAATTTGTGAATACTATGTGATGTCACCAATTAATTAAATACGTACTAGATATTAACATGTTAATATGGATTTCATGATTATGTGTTAATATGGTATCCATGACAAAATCTTGCATGTTTTGTCATGGTTTGATGTATGGGACGATTTGTATGAATTTATTTGCTACATGATTTAAATAAATCTAAAATTGGGGAAGACCTCAATATATTAATTAAAAGGTTATGTGCAATGTGGTATCTAACTAACTAAAACTTACGCGGCCAAATTTATTTGGTGCTGTGGTCCATTGGGTACAATGAGCTCGAAAACCAATGGGAGTTTTGTTAGTTACATACATTTAAAATTACGCATAGAATTAATAATAGGATTTATTGAAAAAGGTTTGCATGTGGCTATATGATATCGTGGATGATCATATATTTGTTATTGTGTGTTTATTTATTTTATGAATTACTTGATCTTTTGTGTTGTAAATTATGATGGATTGTAAACTACAAAAGAGGGTAATTTTTCATAATAAAAATAAATAAGACTAATAACTATGAAACCTTTGTAGTAATTTTAATTATTGTCAAGTCTTATGTGCCGACAGTGGTTCGCTTCGCACGGTAATTTGCTCCCAGGCGAGACTAGCAATAATAAATTTACTACATTAATTGTTTTAGCAAGAAAATTATATTCTTTTAGTTGATTGATTGCGACTGTATTAAGTGGTCGAAGCGGCGGACCTAAAATTGACAAACTAAAAAGTGGGTTCTAGTTGGTTCGCATTAAATTGTGACCTTAGAGGGGCACGGTTTTAACCAGCTTCGGCGGCTGTCGTCCCTACGCCCGCCTGTGCGTCAATTTTAGACTTACCAAGTACACCACAACTAATACGAAGCATCTTAAGGCAATGTTGTAATTTATTCAACGCCTCAATTAAAAGATTTGATAATTTGAGCTACGAATGTGTAAATGGTTTTGTTTTTGAAAACATATATGATACAAAGATGAATGCATGACATCTTTGTACATATTTTTTGATTTAACACATCAAAATTTTATTACCCTATAAATTTAAGTTATATGTCACCCAACTACAAAAAGAAACACCTAAGGTTTCATCCTACATCACTAGCAGCCAAAGCTGAATGTTGATGTTCAAAGGGTGGTCATCTAAGGGTAAAATTGAGTACTTTATTGCTAGCAGCCAAAGCTGAATGCAATAAACCGACGTCAATTTACAGTTTCTTAAGTTGGTTAACTTAATTGGGCACTTTCATTACTAGCAGCCAAAGCTGATGTAATGGAACGGCGCCAAAGGCATAAAGAATTGGGGATGAAACATGCTTACATTTTGCAACTGATGTTGGCAATATAAATGTAAGTCCCAAGATTTCTAGGAATTGCAATTTGACATTGGCAATTGGGTGATCCCGTACCTTATTGAGCACTTTTATTACTAGCAGCCAAAGCTGATGTAATGAAACGGCGTCAATTAGGATCCTAGCTTTCATAGAAAATTAAATGGTTTTTTAAACCAATGGGTGTTTAATTTTCTTGAAATGTTTATTATCGAAAGTACTAACTTTTGAACTTTTTCTGTAGAAATGGCCCAACCCGGAAACTCGTCAAACATGACTTCCTGTTTCAAGATGATGCTTGAAAAGGAAAAACTGACTGGGACTAAGAATTTTAACGCTTGGTATCGCAATCTAAGGCTTGTTCTTAGGATTGCCAAACGTTATGAATGTCTTACTGAGGTTCTTCAAGAAGCTCCTCCTGCAAACTCTTCTAATGAAATACTTAGAAAGTACAATGAAACCTATGACAGGCACAATGATGCGGCCTGTCTCATGCTATCGGGGATGGATGATCAACTGGTCAAACAGTTTGAGAATTATAGCCCGAAAAACATGATTGATGAACTGACACGTATGTTTCAGAAATCACCAATGGCTGAATTGTATGATATACTTGACAACTTGGGCAAGTGTAAGCAGGATGCCACAACACCCGTAAGTGATCATGCACTTAAAGTGAAAGGTTATCTAGACCAACTAGATGAACTTAATTGTGGGTTTGTGGAAGACGTTAAAGTTGGCCTCATCAACAAATCCCTCAATGAGGAATTATATGGTGATTTTGTGCGCAACTTTAACATGCATTGCAAGGGGAAGACATTTTCTGAATTGCATGCAATGCTTATTGAGCATGAGAAGTCCCTCACAAAGAAAGCTCCTACACCTGCTGTTATGGCAATAAGAGGTGGTAGAGTAGCTAAGCCCGGTAAACCGAAACATGTGAACAAGAAAGGAAAAGGCAAAGCTGACAAGGGCAAGCAGATTGTGACCTATCAGCAAAAGCCGAAGAAGCAGAATCCTCCTCCCAAGAAGGATTATCCCAAGAAGGATGCGGCTGCTTGTCACCACTGTAACACTCCTGGACACTGGAAGCGTGACTGTCCATTGTTGCTTGAAGAGTGTCGCAAAAATAAGAATGCCAAGGCTGGGCAGGGCGCCAGCACTTCAGGTATTTTTATGGTTGAATTATTTTCTTTTCCTCGTAAGCAAAATGCCTGGATATATGATACAGGATGTGGTACTCACATTTGTAATACATCGCAGGGGCTTAGAGGAGCAAAGAAGCTGAACTATGGGGAATGCTACTTGTACGTGGGAAATGGAATACGTGCAGCAGTAGAAGCCATAGGGACTTTTGAGCTAGTTTTACCATCTGGTTTAATTTTGGTTTTAGACAATTGTCATTACGCACCTTCTATTGTTAGAGGTGTCGTTTCAGTTTCTTTGTTATTGGATTTGGGTTTTAAGCATACTTTTAATGATAATGGAATTTCTGTTTCTCTAAATTCTGTTTTTTACTTTAATGCTATTTCATTAAATGGTGTGTTTGAAATTGACATGGATAACCATGTATCCAATAAAAATAATTCTATGTATAGCATCGGGAATAAGAGAGTCAAGTCTAACTTGGACTCGTCTTATTTATGGCACTGCCGTCTTGCCCACATAGGCAAGAATCGCATGGAAAATCTGCAACACGATGGGCTTTTACCTAATATCAATGATGATTCAGTTGATAAATGCGAATCTTGCATATCTGGAAAGATGACAAAGAAACCTTTCCATAGCAATATGGAGAAGGCTTCGGATCTACTTGGATTGATACACACGGATGTGTGTGGTCCACTTAGACATGTGTCTAAACGTGGTGCTGTCTACTTCTTGACCTTCACGGATGACTATAGTCGTTATGGTTATGTTTATTTAATTAAACATAAACATGAAGTCTTTGAGACATTCAAGGTCTTTAAAAATGAAGTAGAATTACAACTCGGAAAGAAGATTAAGGCACTTCGATCCGATCGTGGTGGTGAGTACTTAAGCCAAGAGTTTAAGGATTATCTGGGTGAGTGTGGCATTGTGCAACAACTCACTTCTCCTTATACGCCACAACAAAATGGTGTATCTGAAAGGAGAAATCGTACTTTGTTAGATATGGTACGATCCATGTTTAATCTTACAACTCTTCCCTTATCCTTTTGGGATTATGCTCTTGAAACGGCTGTTCACGTGTTAAATAGGATTCCAACTAAGAAGGTTGATAAGACTCCATATGAAGTATGGACTGGAAAAGCTCCCAACTTTTCTTACTTAAAGGTCTGGGGTTGTGAGGCGTTTGTTAAACGTGACTCACCTGATAAACTCCAACAAAGATCTGTTAAGTGTATCTTCGTAGGATACCCTAAGGAAACAAAGGGTTACTACTTTTACTTCCCACCTGAAAATAAGGTCATCGTGGCTAGGTACGGTGATTTTCTTGAAGATAATCTAATATCTCAAGAAATCAGTGGGAGGGCATATGATCTTGAAAATGATCATGAAGATACTTCACCTTCTGAAAGCACTAACACTCTTCCTGTGGAACCAGAAAGTTTAGGTCCTCCACCTGAAGTAGAAGTGGTACCCGTCCGTAGATCTTCAAGATCTGCAAAGGCTCCTGAGCGTCTATGTTTGAACATAGATGATGAGGAAACTATACTATTGGATCAAACTGATGAGCCAACTAGCTATAGAGCTGCCATTATTAGTCCTGAAAAGGAAAAATGGCAGACTGCCATGGATGGGGAAATGCAATCCATGAAGGATAATCAAGTCTGGACTGAAGTAGACCTTCCACCCAATGCTAAGGTAGTTGGGTGTAAGTGGCTATTTAAGAAAAAGACTGACATGGATGGCAATGTACACACCTATAAGGCTCGTTTGGTAGCTAAAGGCTTTACCCAAACATACGGTGTTGACTATGAGGAGACCTTTTCTCCTGTGGCCGACATTAGAGCTATTAGGATTCTTATAGCCATAGCTGCCTACTATGACTATGAGATTTGGCAAATGGATGTCAAAACCGCCTTTCTGAATGGTCGCCTAGATGAAGATATCTACATGGCGCAACCTGAGGGGTTTGTGAATCCAGAATTTCCTGAGCGTGTATGCAAACTTCAAAGATCCATTTATGGATTGAAGCAAGCATCCAGGCAATGGAATAAGAAATTTGATGAGGAAATCAAGAAGTTTGGATTTACTCAGAATTTTGATGAGCCATGTGTATACCACAAAGTTAGTGGGAGTAACACTGTTTTCCTTGTTCTATATGTCGATGACATATTAATCATGGGAAGTGACATACCAAGCCTTAATGAAGTTAAGGAATATCTTGGTAGTTGTTTTTCCATGAAGGATTTAGGGGAAGCAGCGTATATCCTTGGAATCAAGATCTATAGAGACAGATCTAAACGGTTAATCGGTTTAAGTCAAAGTGCTTACATGGATAAAATATTGAAGAGATTCAATATGCAGAATTCCAAGAAAGGATATCTGCCCATGCAAGTGAAACATGAATTGAGCAGTGAAATGTGTGCTTCTACACCTGAAGAGGAAGCATACATGAAGAAAGTTCCATATGCTTCTGCAGTTGGTTCTATCATGTATGCTGTTAGATGCACAAGGCCAGATGTGGCATTTGCTCAAAACATGACCAGTCGATATCAGCAGAATCCAGGGGTAAAACACTGGAAAGCTGTAAAGGACATTCTTAAGTATCTACGGAATACTAAAGATATGTTTCTTGTTTTCGGGGGAAATCCAGACGCAGAACTGAATGTTACAGGTTTCTGCGATGCATCCTTTCAGACTGATAAAGATGATACGAAGTCTCAGACGGGTTATGTTTTTGTCATAAATGGAGGAGCTGTGGACTGGAAGAGTAAGAAGCAGAGCATAACGGCCATGTCTGCTACAGAAGCTGAGTACATTGCTGCATCGGAAGCGGCACAAGAAGCTGTTTGGATAAGGAAATTCATTAAGGATCTTGGAGTGATGCCTTCAATAGAATTACCTGTAAATGTATATTGCGATAACTCTGCTGCAATTACATTCGCCAATGAACCTGGAGTTATGAAAGGCGCCAGACACTTTAAAAGGAAACTTCACTATGTTCGAGAACAAGTCGATGATGGTGAAATAAAAGTACTCAAAGTTCACACAGATAACAATCTGGCTGATCCTTTCACGAAGGCATTACCTAAGGAGACATTTAATCGTCATGCTCAGGGTATTGGTCTTCGTTTAGCAGATAGTTTCATGTGAATCTGTTTGGATTAGTATTTCGATAGGGACGTGTAAACAATTATTGTTTTAATGAAATAAAGTGCGGATAACGTTTATTATCATTATTAATATTTGTGTCCTATATTTGCATGTTTAAATCCGTGAATAATTTATTTATTCTAAATAGTCCGTTGTCAATTAATAATATGAGAATATTATTGAACTAAGACAAATGTGAGGATTGGTAGAATGTACTGTAAGGTTAAGACACCAATATCACATGATATTCAATATTGGATAAATTGAATATAGGACTTATCCCAACAACATGATTATACTTTATGGATCATAGTCATTAAGTATATCATGAATATTTATCCTCTGACTTGAGATGACAGATAATTGCCGAGGATGTAGCTCATTTTCTGTGAGATAGTCTAACGCTATTGTTAGCAATCATTTTATGTTAAATATAAAGTGATGGTCATTTGCTAATAACTTAATGTGTCATGTACAATATTTAGTTAGTTTAAGTGGGCTTATGGCATTAGTTTTATTTGTAAAGTTAGTATATGTGTAGTGCAACATAAGCCCATTCCATGTTAATTGTAAAAGCCCACCAAAGCCCTCTTTGGTTGGCTGAGAAACACAAAACCACGCCACACACACTCTTTCACAGTCATGCCTCATTTTAGATAAGAAAAGAGTGTGTGTGTGTATCCAAGTCTCACCCTAGTCCATGTATTATCTTCATTGTTGAATATAATCATTCGACTAGAAATTTAACCATACGATCCATACTACTCTTATTGTTCTTATATTGTTTGTGAGTGTCATCATCTATAGTGTTTGTGTGATAAAGAGGAGAAGCTTAGGTCCTAACAAGTGGTATCAGAGCCAATCTTCAAGGTAGAAGGTTTGTAAGCTTGCTTTGTTTCAAAAAAATTACCCACTGGTGTGACCAAGTGTTGATTTTTTCTTGAAATCATATAGCAAAATACATTTGCAAGGTTGTGTTTGTTAAGGTGTTAACTACTTGGGTTGTGATTTAGTGAGTATTTCTCAGTTGGTTTTTGGGAAATATCTGCACTTTTGTTTGGTGTTCATAAGTTTCTTGGATCGAAATATATTAAGGAAGAATTCACTTTTGTGTTTTTTGATTATTATATTTAGAATATCCTTGATATTATTGGTTCAAGTGGGAAAGTTTGTCAGGAATATTGCTAGTTGGTGAAAAAGTGGTCAGACATATCTCTTGAAATAAGGATTCACGTGGGCTTGGTACTCAAAAGTCAACAAAAGTGGCAAAAAGTTGAAATTTCTCGCAATTGCTGCTCCTATCGAAATTACTACTGCTTTGTCGCAATTAGTGCTTCTCGCAATTGCTGCTGAGTATCGCAATTCCTACTGCCATCGCAATTCAACCAGACTCTCGCAATTCATCATTTATCGCAATTGCAGGATAGTCTCGCAATTCAAGCAGTTTTATCGCAATTCAAGGATAGTCTCGCAATTCATTGCTGCTTTCGCAATTCAGAGATTTTCTCGCAATTGTAACCCGCAATTCAAGTTGAATCTCGCAATTGGAGCTATTCTATCGAAATTGGACTCGCAATTCACATTTTGGACCCGCAATTGGTGCAATTTTTGGAATTGGCAACTTTAGTCCTTGTACTTTCAGCTGCATTAGAAGATCTTTCGGATTTGACACTTTTGGCCCTCGCAATTGTGATTAAAAGACTTCAAAGTTGAATAACTTTCAAGGATTTGATTCGAACGTAATTTCGTCAACTCGAAAGTGAACTCGGTATTTTTACTCTTGTATAAGAGTGTAAAATACTTCGACAAACGGTTATCTACCCTTTTGTATAAAAGTGGTAGATTTTATATAAATCACGAATTTATATAAATAAGATATTTTTCTATCTAAATTATATTTTGCCATAATTTGTATAAATTTTGGTCAAATTGTAATTTCCCTAGAAAGTGTCGTGTTTATCTAAATTGTAATTTACATAACTTTTTGTCGAAATTGTAATCTTTTGACTTTGTCTTAATTATACTTGAATCAAGTTTCGTAACGTTATTTAATTTGTTACAACATCAACGATCATTAACAACAAACCAAAACATCACATCATCAACCAAGATCAAGTTCAACCTTCAACGAAAACAACTTCTATTTTGTTGAATCGATCCTAAATCCACTTTATCATACACAATATTTTAAAGATGACTACGCAACAAGACATACACGCCGCAGGTTCAGAAAACCGACCTCCAATGTTAGAAAAGGGTGGTTACCTTCCATAGACGAGTCGTATGCTTCGATATATGAGATCCAAACCTAATGGACAAGGTATTCTCTTGGTTAACTCTGTCAAGAAAGGTCCATTCCAGCCTGGTGAGATTGAAGAAACAGCTGGAAACCCTACTGCAAATCCTCCCGTCGATCCAACGTACCGACCCAAAGAGGAATCGGATTACACTGAAGCAGATTGGAAGCAAATTGAAGCTGATCACCTAGCAATGCATCTAATCCAACTCGGTCTACCACAAGAAATATTTTGTGCTGTAGATAGCTGTGAAACTGCCAAAGAAATGTGGGATCGAGTTAGACGTCTTTGTCATGGTACAGAAATTGGTATTCAAGAAATGGAAAACAAGCTTCTGACAGAATGGGAGAAGTTCACAGCAACACCAGCTGAACAGATTGAATCTTACTACACACGGTTTTGTACTCTAATGAATGAGTTGATCAGAAACAATTTGGCACCTAAACCAATTGTTCAAAACATCAAGTTCATCAACAACCTTCCAGAGGAATGGGGACGATATGTTACTATTGTCAACCAAACTAAGAATCTTCATGATGTGAACTATGATCAACTCTATGATTTTCTCAAACAAAACCAAGCTGAGGCAAATGAAGTCAGAAAAGAGAAGCAAGCAAAACAACAAGATCCTCTTGCACTCATAGTCCAATCACCTACACCTGCAACAGTCAGTGCACAACCATCATCATCCTCATCCCCTCAGCAATTCATGCAACAACAGTATATTCCACAACCACCATTCTACCCACAACAACAACAACAGGTAATCCCACAACATCAATACCCGCAACACCCAGATCAACATGATCAGGATGAGTCAACTGATGCCTTGTCTCAAGCTTTTGCTTACCTATCAAAAGCATTCCAAGGACGTTACTCCACACCCACCAACAACAATCAACGAATCTCATCGAATACTCGCAACAAGCAGATTGCACAGCCGAGTTTCAACATGGGACAGCAAGGACAGATGGTTGGGGGATATGGGAATCAGCAGGGATATGCTCCAAGATTTCAGATGGGTAATCAGAATGCAGGGCAGTATGTTGGTAATCAGATGGGTCAATTTGCAGGAAATCAGATGGGTAATGCAGTTGGTAATCAAAGGTTACAGAATGCTGGGAATCAATTTGGGAATGTTGCTCAGGGAGCTGGGAATAGAAATCAGGGAAATATGATGAAGTGCTTCAACTGTCAGGGTATTGGTCACATGGCTAGGAACTGTCCAGACAAGCCGAATAAGAGGGATCCAGCGTATTTGCAGAAAGCATTAATGTTGGCAAACAAGGAAACGGCTGGGCTTCAGTTGAGTGCAGAAGAGAATGACTTCATGGCTATTATGGATGCTTCAGAAGATCAAGAGGACATCGATGCAAACTGCATTTTTATGGCAAATCTCCAGGAGGCAAAGTACGACACAGACTCAGAAGCACCTCCTGCTTTTGACACTAATGCGGTTTCTGAGGTACAACCATATGCTACATGTCACAATAATGAAATGTTTGATATGTCACCTCAAAATGAACAGCATCCTGAGACTCCTAATCTCATTTATGATACATACATGGACGAATCAAGTTGTAGTAATACTAATTTGGAAACTCCAGATATGGATCCTAATGAAGAATTCGAGTCACAGCATACTGATAATGATGAGGAAACACGTGCTATGTTTGAATCATTATTGCAAAATTGTAGTGTTGAAATAGAAAAGGTCAAAAAGGTCAATCACGATGTTAAGGCCGCGAATGAAAAATTGACCACTGAGCTTGAGAGGTATAAGGTGAATGAAAGAGCTTATGATTTTCATAACAAAAAACAGTCGGAACTTGAGGTTAGCTTAAAAGAGTCTGAGTTAAGAGAAAAACGTTTACAAATCAAATTTAACACTCTAGATGTTAATTTGAACAATCAAATCAAATCTCTAAACAAGGAAATTTCTGAACTAACCAACCAACTTTCAAAACAAAAATCAACTTATTCCAATCTTGAAAAAGAAAAGAAGGAGTTGAATGAAAGGTTTTCAAAACGTGAAAAGGATCTTCTTAAAGAGATCAATGACAAAAAGGAAACCATTGCAAAGTTGGATGAGTTGCTTGTAAAAACGGGTCATTCTGCACAAACAGTTAACTTGTTAATAAATGATCCAAACCCGATTTTACATACAATAAAGAAAGTGGCTATCGGTTATGAAAACCCTTGTAATCTCAAGAAAGCTCAGAGTGTACAGAATGTGTTATATGATGGTAGTGTGCTTAATGATAAACATGATCCGATTGAAATTTATGATTCTGATGAAACGATTGAACATACTGAAAAGAGACGAGTCAAATTGAGACAAATGAAACCAGAAATTAAACCAATTGATTATAACAAGCTTAATAAAGATTCTGGTGTTCATCTTGTTAAAAAGGAGTCAAAATTGTTTTTTCAAAGACCAGTGGTCTTCACAAAACAAAAAGCTGTCTCAAAACATCTGCCTAACATCGAACAAATGGCATCTAAAAACACTTATGATTCAAGTGCCGCTAGACTATATTTGGTTGATCTTAAGCAGAGAATTGAGAAACTTCAACGTATTGTGGCTTCCAAAATTAACAATAACAAGTTTGAATGGTTTCCGGGTGTTCAGGATGAACTGAAAAAGATTTTTGAAAAGGAAATTAATCCACATGTCGCTGCAATCTATGCGGTGGTTCAAAATGTGGAACATAATCTTTTGAAAGAGTCAGCAGAATTTGTTAAGGACCACAAATCCTTAGTGAAGGAAGCAAATGAATACTTGGAACACATAAAAGTTTTGGAACATCAAAATGACTCTCTCTCTTTCGAAGCTCTATCGACCGATATCATGTCTATTATTTTCCAAACATATTCTGTTGAGGATGATGAAACACTTCGAGCTGAGACTTCTAAAATTGTTGAAAAATATGAAAAGGCGCTTTTGAAACTTGAAAAACAAAATTGCACATATTTTAAACAACTTGATACAAAAAAGGAAGAATGCAAGTATGACAAATTGTCGTATGAGCGTTCTTACAAAAATATGCAAGATCAAATCAATCTTTTGAAGTCTCAGCTTGCAAGACAAAAAGGGCAGGGTGAGGAAACTACGGGTATTGCACCATTAACCCCCTTGCCTAATGAGAAACAAAAAGAGAAAGCTGTTGTCAAGAACACTAATGTAATAGCACCTGGCCTTTATAGGATTAGTCCCACTACTGCGTCTACCTCTAAACCTAAAACATCTAGGGCGTTAGACAAAAGTAAGAATGATAATCCAAATGAATCTAGGAATGCTACAACATCTCAGGACAACATCATAAATTCTAATGAGTGTGCCTTACCTTCTACAGGATTAGAAAGCACCACTAGGAGCAAGCGAAAGTCTAGGAGCACTATCAAGAAATCTAGAGTATCGCCTGTCTCTGAAAGTGAATGCAAGGAAGTAGAAGAACACCCTAGGAATTTAAAGCTTTCAAATAAGGAACAAATATCATCTGGATGTAATGTCAAGACCAGTGTTTTGAATGCATGTAATGAATCTGTTTGTTTAATGCAAGAAAAATCTTTGTCTGAAAATGCTTGTGATGATAATGTTTCTAATGATGTGCAAAAGAATGATATGCCTGAACAGAAAAAGGTTCCTTTAGTAACTAAGGCTAAGTCTAGATATATTCGAAGACTTATTGCAAAAGCTAGAAAAACCACTAGCAGCCTATTGCCTAAGGATCACTCTAAGTTTTGTGCATGGAAACCAACGGGTAGAATGTTCACACTTAAGAATGGCACATTAGAAATAGTTCCCAATGCATCAACAGAAACCATCTCTAAGTGTGATTCATCTGTTACAACTAACCCCTTGGAACCAAATGTTACACGGTTTCCATATACAAATTCTTCTGTTCTTCTCAGGTCATTGAAATCTGTCTTTGGATCGTCGACTCGGGTTGCTCCAAGCACATGACCGGGAATCTGAAGCTGCTGATCCATTTTGTGTGGCAGTTCATGGGGACTGTACGTTTTGGGAATGATCATGTTGCAGCTATTCTGGGTTATGGAGATCTTCGGTTTGGAAATTATCTGATCACTCGGGTTTACTATGTCGAAGGGTTGGGACACAATCTGTTCTCTGTTGGGCAGTTTTGTGATGCTGATTTAGAGGTTGCATTTCGGAGAAACACTTGCTTTGTCAGGAATTTGGTTGGGGATGATCTCTTAATTGGGGATCGTGGCACCAATCTTTATGCCATTGACATAAACCAAATGGCCTCTTCATCACCTATTTGTCTCATGACCAGGGCAGGCGAAACAAAATCCTGGTTGTGGCATAGACGTTTGTCCCATCTGAACTTTGACATGATCAACAAGCTTGCCAAAGACGACATCGTCTCCGGTCTTCCTAAATTCAAATACTCCAAAGAACACCTATGTCCATCATGTGAGCAAGGAAAGAGCAAAAGAGCAACATATAAACCTAAACCCGTACCTAGTTCGGTTGATAGGTTGCATCTGTTGCACATGGACTTATGTGGCCCGATGAGAGTTCAAAGCATTAATGGGAAGAAGTATATTCTTGTAATTGTTGATGACTATTCAAGATATACTTGGGTAAAGTTTTTGAGATCAAAAGATGAAACACCAAGCACCATCATCACCTTTCTGAAGCGGATTCAAGTTCTACTTCAAGCTCCAGTTAGGATAGTCAGAACGGATAATGGCACGGAATTTGTCAATCAGGAGTTAAGAACATTCTTTGAAGAAACTGGTATTACTCACCAGACATCAGCGGTTAGAACTCCACAGCAGAATGGGGTAGTTGAAAGAAGGAATCGAACCCTTGTAGAAGCTGCTCGCACTATGCTGATTTATTCCAGTGCTCCTTTATTCTTATGGGCAGATGCTGTATCAACTGCTTGTTTTACTCAAAACCGATCCCTAATCCATCCAAGATTCAATAAAACCCCATATGAACTTGTCAACAACAGAAAACCGGATATTTCTTATCTTCATGTTTTTGGCGCTTTATGCTATCCAACAAATGACAGGGAAGATCTGGGAAAGTTGAAGGCTAAGGGTGATATTGGAATCTTCATTGGTTATTCTGAAAACTCGAGGGCATTCAGGGTGTATAACAGGAGAACGAAAAAGATAATGGAGACGATGAATGTGAAGTTTGATGAAATTTCACAAATGGCTTCTGAGAGACTCGCTCTAGAACCCGCGCTTAACCCGATGACTTCCGGACATATCAGTTCGGGACTCGCACCTCAAGGAGCTCAATCAATTCATGTCGAACAACCCACAACTCAAGAACTGGATAATTTCTTCGAGTTCATGTACGATGAATACTATGGTGGCGCTTCGACAAATGCATCTAACCAACATTCCGCTGCATCCACTCAACATCAACAACCACCACCACCTCCACAAAATCAAGATGCATCCACAACATTCGAAGCTGGCGCACCACCTCCCTCACCATCAACATCATCTACATTTACTCCTGCAACTCCATTCATTGAAATTGTTCTACCAAGAATTGATGAGCAAGAACAAAATAAGGCTGTGTTAGACGATGAAGTCTTTGAAAACCCGTTTGGAACGGAATCTGGTGAATCATCTTCCAGATTACATGAACCGACTAACACGCACTTATTCAGTCCAAGGTACCCTTCAACTCTACAGTGGACAAAAGACCATCCGATTGAACAGGTTATTGGTGAACCCTCAAGACCAATTCAGACGAGAAAACAACTGCATACCGATTGCGACATGTGCATCTATGTCTGCTCAGTCAGTCTCATAGAACCTAAGAACATTCGGGAAGCAATGGCAGATAATGCCTGGATTGAAGCGATGCAGGAAGAACTTCTTCAATTTCAAATCCATGACACCTGGGATTTAGTTCCAAGACCAATTGACAAACTAGTCATTGATCTTAAGTGGTTATGGAAAAACAAAAAGGATGAAGAAATGACTGTGATTCGCAACAAGGCTCGTCTGGTGGCAAAGGGATACAGACAGGAAGAAGGAATAGATTTTGAAGAGTCATTCGCACCGGTTGCAAGGCTTGAAGCTGTCAGGATTTTCTTAGCTTATGCCGCTCACAAGAACATCACGGTTTATCAGATGGACATCAAGACAGCGTTCTTGAATGGAACTCTGAAGGAAGAAGTGTATGTGAGTCAACCAGACGGTTTCGTTGACAAAGATCATCCGGAATACGTCTACAAGCTAAAGAAGGCAATCTATGGTTTGAAACAAGCCCCACGGGCGTGGTATGACGAGTTATCATCTTTCTTGTTGTCAAATAATTTCACCAAAGGAACAATTGATCCAACCTTGTTTACAAGAAAATACAAAAATGACATTTTGATTGTTCAGATTTATGTGGACGACATAATTTTTGGGTCCACTAATCCGACACATTCAAAACATTTTGAAAATCTCATGAAAAGTAAATTCGAAATGTCCATGATGGGAGAATTAAAATTCTTTTTGGGTTTACAAATTCATCAATCCCCGCGTGGAATTTTTCTAAATCAAGCTAAATACACAATTGAGATTTTGAAAAAACATGGTATGGAAAATTGTGACTCTGTTGGTACTCCTATGGTCACTTCACCAAAAATTGGCGCTGACCTATATGGGAAACCCATGGATCCGAAGAAATATCGGAGCATGATTGGTTCTCTCATGTACCTAACTGCAAGCCGACCAGATATTCATTTTGCTGTTTGCTTACTTGCACGGTTTCAGGCAAGGCCTACCGAACTTCACCTCCAAGAGGTTAAACGGATCTTTAGATACCTACGAAGAACCATTAACATGGGACTTTGGTATCCAAAGGATTCGGAGTTTACACTAATTGCCTTTTCAGATGCTGATCATGCTGGATGCCAAGTTACAGCGAAAAGTACATCAGGCGGAGCGCAATTTCTGGGAGAAAAGCTAGTAGGCTGGTCGTCAAGAAAACAAGATTGCACTGCTTTATCAACAGCAGAGGCCGAGTATGTGTCTCTATCTGCGTGTTGTGCTCAAGTCCTCTGGATGAGAACACAACTCACAGATTATGGTTTCTCTTTCAACCGCATACCTTTGTATTGCGATTCAAAAAGTGCCATCGCCATCTCGTGCAACCCAGTGCAACACTCGAAGACCAAGCATATTAGAGTCCGCTATCACTTCATAAAAGAGCACGTTGAAGAGGGTACTGTTGAATTGTTTTTCGTGAAGACAGAATACCAGCTCGCCGATCTATTTACTAAGGCCCTCCCAAAAGAGCGGTTTGAAAACTTAGTTCGTCGAATTGGAATGCGAAGCCTAACTCCCGAAGAGTTAGAAAGTCTTCTCGAATCTTATTGATTTATATATCAACAAGCTTCGCATGTAAATATATATGTGTAAATATGTTTGTAAATAGTTACGTATATATTTTTGGTAAATATATATATATACTTTTTCAAAAACAAAAATATAAAAATAGAAAACTTCAAAAAGACATAAAAAATATAAAACAACAAAAACCAAACATATTCTTCTCACGACATGTCTCTTGTCTAATCAATATTCTGTACGTACTTAGAAATGTCATTCAACAATGATACGGGTATTTACAGATGCTTGAGCGAGAGTTATTTTTTTTATGTTTTTCTAAAACATGTCGTTTCTCAAATTTTCTTCAAAAAGGCTTTCGTACATTTCAGTACGAGACCCGTGCTTTATTGTGAAATCTTTTATCATGGCCCGAGTATTTCAACTCGAAAAGATTTCATACTAAAGGCCACATTGAATGACTTCTGATTATTTCCAATCAGAACTCGCAATGTTAATGGCGAAAAGCTAAAACCCGTGAGCACTTAATCAAAATTGTTTCAAAAGATTTTTCAAAGTCTTTTTATAAATTTTGTGCTCACAACAACTCCCTCTAAGACCTCTAAATGCTTTTAAACTCAAAAGTTTAACCATTTGCTCTGATTAAGGGGGAGTATAAAAAGAAAATGTTCCATTTTTCATGCTAAAATCAGTCCGTCTCTCCACAAAAAGTTTCATTTTAATCAACTGTTTTCAAAAATACCACTTCATGCTATTTTTGAGGGGGAGATTAAGTGTTTATATATGGGGGAGAGGATGTGATTAAAATGTGATCTAAAAGAAGTTTTATCGTTTGAATCTCAAAACGAGTTCTTCAAAAAGACTCAGCATGAACCCTCGAATTGACGAAACTAAATGTCTGTTCTCGAAAAGACATGTCCTGGACGGGTAATAATTTCAAGCTGGTTTACCAGTGATGCAAGCGTGTCTCGCAAAGGACTTGTCTGAGTAGAATGTACCAATTCGAGAGATGATCTTTGAATATGACCAGGACGGGTAATAATTTCAAGCTAGTCTAACTAGTGATGTAAGCGTGTCCCGCAAAGGTTATGTTCATTGAAAGTCGATCAATTCAAATGTGCGAACTCTACCCAACATGTGCAATTTATTACAAAAATGCATGAGCACATGTGAAGGGGGAGTGTTTCATAAATGCAAAACTCTCGATGTGTTAACAAAATGTGTTTTCTCATAAACAGGTTGAGAGATTTTCACAAGGTTTAATGGCATG
Source organism: Artemisia tridentata subsp. tridentata (assembly GCA_021014915.2). NCBI lineage: Eukaryota > Viridiplantae > Streptophyta > Magnoliopsida > Asterales > Asteraceae > Artemisia > Artemisia tridentata. Next base: position 423,144,767 of record CP139505.1, read on the forward strand.
TGACAAATAATCTAGGATAATCATGGAGTAATAAGGTGATTATAGTTAGGTTATGTCCAATGATCCGCCAGAACCGGAGGGATCTACCCAAGGACTATTCCAATAGCTTAGCATTAGAAGTCCTTAGGAAAGATTGAAAAAAGGAGTATAATGAGAAAGGAGAAAGAAGGGGTTGAAGAATGAAAAAGAAAAGTTTTTGTAAGGGTGAAAAGAAATAGCCCTCCATGAAAACTTAGGTCAGAAACCGGGTCAATACATCTGCTATCGGTACTCACCAAGGTGATACTGGTATTGAAGACAAGACATCATGGACCCAGTGACGCAATGCACCACCCCTCCTATCCACTCAGATATCTCTTAAAAGATATTTGTTTCATTTCTCACGGAGAACACTACGTAATCTATCGACCTCTCATTCCGAGATGTGTTGATATTGAAAAGGTGGCACTCTGCTCCATGCCTCCGACGACTAAAATCAAAACGCACATAATTGAGTCTAGAGACATGAGATTCATCAAAAGATCTCTTAGGAACACTTCCTATGCAATACACTTGTGTTCACTCAAAAGGATACAAGTTGTATGAGTCTTAATGAGATCCAAAGATCTTGCCTCACGACATGATGGCCGAAGGACGATTTATTGCTAACTGTTTTATGCAGGTACCGACGAAAGTCTATCCACCATCATCATCTACAACGATGAATCAGCTGAACAGAAGATGTAGATCAAGGCAAGGAAGACCACAAGATGATTCTTTGAAGATCACAGTGCACGAAGGAACATTGAACGAAGAATATTATACATTGACACATGAAGTTCAAGACGGCAAATGCAAAAGACCAATCACGGGAGCATCATTGAAATGACCATCCCTTAGGGGGAGATTGTTAGCAATCATTTTATGTTAAATATAAAGTGATGGTCATTTGCTAATAACTTAATGTGTCATGTACAATATTTAGTTAGTTTAAGTGGGCTTATGGCATTAGTTTTATTTGTAAAGTTAGTATATGTGTAGTGCAACATAAGCCCATTCCATGTTAATTGTAAAAGCCCACCAAAGCCCTCTTTGGTTGGCTGAGAAACACAAAACCACGCCACACACACTCTTTCACAGTCATGCCTCATTTTAGATAAGAAAAGAGTGTGTGTGTGTATCCAAGTCTCACCCTAGTCCATGTATTATCTTCATTGTTGAATATAATCATTCGACTAGAAATTTAACCATACGATCCATACTACTCTTATTGTTCTTATATTGTTTGTGAGTGTCATCATCTATAGTGTTTGTGTGATAAAGAGGAGAAGCTTAGGTCATTTTCTGTGAGATAGTCTAACAGCTATCCGTAAAAGGTAGTTATAAGGGCTATTTTCAGAAATGATGCGAAGTTCAAGGGTTATGCTCGCAGTCAATAAGGAATTTGTTCCTTCAACTTTGTGTTGAAGTTTAATACTGCTTGGCCACTCGTGTGATTAACAAGATGTTTGCGTGCGCACGCCCAAAGTCTATCTGGAAGACGTTCAGATGTTTTGGTAATCTTGTTCAATTATGTATAAACGAGAAACTACTGTTAATTATGGAATGACAAGATCCATATCCAAATTAACGCGGTATTAGTAACAAAAGGATAAGTATGATGATTATATCATCAAGTGGTTTTTTCCAGGAGAACCACAACTCGGATCGAGCTGGGGGCATTGGGATCTGTTAAAGCTAGACTAGCCCATGTCATTACAATATTAATCATTATCCAAGTGGGAGCTGTTAGTTTTGTGTATAATGAAATTAATATTTGTATGTCCGGTTTCGAACCCGAGACTCGGGATTGCACACAATACGTGAGAGTTCCATTGGTTTGAATAGATTAAATATATTTTATATTTATATTTATTCATTTCACTTAAACAAACACTTAACGATAGTTAGTACTTAACGGGGTTAGAGATAACGACCGTTAAAGGACTAATTATGCAAAAAGGACCAAAGAAGAATCTAGAAACCCATGGTTGGGTTTGGGTCGGCCGAATGGCCTTATGGATGGGCTGGCCGGTTTTTTGAGATGGAGTAGGGAGCAAGTTTGGTGCCCTAGGGATTACCTATAAATACAATTCACTTTGTATTTGATTTTCACCTAATCTGGAATCCCTAGCAAGCCAAATTTCTCTTCTTCTTCCCTCTAAGCTACACCACCGATCGACCTATTTTAATTCCACTAGGAATTGTCGACTTCGGTCTTGCTTATTAAGTGTTTGGTTTGTTAGTGATCTTGAACCTAGCTTTCCCATTGGAACGCTACTATCGCGTGTGTACAAGAACGAGTGACAAGCTTATTTTAGCTTGTGATTCTTGGTGGTTTTACCTTGTTTGGTTCGACATATACATAACCCAAAATTAGGGTTCTTGTTGTTCTTGATTGATTACGCGATTAAGGTACGTATTTATTTAAGTTAATTAATTACATGTTCATTAGATCTTCCGCTGCGTGCTTTGTGATGTTTTATGTGTTTATGATTTTAATAGTTCACATATTCCAACAACTTTTTTATTCAAATGAAACAATTATCGCTCACAGGCTCACGCTACTGCTCAATCACTGCTACTTTTAACCATACCCCATTCTGTCTTCTCTATCCTCCCATATCCCATTCTCCTCATCCCAACTATCTTCTTGCTTATCCTTCTACCAACTCTACAGCGTTTGGAATATGTCGAACTGCTATACAGTGTCTAGCCGTTGGTGGATGAGTCTATGCCTTTCTTACCAATTTAAAGGTAATTGGTAGTTCAATATTAAATATCTCGTGAGGTTGATCAGTCCGATAACAACAACGGGATATTGACTTCTAAGAGTGTATGAGCTTATCCTCTCCTTCTGTCGGGGAACGATTTTCCGCCTTGGGTTTCATCACGTATGTAAATAAATCATTACTCAACCACCAGAATCTCACGGCTTCTATACAAATAACGCATATGCTATAAATAGCTTCACTCACTGCATCTTTCCACTTTTGACTTCGTGTATTCGGATTGTCAAGTTTAGGATAAGTAAATTTACTGATTTTCGAAACATATAATACCCAACAGTTATCTTGTCATAACCTTCATTTATAACACCAAGATTGCCCCTTGCACCGAGTATAAATGGGTTATCCCAATTGTTATCAACATGCAACCTAAAGCAATATAAGTCATGTCGTTGAAAATGTAAGTAAAGACTCTTGTTTGCCGTTACTGCTAAGAAACCTTACAGGAAGATCATCTCCTGTGCAATTGTTAAAGAGTGTTAGTAGTGAATATATGTTGTGTTCATACACATCGGGGTTTAAATGGTCAAATGGGAAAAACTTGTGGCCATTCACGTCTTCTAGCGAAGAAATAGGTTCTGGAGGTTGAGCCATTGTGATTGTTATAAGAGTTAGGTAGTGACAGGTTTATGATGGATTACTGACGCACCAAAATTCGTGAGTAATCTGACACTGAATACTGACGGAATTCTGACGGACTACCGACGGAAGGAAGACTCTGTCGGTATTTTTGCACTGATAGCGTACATGGCATTCAACACGAATGACTAAGGCCCATACACTCTAAACTCGGCTCATTCAAGATCAGATCCTAACAAGAACCCTGGGAAATACTTCCTTAGGCAGCACTAAAGCAAGACCCGTTTGACAAACGTGTTCAGGCGAACGGTACACCAAGAAAGCTTGCCCGAACCGTTAACACAAGCACCATGTCCCCCCCCCTTACTTATATTCTCGATGGACACTATGTGGACCATCATATTGCCTTTACGGGTTAACACAACCCTAAGAGATTCCCTATAAATACTAGACCAATTTCTCGAAATGGTCCAAGCTCACTTAAGCCAATTACACACTTACCACAAGCAACCCTTTCTAGGTCCGCCCTGGGAACTTCACAACCAAGTCGATTGTCCACTCAGATAATTGACACGAACCAAACTGGTCGACTCATGAGTGTTACCCCAACTCGTGATTCCGATCACACTTTGGGGTCCTTACCGAATGTGGGAAACCAAACGATCGACCACCTTAAAAAACAAAAAACTAAACCGATTTTTGGTGCGGGGTTTAGTTTTTAAAAACATAAAATCGAATTTTTGGTTCGGGGTTTGGTTTTAGCCCCAAACCGCCACATGCTCACCTTAGTTCAGTTTACCAAAGAGTAAATTGCAGAAATCGTCCTTGTGGTTTGGAGAAATTGCATGTATCGTCCCTGGCCTTCAATAATTGCAGGCGGCCTCCCTGTAGAGAAATTATTGGTTCGTTTTAGTCCCTGGCACTAACGAGCGTTTGTCCCTCTCAGTTAGTTGATACTATTTTAAGGGCATTTGTGTCTTTTCCCTTGTGGTCAATCATACTTTTTATGTCTTTGTCTTCTTCCCACACACATAAAAATTATAATCTTCAATCTTCCTCCTTTAAAACTCAAACATCTTCACAAACACAGATCTGAAAAAATAAGAAAAATTCATTCATCTACATACTTTTCTTATTCTCACCAAACCCTAATCATAAACTCCTTTTCTTCATCTACCCATCTTCTCCACTGCCGCCGCCACTGATGCTACCATCGCCAGACAACCACATCATCAACACTACCGACCCCTCTTTGCCTTCTTTATTTCTCTTCATTTGTGTTCTTGGTAGAATAAAAAGAGTCAAAATGTTGTAATCAAACTCGTTTTTTGCTTGAGCAATTAAAACATATAGGATTTGAAAATTGTGTTTCTTGATCTTGATAAGACGCTAGTTCATTCTGTCTTGGCTAATGGGTTACCGCCACCTGGGGGTTATGATTTTGTGGTTAGACCATTGCTTGATGGCGAAAGGGTGACTTTTTATGTGGTGAAGCATCCGTTTGTGGATGAGTTTCTTGAGTTTTTGAGTGTGAATGGTTTTGAGATTGTGGTTTTTACGGCTGGGGTTGAGGATTATGCGTCTCTAGTGTTGGAAAAATTAGATAAAAAAGGGGTGACCAGTCATAAGTTGTATAGGGCTTCGTGTAAGGAATGTGACGGGAGATTTGTTAAGGATTTGTCGGGGTTGGGGAGGGATTTGAAAAGGGCTGTGATTGTTGATGATAATCCTAATTCGTATAGTTTGCAGCCTGAAAACGCGATTCCTATTAGGCCATTTGTGGATGATTTTGGAGATGTTGAGTTGAAGAAATTGATGGATGGATTTTTTAAGAGGTGTGACGAGTTTGATGATTTGAAGGATGCTGTAAAGAGTTATGTTTCGGAGTCTGTGGAATTGATTGATGAAGGTGTTTTGGGAGATAGTAAAGATTCAAACTATCAAGCTGTGATTGAAGTTTGAGTTATTGGTGGTATATTTGGTTGTTTCGAATTTTGTTTCGATTTTGTTAGTCTATAATGTTATAAATGTTTGTTGAAGGATTGAATGTTATTACTTGCTTCTTTACTTTTCTTTGGCATTGTGTAATTGAGGGAGAATTTGATTGTATATTTATGATGATGATAATGGTGGTGGTGGTGGTGAGAAACCACCTTTAAGTGCCTGCTTGGTAATGATTTATGATGATGATAATTGTGGTGGTGACAAAATGATGATTATAGTCCCTTTGGTTTGTGTTTGGTAATGATTTATGATGATGATAATGGTGGTGGTGACAAAATGATGATGGCGGTGATGGTGGTGGTGGAGGGTGGTGGTGATGGTTGTGTGATGGTAGAGGGTAGTGGTGGTGGGAGTAAAAGGGGAGTCAATTGGGACCACAAGGTAAAAGACAGAAATGCCGTTAAAGTATTATCAACTAACTGAGATGGACTAACGATCGTTGGTGCCAGGGACTAAAACGAACCAATGGTTTCCCCACAGGGAGGCCGCCTGCAATTATTGAAGACCAGGGACGATACATGCAGTTTTTGCAAACCACAAGGACGATTTCTGCAATTTACTCTTTACCAAATTATAGCTTCAAAACCTGTATTAAAACCTACAAGTTACTTTTGTTCTTTTTTCCTGCTAGAATACTAACAAGTCAAACATCTTTTGGTTAAAATATTAACTCGTAAATAACAATATCAAAAGCTTTTAACATATCCTCATACCAAACGTGAAATCAATAATTGCTTCCTTAGTGTCGTGTCTAACCATAGGGTGACGAAAATGAAATATTATTTGTCTCTTCTAAAACTTCATAGTGTATCAAGTTACAACAATGAGCTCTCATTTCTTATTTCTAATTAGCATTAATATTGATTTTGATATCACCCATTATTACTTTGACAAGTTAACAAGTAAATTATTATTAGAGGAAATTCCCAAACTAGGCCAAAATTTTTGGCCTATTTCAAGAGGGAGCCAAAAACACCATCTATTTCCCATTTAGTCCATGCTCGACCGCTCGACTGCTCGACTCCATAAAACTTGCGACACGTGTCATTCCTTTATTTTTTTATTAATATAATTCAGGCCCACACAGAATATAAGTAACTGTACACCTTTTGTACTTTTATTGAAAGTCAATGCTCGACTGACGGCGCTCGACCAAGGATGCTCGACTGACGGCGTACTTTTTGTCCTTGGAAAAGTAAAAAGTTGTCAGAAAATCTGTACTTTGGATTCATTTGTACTTGCCAAATCTTTTGTATAGATTTTGGTTTGTACCTTTTTTTTTTTTTTTTTTTTTTTTTTCTTTTCTCTAATTCCATTTTATTTTCAAAAAAACACACACAGAAACTAACACCTATCAACAAATAATACTCGGCAATCTAACTTCCTTTCTTTGGGATACGTGCAACCGATCGATCAAGCAAATCTATCAACAAACCAGTCGCCAAAAACTATCAATCAACCATTCCTCATGGATGATATACAAGTAAGTAGACTGATTGTAATTACTGTTTAGGATTTCGGATTTAGTGGTTGCTTAATATCTTCCTGATGTTGTTGTTGCCGTTGTGGTTTTAATTAGTTTGCGTGGTTTTGGTAATGCCGACCCATTTAAACTTTTGAAGTGCTTATTACTGTGTGGGATTGCTTATTACTGTTTAGGGTTTCGTTTATAGTGGTTGCTTAATATCTTCCTGATGTTGTTGTTGCCATTGTGGTTTTAATTTTGATGTTCTTGGATTTTTCATTGTGATTTTGGAATATGTAGAATCAGTTGTGGTTTCGGGTTGTCTATTTGATTAGTTTTAATCACAGTTGCGTTAGAATTGTGCTAGTGTTGGAAGTGGTACAATGTCGTTACAGAATTTGTAGAAGATGAGCTATAACTTGAATATATTGTTTGTGTTGATCATGCTTTAAAGAATTTGTAGAAGATGATGATCAAGTTGACATCAAACTTGAACCCAGCAACAATGCCCATATCAAAAACATAAAACAATAGTTTTGATTAAGTGCTTATTTAATAGAACATACACCATGGCCCGACTTGTGTTGCTAGTGATCAATTTATAACTTCATTCATTATAGCCAATAAATGTCTAACTTGTCACCCTATAGCTTAAATGTTAGTACGTAGTTTGTTTTCTCGTATTTGTCAACTTGTTAAGCTCGTTCAGTATTACAATTTAAATTTGTTTGTTATCTGATCATGTGATATTAATAAGACTAAAGTCAATATATTTACATGTCACGGTGATCTAAAACTAGTATAGCAAAACACTAATATCCAAACATGCAAAGATCTATGAGGCTGAAAATCATGCAAAGATCTATGAGGCTGAAAATCATTTCTATCGTTTTAATTTGAACATTATAAAAATACGTAATTGTTAAGTTATATAATAAAGTTTGATTTATAATCACATTTTGATTGTTTGTTTGTTTGTTTGTGTTTATAGTTGTATCATGCCAAGGTCAGCGTGAGAACAAAGCTCCACTTGCTAAAAAACATAAAGCAAAAGTTAAGTGCAAGGCCGGAATGTCTTGCCCTGTTTAAAAGCACAGTCTTTGGGAATTGGTTAAACATAAAAACACACGAGCATGACAATCAGTTGCTGCACTATTTACTACAACATCAACGTGAAGTTCAGGAGCCTGATACAAATACTCCTTTTTATTTTGACATTGGGCAACACCGTTTAGAATTTGGTAGGCAGGATATGTGCTTGATTTTAGGGTTTCGATTTGGTGATGTTTCTTTGGCTCATTGTCACAAGCGAGCCTCTGGATTTGGTAAGCGTATTATGGCATTACTTACAGAAAAGCAAGGTTGGAAAGTAAAGATTATAAAGGCCGAGAATCTTGTCAAGATTCTTAATGATCCGTTTGATTTTGCTGAGCTAACGCCTGATGATGCTGTACGCGTTTGCTTGTTGATAGTTTTAGAGGTTATTTTCATGGGCAAACAGGAAAGAAACATGATCTCTAATGATATCCTGGTTCTTGTAGACGACTTGTATGCATGGAACGCGTTTCCATGGGGGGAGTATATATGGATGGAATTTCACAACAAGATTTACCATGCTGTTTCAAAGGTTAGGGAACGTCATTTGGCAGAAATTGCTAACCGGGGTCCTGGCTACACAGCAACGTATACTTTGTGTGGATTTGTGTTTGCTTTGAAGGTTAGTGTAATTTATTAATCATACTTTTTCTGAATTGTATCTTATACTGTTTAGACTAACATTAATAAATAATTTTAACGCTAACAGATTTGGGTATTGGAAACCTTCCCTAATGCTACAAATTGGTGGGTGAAAGATGACAATGTGATCCCTAGAGCACTTGCATGGGATGACGGACAAAAGTTTGAAAAGAATGATTTTGATCTTCTCTTTGGTACTAGTCAAATTGTTCGCCTCATGCCGACAGGTGATAATTTTACACGAAGTATCTTTTATTTTTTTGTTTCTAAAGGCATTGTGCGGATAATCTTTTTATTTTTAATATACAATTTATGAGGAAAATCAACTTTGGTGGAGAGCGAGTTTAGACTATATCCGGAAGTCTATGCCAGCACCGTTGTTTGATGATGTACCAGCCAGTCCCGGCATGCATACACCAACAGCCAATACATCGGGCGCACGTGCCAAGTTGACAGCACGTAAAAGTTCACATGTTCATCGGTCAGCACAAATGGCTGGTATGCGACAACAGATGGCTGGTATGCAACAACAGATTAACCAACTTCGTCAACTTGTGGCACATTTGAAGCCTGATGGGGTTATTGACCTGCCGGATATGGGTGAAGACATGCCACCTGATGCTTCACTTGTATCTCAGATGGTAGAAATGCAAAAACAGATTGATGGACTTCAAAACTTTCTCGAACGTTTCAAGAGTGATGGTTTGAGTGAGGAGAACGCTGGTTCATCCGGCACTGCAAGAGTGTTTGTTGAGAAGGTAATATTTCTTTATAATCCTTTTTAAATTTATTTTTTGTAAGATGTACTAGCATTACCAAACTCCATCTTATGTATTTATGAAGCTAGTCACATCAACCTAAAGTAAAAGCCTTTAGTACTTTCCTATGTTCTAACTTCCTTCTATTATTTATACCAAGTAGAAGCCTTTATTACTCACCTCATTTCCAACTTCCCTATATTTACACCAAGTAGAAGTCTTTAGTACTTACCTCGCTAAACAAAATGTCGGACAACATACCTTTTGAAATTCAAACCGAAATCATTAACAAACTTCCTGTCCAGTCTTTACTTCAGTTTAGAACTGTTTCAAAGACATGGAAGTCTTACATTGACAGCTCTAATTTCCATGTCAGTTTCGGTGTTCGCCCGACTCAGCCTTCTTGTTTCCTTATAATCTACAAGCAAGGTTTCGTTGAGTCAAGATTTATATGTTTTGAAGATGATGCTATAAATTTGTCCCCACAACGTACCTTTCTTCCAACTCTTCCTCAAATAATTCGTAATACAAATGTCAGTTCTTTTAATCTTATTCCAATTGGCACCTCTCACGGGTTGATATGTTTTTCTGATTCTTTTAAGATGGCTGTTCTTTGGAACCCATCAATAAGAAAATCAGTTGCTATAGTACTCCCTGATTGTTTAAGTCAGTATGAATCAGATAAAGTTGCTGTGGGTTTTGGTGTTAATCCCATCACTTTTGACCCTACCATTCTACGGATTTCCTATCCGGTCCATGGACATGGAGCGTGGAATGTTTTGTTATTTACATTGAACTCCCAACGCTGGAAGAATTTAGAAAATGAATATCTGCCTCGTCAAACAATCAGACTTAAACGTTCAAGTCAAGCAGTTATAGGTAGTTATATTTATTGGGCAGCTTCTGAAAGGATTGTTGGTGCTGCTGGTCTTTCTTCTCAAAAACGTTATATGATTGTGTCATTTGATTTGGTTAACCACAAATTTTCTGTCATAGATATGCCTGACAGCTTACTAAGTCGGCTTCCTGTACCTTTCTATATTTCAAAGATAAGAGGCTCTCTTCTTATTTTTGGGAACACGATAGGCGATGAGTACCATACGTTCTATATATGGGAGCTAAAGTTGAATCGTGTTAACAAAATAAAGTCCTTTAAAACACTATTCAACATTTTCACTCCTCATTTATTAAAGTTACTTGGATTTACAAGTAACGGAGATCCAGTTTTTGAATCTGATAAGCCCTATCAAATGGATCACACACTTGAAGTCTTCCAACTTTCGTCACAAGAACTTAATAATCTACGTGTTGAAGCTGATGCAGGGTCGTTCTTCATGAGCCCCTTAAATGATTCACTACTACTGCTTACTCTCCCAGATTGTTTTGTATATTAATTTGCACCAATGTATGGTTGTTAGATAGTTGTTTGTATGTTTTCGAACATGTATGTTTTTCTAGATATTATGTATAATAGAACCAATTATGCAACATTTATGTTATTTTATTTTATTTTATCTTTTTAAATCTTTATTTTTTTATTTATCTTATTTAACTAATTTGGTTGACTTGTTTCTTTAGTCAGTCACCGCAATTAATTGAACAAATTCCTGATTAACTAATTTAATTGATTTTTTATTTTATTTTTTATCAGAAATCAACTCAAAATGATGATAATATGGATGTAGATAACGATTTGAAGGTGCGTTCTTTACAATTGTATTTATATCATATGCTATATGGTTTATGAAACGGCTTACTTTCATGTACTTGTATTTTTTATTTTATTTTGTAGACAACTGGATTTGATGTGCAAGAGGATATTTTCTCTTCCGGTAATGATCTATCTGCACAAGAGGTTCAAGAAGTAGTGGATAACCTTGTTGGCTCACCAACTGAAGATCCGACAGATTGTCAGGTAATATATACAGGTTTTTTTGTTTATTTTTTTACTTACATTTCTCATCCAGAAAATTTGGCCTGTTTACACGTCCATTTTATCAGGATGTGAAACAATCTGAAGTTGAGGAAGATGTGCATGTGAAGGAAGATGCGCCTGTGAAGGATGTGTCTGTGAATGAAGTGATGAATGATGACCAACATGTGGGTGAAGATGACCATCGTGTACGTTGTTCAGATTCCCCTTTTAACATGGTAAATATACGTTTTATGTGGGTAATCTAATCAAAGTATAACCAATACACGCATTCATGCCAAGTTAACTATACTGTTATTCAGGAATTGCTTTCATTTGACGATGTGCCTGTGAATGACCAGATTACTGAGCCACAAAATTTAGATCCTGCCTCCACTCCGGTAAATACCCGTTGAACATGTTAATTTATTCTAAGAACAAATAACAGGCACATTCCCGCAACGTAAAACTTCATTTTTATTTATTTTTTCAGGTAGTTAGCAGTCCCGTTCATATGGTGGATGTTAACATGTTTGATTGTGAGACAAATAATGTTAATACTGTAAGGGTGCCTTTTGAACGTGAAAGGAAGGCGAGCAAGGTCTACCAAGACCCATATACGCAGCAACAGCCTACTACTCCAAGAGTTTTAAGAAGGCGTCTAAAGAGACATGTTCCAAACATTACTCCTATGATTGTTGGACCCGATGGTAAAGAAATCTCACTTAAACCCTGGAAAGAGGTACATGTGAAACATCCTTGCACCTTCTTAATGTACAATCCACACCATTTAGCTTGTTATGTGTTTTTAACCCCTAATTTTTTGGTTGCAACCATTCAGAATCTGAAACGTAATCCCAACGCTGTAATGTTTAAAGCGTTTGTCCACCCGGAAATAATGTGTTGGATTGAAGATCAGAAGAAGATTACGCGAAAAGAGGACCTTCAGTTATTTCGTTTCCCTTGGGGCAGCGGAGGTACGACTGCTAATCTCGACTTCTGGCTGGGATTATTGGGCAGGGACTCCAAGTATAGAGGTTGGCTAACTGATGCGGTATGTAATTCTTGCAAGCCTACAATTTATGTGTTAACTGCGCCGAATCATATCTAAAATTTTGTTTGTATTCTTAAATGACAGCATCTTGGAGTATGTGTCGATTTTATGATGCATTTTAGACCTGCCAGTGCTGATTGGGTCATGGTTAGCCCATTTTTCTGCTCCCAGATCCTTAAGTATGATGTACCGACATACTATGCTGACGGAGTAACGAATGGTATCCCGTGGTTTAGTGAAGGGGTCAAGAAGGTGTGTATTTCTAAACTTCAAGTAATATATCTTATCATATATTAACAATTTACACATGCAACTCTTACAATTGCCATAATGCAAATATTGTAGGTCTTCTTTCCAATTAATGAACCCGACGTCCATTGGAGCTTGGGGGAATTAGCAATTTCAACTGGTGTTATTACATTGTATGATAGCCTTGGGAGCCGAAAAGATGATCAACTCTCAGAATGGAGTAGACAATTCAGGCAAATTTTTGAAACTCAGCTGCCCATATTACTTACCGAGAGTGAGGTGATGGAGAGGAAGAACTTGGATCCTAATTCATATTCTGTATCCTTTCGGTATGCACCTAACATCCCTAAACAAGGTAACAAGTATGGGGATTGTGGTGTTTGGGTCATTATATTTTTACACAGGTTGTCACAGAACCTACAATTGAAGATAAAGAATCCAGTTCAAGCCGCTCTAGCATATCGTGAGCATTTGTCCAAGTATTTGTGGAAATACAAGATTCCGGTTACTCCAGTGCTTACCCAATAATCATTTGTATTTGTGTGGATGTCTAACGGCTGGGTGTTGGTTGAAAACTCAAAACATTTGCATTCTATTATCTCTTGTGTGGATGTCTAGCGGCGGGGTGTTGGTTCAAAACTCAAAACATTTGCATTCTGTTATCTCATGTGTAATGGTGTAAGTTGTGATGATGGATTACTGTAAGTTGTGATAATTTGAACAGTAGGCCTATCAAGTATCCTTGGTAATATTTTGAACATTTGTAAATTTTATACAGCATGGTGCCAATGCTGTAAGTTGTGATGATGGATTACTGTAAGTTGTGATGATGTATTTTGAACATTTGTATTATGCATGTAAATGTTATGTGTAATGGCTTCCTCTTTTAATGCATGTGTTATATTCACGGCTTCGTTATGATGAATGGGAACAATTATATGGCCGTAAACTTTTGTTTCTTATTTGATCTGCTTGGCTTCCTGTTTTAATGCGAAGTTGTGCAAACTTGTGACTTTCAACACACTTTCATTACAAGTGAAAGTGTTCCAGGAACATACATAGGACTATTAATTGATATCGATATGCCTTGGTCAAAGACACCATAAAATATAAATATGACCGCTCGACTGGTGGTTGGGGATATGGTTGATTTAATGTTATAAGATGGATGATCAATATAAATATGACACCACACCATAACATATGGAATTCATACCAAAACCATTTAAGTATATTTAGTCTTGAAACCTTCCACTACCTAAACAAGATAAACGGAGAAAATGAATTCACCACCAAATGATGAATGGGAACAATTACTTGATATAGATGACTCCGATTTGCGACTATCTGGCACCACACAGAAGAAAATGAATTCACCACCAAGTGAAGAATGGGAAAAATTACATGATATAGACGACGCCGATCTTAGACTATCCGCCACCACCCAGAACATAGTCCCTATTGATAATTATGATGAAAAGCTTGTTAGGAAAATACCTGGTCCTGCAGGTATTGTTCAAGCTGCGAAGATCCGCAAAACTGCGGATATTCAAGAAGGAGTGGGGGGTGCTGTAATGATGACACAGGAATACATTAAGAAAGTTTGTGATGAGGTCGAGGATTCCGATTTTCAGAGTGCGCCATGGGTTAGAGCAGTCGAGTCTTTTCATGTTGATGGCGGGGTCATTGTTGGTGTTTTTGCCGATATCCAAAAATTTATCAAAAATGGGAAAGTTGAGAAAGTTGTTGGGATAATCAAGTCTTGTACCAAGAATGTTTTGGGTGATCTCACAGTAACACTAAAAGATGTTTCAGGTTTAATCTCAGGCACAATTCATCACAAAGTGCTTAAGGATGAGGATCTTGCAAAGGCACTTACCGTTGGAAATGTTTTGATACTTAAAAATGTTTCTGTGTTTTCATCGGATGATCAAGGACACTTTAAGATGTGTTTTGTCGGCTTTGGTGTTGCGGTAAGCATGTGTATACTATATATCCATTGCACATAAATTTTGTTTTTTGATACTATTATTTTATCCTTCGTTTAACTGATGTTTTGTACATCAAACAGATACAGGGTTTCTTACAGTATTTGCGACCACTGATAATAATTGATGGAGCGCATCTTAAAGGGAAGTATCTTGGAACAAATTTGCTTGTCGTTGGAATGGACGGTAACAACCAGATTGTACCAATTGCTACCGGTGTTTCTCAAGGTGAGACTGGGGAGTCATGGACATGGTTTTTGTCCAAGTTGAAAGAATGCATCGGGGAAGTTCCAAATTTGGCTATCATTTCTGATAGACATTATGCAATTGGACTAGCGTGTAAATCAATCTTCCCAAATGCATTTCATGGATATTGTTGTAGACATCTAATGATGAATTGTGCTTTGGGAGGTAGTAGGAAGATTAGGGCTTTGTATTGGAAGACATGCAAAACTTACACTAAGGATGATTTTTGGGCCGCTATTTCTGCTATCCAAGGATCTAAACCAGAAGCTTACGAAAAACTGCTTGAAGCCGGCATTGAAAGATGGTCTAGGGCATACTGCCCGGCTAATCGATACAACTATATGACATCCAACAGCGCAGAGTCGGTAAATGCATTAACAAGGCATGTCAGAAAAGAACCAATAACAAGGCTAATGGAGTGGTATAGAGGGCTTGTACAAGAGTGGTTTTGTAATCGTCGAGACAAATATGAAGGTAAACTTAATTATTTA
The DNA here is from genome assembly GCA_021014915.2 of Artemisia tridentata subsp. tridentata. Taxonomy (NCBI): domain Eukaryota; kingdom Viridiplantae; phylum Streptophyta; class Magnoliopsida; order Asterales; family Asteraceae; genus Artemisia; species Artemisia tridentata. Next base: position 423,160,057 of record CP139505.1, read on the forward strand.
TTTATTTATTTATTTTCTCTTTATTTATTTAGATGGGTTTATTTATTTTATACAAGTTGATAATTATTTTATACTATGAAAATAACTTTAGATGCGGTAGAGGGGGAAATTAGTGATTGGACTACTACAAAATTAAAGGGCAGGATGTTAAAAAGCACCAATTGGATTGTCAAAGGCATTCAAGCTAACGTACTTTATGAGGTTGTTGATGGTCGAAAAACGCATACTGTGGATTATAGTGAAAAGACATGTACTTGTTGTCAATGGCAATTTTCCGGTATACCATGCGGTCATGCGATAGCGGTTAGTAGATTTCTTAAACAGACTGATTGTAATCATTTGGTTTTGTTTTGGTTTAAAACAACAACGCTAAAAGGGACATACCAAGGATTGGTTTACCCTATAGGAGAAGCCTCCAATTGGGAAAAACCTGATGGCTTGCAAAATGTGAAGCCACCAAGTGTGGTTAAGCCCCAATCAGGAAGACCAAAAAATAAAAATCGTATTAAATCTCAAGGAGAGGTAGCAAGTCCTTTAACATGTACAAGGTGCTGGAAGGCTGGACACAAACGTGGATCATGTACGGAACCATTGCCAAAGAAAAAGGTAATTGAATTGTATTTTCATTCAACAAATACTTTTTGACATTAGAGTATAAGCTTGTTAAATTGCTTTAATGTTAAATGTATAAGCTTATTAAATTGCTTTAAATTCACAAAAAAAACGTGGGAACATCATGTTGGCGACAACCATCAATGGCAGGAACTACAAGTTGGGAAGAACCATCAATGGCAGGAACTTCAAGTTGGGAACAAGCATCAATGGCGGGAACCTCATCCCCCACACAAGACAATGAAATGGATTGGAGCTACGAACATTTCAACTTAGATGACCCGTAATTGGTACAAAAGTTACCAAAGACATTGGAGTGTTTTTATTGCAATTTGTAGTACGGAATAATTACATAAAATTTATGCTTCTAAGCAGTGGGACTGCTAAATGTTTTGTGGACTGCTAAATTCAATTGTCTTCCAAGTTAATTCAGGTTATAGGCGAACCTAAATAAATGCAGGTGGAATTCAAATGATTCACACTTTTAGAGCTTTTACTAAACTAGAATGCAACATTTCTCTTAGCGCTTTTACTATGGTAATATTGAAATACTCCAGACTACATTCTTCTGTAAAGGTTACATCTATCATTCAGAGGACAATGTGCAAAAAGCTTGCATAGTCGATAACAATACATAAAACCTACCACGTAATAGACAGTCAATGATCTGATGTTATCGAAAACAAAAAGCAAGAACGTTGTCTTAACCCATCAAGACCCTTAGACACCGAGTACAAGAATAATCCACATTTCATGACCCATTCTTGGTCACAAATTTCATTTTAAAGTGTCTTATTACTTGGTCTGTAAAATGTGATTCCAAACAAGACACGTATGGAAAATAATAATAATAATAACAAATTTCATTTTAAAGTGTCTTATTACTTGATAACACAATTAAACAACTAACATAGAGTTAAACACACGCACAAACATAATAATATTACAACGTTATTCTACTAGCTATTTTCCTAACAAGCTTTTTTCTTGATAACACAATTAAACAACTAACATAGAAGGCAACACACTAGAATAAAACCAAACCCTTTCCCCTTCATTCAGTCATTTGGTTATAGACCTTTGCCATATAGCGACGCTTCTGACGAGCATCACGCTGCGCAGTCACCAGCATTGTCTTCAAAAGATTCTCTTGTTCCTCTTCAACCCCCACCATCGCCTTCAAATAAGTAACAGCGTTCGCAGCTGCAATGCCACTTACTGCCTCAAATTCTGTAATATAAGCTTTCTTTTTACGGATTTTCTCTGCCGCATGCGCACAACGCATCTCTAGATCAACCACAGCCTGTTCCGCCTCCAAAGTCTCCCTATGTAATAACACATACAGTTGTTTGCTTATCAAATGAGAATCTGCAGCATTTGCAAGTTCTTCCAGTAACATTGAAGGGCCATCCATTTGTATACTATCCTTTTTAATTGAATTCAAATATATGGAGCAAACTAAGGAGAACCAACTCTTAAATAGGAAATAGAGAAGCCTACATTTACAACAATAAAGTGTGTAATAAATGTCAATCTACTTATCCATCTACCCAACCACAAGTCGAGCAGTCAACCATGTTCCTAAACTTAAGATTCAGTCAAACGGCATAAAAGCAGTAGTCGACCATATTCCCAAAGTTAAGATTCAGTCAACATGTCATAAAAGCGGGGATAAATACAAAATGTTAGGTATGCATAAACCCAACGTTATTCCGGAGGAATAACTATCCCGCAACTACATGCTACTTCCCATGTGATTCCATCACTAACATGGTTTGCAAAAGGAACATACAAATGTTTACAAAATAACATTGATGCTAAAGACACGTTGGACTGCTGAATATTTTGTGGAACATGCCAGGCAACCTTCAAGGAACATGTAATTTATGCTTGTAATAAAGCTTTATCAATCTCTCTCAATATGCCAGCGCTGTTTGAATAGGGTCTTCAACCTCCAAAAGCCTACCGTTTCCCAACCTGTAACATCGATAACAAGCTGTTTGAATGATTAACAAAATTATAATTTAGCAATTGTAACATTCTGTTTTATAAGGCATTATATGGGCTTAGATACTAACAAGTATTGGAGCTAGTGGGAAGATAGGAAGAGCTAAAAGGGTGGATAATATAGCCTTGTATTACATGAACTTTATTAACTTATATCAGTTTGTTTTAAAAGACTAAACGAATTGGTATTTCCGTTACAAATTTTGGTTGAAAGTATCAAATGTTGGGTGTGCTTGCAATTGCACAAGCGCACGAATGACCAACCAAGGAAACGGCCTACTATGCTTGATGTCGTGAAATTATTGAAGGAGCTTAAGGCGAAAACTGGATATTCTAACAAAAATAGTTTATGGGTTAGATTACATCCTGACATAGCATATGGGTTTGGGATATTCTAACAAAAATATGTTGTTCGAAACTAAATAACTCATCAATCTCTTTATAGACATGATAAAAGAGCATAAGCATGTCCCTGATCGGAGTTTTTTTACCAAAGCTTTAAAACAAATTATGTTTTGACTATTACTCCATAACTCGATTGACCCACCCTTACCACCTCCAAATATAAGGGTGATGTTCTATAAACAAATTCTGTTTTGACTATTACTCCATAACTCTATTGACCCACCCTTACCACCTCCAAATATAAGGGTGATGTTCTATGTTCATGTATTACGGAAGCTTAATTCACGACAAGAAGAACTAAACAACCCATACTAAATGACATACCTGTATAAGAAGATGCAGAGCCACACCCCACAGTCGTCAAACAAACAACCCTGCTTGGGAACATTTTCAGCATTCATAAACGTAATCCTATAGGAGAGAGGATCGATTCCCTTCTGCTCAAACACACATGCTTCTTTCATCACTTCCGGAAGCCTTGTCTCTAGACAATTCCTCATTCTCAAATAAAAATCACGCGTTTCAATCTCAGGATAGCCTTGGCTATCATAGAATGTAACGTTACCAGTCCGGATGTGAAACTCCGCAAGAGACCAATGTATTTCAGGTTCATTTATGGGGATAAAAACCCGCTCAACATCAGCCCATCCAAGAGGGTATTTTTCTCTGTTTGCATAAAACAAAGGCATCGATCCATTCATCAGTAGAGGTAGAAAAAAGCAGCTAACCATCGACCATTCCATATCGTCTGGTCTAGTATGCCACATGTAAGCAATCCATAGATCAATGTGCTGTAAAAAGAAAAAAGCAAAAAGGACAAAAAAAATTCAGTAAGTTATATAAAACCATGCGCTTTTGATTTTCTCTACCTCCCAACGGATTTCAAGTTTATCGCAGTCAACACGGTTCGTACCACGACACACTTTGTTACTTTGAGCCTCCACTTGAATTCCCATTACCATGTCAACGAAATATGTGCAAAGGTTTGCGCCAAACCCATTGCTATGACAATAACAAGGGAATGGGTTTTCGAGGGGAAGCTCAAAGTACCAAAGAGTGCCGAACAAAAATTGTCGATTCTAGAAAAGCCCAAAGGACTCGTGTTGAATGGGATAATGAAGGAGTGTGGCATGTCATGAACAATACACACTATATGATTATCACAATCAACACGCCTCAATTATCAGAGCCCATCTTTCTAAACATGTAGATGGGTTCCACCGCTTAAATTGACGGAGTTCCATAAAACCATTGGTGTACTTGATATTGATCATATTTTTCGTTAAAAAAAGAACCAAAACTTGGGATCAAGATCAAGCACAGAAATGGTTTTAGGGAACTCAGTCAATTTAAGCGGTGGAACCCATCATACATGGTTAGATAGATGTGCCCTAATAATTGAGGTTTTCAAAGTATTATAGAATCCACAACTATAATGTTGAACTCACTTTTACAAAATCACTTCATTATATGATTACAAATATGCACTTTGTCTCATATAAAAGTCACTTGAAATCAGTTGGCAAGTACAGACAACCAAAAGCACATTTTATATAAAACTGAGTAAAGTAAATAAAAGATATTTTTTACTTTACCTCGTCACGCAGCCATCCTTTGCGTTTATCGTCAAGGCCGATTAGAGAATCCCATAAATAATGATCCACAGTTATTTCACCGCATCAAGGAAACTTACAATTACGCCACCCATCCCTAGTGAGAAATTTATCAATTTCGTAGCCAAGATAAATTGTGTCGAGGTTTTGATATGGTCGATGAAGAATCTGTAATCATAAATGACCATTACCAAAAACATTACAAAATAATAAAAACAATAACAATCTAACGTGCTTATATTAACATAGGTTTTAGAAATAACTTATGTTGGTTGCATATGTTAACATTTTATTTTAAAAGTTTAAACTAGCATATGGTCTTAAAATTTTTATAGGTTCACGTAGGGAGGAGTTGGTTGAACTATTTTAGGCTCTTCTACGATAAAAAAAATATATATATATATATATATATTATATATATATATATATATATATATATATATATATATATATATATATATATATATATATATATATATAAGAATCATGCAACCCCTACATCATTTTAACATACGCTGTGGCCTGTGAGTGAGGCATAATGTTTACTGTCTAAACTACATAATTAAGCTTATGTTGTGGAAAATTAAAGTTCACAAAATTTTTCAAAAGATTTTACAAGATTGTGTGTACCGCCGATGCACTAAGTCTTTGCGACGAGATCACAAGCTGTCAAAACAGTTGCCCGTGTAGTTTGAACCTGATCGGGAGTACAGACTACCTCCGCCGTGTCTTAATCACAAGCAGGATGAATAATCTGAGGCCCGATATCTGAGCCCAACTCTACAGGGTTAAGTAAACCGACTATCTATGGTTCAAGGTCGCCCCGAATCACCCTTGATCCGTTTACCCTAGTTGTTTCCCATAGAATAGCCGATTACCACCGAGGTGATACAACACTTATATCCATCGCAAAGACAAAAGCAAAGGTTTCCAAACCTCGCACTTGAAAATTGTTTGGTAAAAATTGTGTGAACTTTGATTTTCCGAAAAAAAACACATTGGTCACCCTAAATTAAACATTGTACCACCAAAACTGAAACAATAACCTGAAACAATAACCTGAAACAATTTGCCTAGATTAAAACTATTTTATAATACAGAAATTAAACATCTTACCTCTACCCAAGGTCTGACTTCCCGTAACATTTCAACCATAATCGGATCAAGAATGTTCTTTCGATTTCTCAATTCATCTACGCTAGGAACTTTTGAAGGTTTTACTTCAATAAACGGCGGCCTAATAACTTCTTCGTACCTCCTCTTCTGTATCCCGTAACGCTCATGAGGAAGTTTCTTGTGAGTTGAATTTTTGAAGTTTGCTTCCTTAGGTTGACACAAATCATCTTGCTTTTCAGCTTTTACAACATTTTCCTGTGGCAGTCCATCTTCCGGGGATGATTCAAGATAAACAAATTGCGACTGAAACATATTAATAAATTCATTGGGTTCACTGCAATACTCATCACCGATATCAAGGTCCTGCGAATGATATCAAAAATAAGAATCACAAATTGGGATTGCTGTTCTGGTTTAATCCCACACGATATTCAGAAAATTACCTTTTTACCATCAGGTGTGGTAAGTTTGGCTTGCTGTTCTGGTTTATAAGTATAAAACTGCATACAAAAAGAATTTACCACATATTATTAGACACTCATATTTACAAGTATAAAACTGTTCAAAAATAAATAAATAACCTTTTCATAAGTCTCCATGTGACTCTTTTCTTCCTGTTCTCTTATACAAGTATAAACCTGCATACCAAATTGTTTACCACATATTAGTATAACATTTTAATTAAATCACAAATACATGATTAAAATGAATGAATTACCTTTTCATAACAATCTTTCTCCACTTTCTGTCTTTTACTGGTAAGTACCTGCAAATGAAAGTATTGTGGAACAAAACTAGCCTATTAGTGTATACCATGATAAGTTTCTCAAAAGAAAATATCTTGGTAAAAAATTGGAAAAGGTAAAACATTAACCTGAATTATAGTCTCGAGTTTGAATGTTCGGGCTTGCAAATCATTGACAACAGCCTCAAGAGCAACCATATCCACATCTTTACATCTCTCCACTGAAGAAGCATCTTGACTGATGTGTACTTCCTGACTCATTTTCTGCTTACCTCTCGCCACTTTCTTCCAGTAATGATCATAAGGTCCACCTTCTACAACTGGCCGCACTCTCGGGGTATACCACCTAAAAAACTCTAATGATTCTGTATACCATTGAGATTGACCCTCAGCAGTGGTTGGGTAGAGAGCGAATTTTGGTGTTGATTCCTAGCAAAAATATAGAAATTAGTTTTGTATCCACCAATCAATTATAAAAAAAATATATTTCCCTTAGCAAAAAGTTAGTGGAAATCATCAGATTTCCCAAATGATTTGTGTTTCGACCATGAAACTGCTCTTGGGATCACCCCTTCATCCTTGGTCCACCAGCGATGACTTCTATCGGAGGTCTCAATAATCCATATCTTTAAAAAAGTAAACAAAATCATTATGAGTTACAAGGACTATAAAGATAATAAATAAGCATTCTTCTAAAAAAAGTAGTCAAATAGTTGCAAGTAATAACCTTGAATGCACAAACAAATCCAGACAAGCAATAGGTCGGAACATCCTTGGATTTTGTGTTGCCCAATGTTCCACTGTCAACAGGTCGATGCTTTGAAGTAACATTTCTGATTGAATCATACAGCTGCCTCCAAACGTGCTCTCCCCATGGGAATGCATTCCATTCTTCAAGATCCTCGACCATCCTCAGTAACATATCATCAATGACAGACCCCAATTCCTTACCCATAAATATAACCTCTAGGGTTAGCAACAGACACACCCTTACGGCATCTTCATCCGACAAATTTAACAAAACTGCTTCATCTTCAATAACAGATAGAAGATCGATGTTTTTCACATACTGGCCAACCTTATCCGAAAAAACACGATCACGAAAAGGGATATCACCACTTCTCCATTTACGAAAGCTGAGAAGACCAAATCTAAATCCAGTTATCAAGCAGAATTCGCGTCGACCAAAGCATTTGCTATGTCCATTCACACAATATACAATTGGAAGATCATAGCTATCATCATATTGGTGGACCTGTTTCTTAAGCATATACTGCACCAGAGATTCTTCATTATCAAGATAGGTAAGATCCAACCACGGTCCAAAACATGTGGCCTTAAACATTGTCTGTCGTGGCTGATCTAAACTATTTTTCATGAGTAAGAAGTATTGCATTTTACTTCTCACGATAACTGTTGAATCATAGTCCTATAAAAAAGAAATATTGTACAACATGTTAGCTTAAGACTTACAGTTAAGAAAAGCTTGAAAACATTATAAACAATAAGAAAAATGAGCTGTCAAGTAAGGAAAACCCTTAAGTAAGCTAGTTAGCAATCCCATAAGAACTTACAACTAAGCATTAAGCTTAAGTATACTAAAAAAAGACATAATAACAACCACTATAAGCACTAATTAACTTGAAAGCTTATAAGTACAAGGTGGATGATTGATACATCAAGTTCCTACGGTGCGATGAAACTTTACTACCCACATGTCATAACCAAACTTCAATCATATTTTGACTAGTAGTGTGTGTTAGGGGGTGTCTGGATAGTTAATATTGAGGGCGTAAGGGCTTATTTGAAATTTGAAATCTCATAAACTCATAATCCCTCGAAATAAGCTAATCAAAACACCTAGTTAAAACATAATCTTCATATACTAATCAAACTGTGAGAGTATTGATTCCCCTAAGTAACCATAGCACCAAATCAGAAATTGAACTAAGGCCTAACGCTTCACAAGAAACTAAATGACGGAACAAGCGTCAATAAACCAATACCAAGGTAATAAAAAGATTTTTGCCTTCTTTTTGGGTTTTTGGCTTTTTTTTATAAATCAAAAAAACTAATAAACCAAAAAAATCCGAACAAGTATATAATTAAGAAGTTTGAATAAACACTTTTCTGACATAATAACTTAACAATAACTAATGACATAATCAAGAAGTTTAAATACTAAAAAAATCCGAACAAGTATATCAATAAGAAGTTTAAAAAATCCGAACAAGTATAACAATAACTTAACAATAACTAATGACATAATCCATATCTTCAAAAAATCCGAACAAGTATATCAATAAGAAGTTTAAATACTAAAAAAAGCTAACAATAACTAATGACATAATCAAGAAAACTAACCATTTTGGGTTTCGCTCAATGACCTAATGATGTATACCAGATCCAAAGTATTTACGTCTCAGCTTCTTGAGTAACCATTTTTATCAGTCTCAAATGCTTTGTAGTAGCTCACCCTTGATGAGGAATGGTTGATTGATAGTTTTTGGCGAATAGTTTGTTGATAGATTTGCTTGATCGATCGGTTGCACGTATCCCAAAGAAAGGAAGTTAGATTGCCGAGTATTATTTGTTGATAGGTGTTAGTTTCTGTGTGTGTTTTTTTGAAAATAAAATGGAATTAGAGAAAAAAAAAAAAAAAAAAAAAAAAAAAAAGGTACAAACCAAAATCTATACAAAAGATTTGGCAAGTACAAATGAATCCAAAGTACAGATTTTCTGACAACTTTTTACTTTTCCAAGGACAAAAAGTACGCCGTCAGTCGAGCATCCTTGGTCGAGCGCCGTCAGTCGAGCATTGACTTTCAATAAAAGTACAAAAGGTGTACAGTTACTTATATTCTGTGTGGGCCTGAATTATATTTATAAAATAATAAAGGAATGACACGTGTCGCAAGTTTTATGGAGTCGAGCAGTCGAGCGGTCGAGCATGGACTAAATGGGAAATAGATGGTGTTTTTGGCTCCCTCTTGAAATAGGCCAAAAATTTTGGCCTAGTTTGGGAATTTCCTCTTATTATTATTGTACAAGAAGTTCCATTTCTTCTGGCGAGCCCCAACCATTCATATTAGCTATTTTTATGCAATCAACACGAGTTGCTCCAGGTATATTAACTGATAGACATGATGTACTCTAGGTATATTAACTGATAGATAATGATGTGCTCTAGGTATATTAACTGATAGGCGATGATGTGCTCTTACCTACCAATTTTTGCGTATAAAAAGAAGGAGATGGTCATATTGTATCACCACATTCTCACTTTCTCACTACCTAACTCTTATAACAATCACAATGGCTCAACCTCCACAACCTATCTGTTTGCTAGAAGACGTGCAAGGCCATAAGTTTTTAACATTTGACCATTTAAACCTCGATGTGTATGAACACAACATATATTCACTACTAACACAATTTAATAATCGCACAGGAGATGATCTTCCTGTAAGGTTTCTGAGTAGTAAAGGCAAGCGGAGTCTTTACTTACATTTTCAATGGCATGACTTATATTGGTTTAGGTTGCATGTTGATAACAATTGGGATAACCCATTTATACTCGGTGCAGGGGGCAATCTTGGTGGTATAAGTGAAGGTGTGGCAAGATAATTGTTGGGTGTTATATGTTTCGAAACGCGATGAATTTACTTATCCGTAAACTTGACAATCCAAATACACGAAGTCAAAAGTGGAAAGATGCAGTGAGTGAAGCTATTTATAACATATGCGTTATGTGTATAGAAGCCGTGAGATTCCGGTGGTTGAGTAATGATTTTTTTACATACGTCATGAAACCCAAGGCGGAAAATCGTTCCTTGACAGAAGGAGAGGATAAGCGCATACACTCTTGGAAGTCAATATCCCGTTGCTGTTATCGGACTGATCAACCTCACGGGATATTTGATATTGAACTACCAATTACCTTAAAATTGGTAAGAAAGGCAGACATTCATCCACCAACGGCTAGACACTGTATAGGAATTCGACATATTCCAAACGCTACAGAGTTGGTAGAAGGATAAGCAAAAAGATAGTTGGGATGAGCAGAATTGGATATGGGAGGATAGAGAAGACAGAATGATGAATGGTTTTACTATTAATCATCATCATCATCATCATCATGACATTGACAATGACGATGACGATGACGATCAATGCTAATGGTAATGATAATGATAGATTTTTTTAAAAGCTAAAGTATAAAACTTGTTTGTTAACTTTATAAATTTATCAAAAAATATGAAGAAAAAAAAAACTCAATATATGACGTATCTTTCTTAAAGAACATCCTTTGTGTGTATGTTTAAAGAATAGTATGTTTATCCATTTTCTTTATAAATGGAACTTAATGACAAATACATGACATTCAAATGAGAATTTCGTGTATGTTTAGTTAATTTACTGGTTTTATAATCACGGACAGCCAACTTGTCGGTACATTAGTTTTCTTGACTAATAGGAGTCTATATTTACTTTTCATGTAGATCACAATTACCCGATTTTATACATTCAAAGTTACTCCTATTTGTTTCAAACAAATATTTATTATAATAAAATATTGTAGTATTCATACTATTATGTAATGTATTTAATAGTGACAAAATGACGTTCAAGGCTTTGTAAAAACAAAGTATACCTTAATTACTCCACTTTCCGATGGCTACTTTTCATTAAAACAAGTTGAAACAAATTATTAATTAATAATGGCTAAGACTTAGCATCAAATAAGAAAAAATTTTAAAATAAGAAGGATGAAAAATAATAATAACCACACATTCGAGAAATATCGACTTGAATTAGATACATCCTTAATATTTTAGATGCACCATAATATATTTTCAAACTTTCTAAATGTATGTCAAATGTAAATGGACAAAAAATGTTGAAGTGTTTAGGACCTATTCTTATAAAACATGAAATTAAAAGTTTAAAATCAAATCATTCACATGCATTCTAATTGTATTAGATAAAACTAGAAGGGTATCCGTGCAATGCGGCGAGTATCCGGTGATAATTTCGTGGCATGCAAATGTTTTTCATTTTAAATCTTCCTTATTTAGCATGTCTCAAATACTTTATAACGTTATAGATATATGTTTTTCAAAAGTAGAACGTTTAAATTATTAATAGTGCAAGTAGTTTGCACTTTTATTTTTTTAAATTTTAGCATTAAATTGGTGGTTATAAGTTTAGTGAGTTTTTTTTATAAACAATTTTATTAAAATGTATCATTACGAAACGATGGCAAGCCCGTGCGTTGCACCAATTGTGTCTAAGTGTTCATAGCTTAATGGTTGGTACTCATTAGGTTTACACTATTTAAAATAATTACTTCACTTTAAAAGAGTACATGTGAAGAGGTTTTTTGCAAGATGTTATATTTTTTGAACTTCTTTTATGGTAAAACTAAACTACTTAGAGCTGGCTAGCCGCTTACTATATCTATAAAATTTTGGTAGAGCACGTAATTCTCAGTATCTATCGATATGACAATGAAACATCAAATTGTAACCAAATATTACATAGAATTATAGAAGTATAAAATAAATTAAAGGATATAAATCAATAATTGGTGATAATATATAAGATAAAGAGTCGGGACCCATCAAATTTTCATAGAAAAAAACCACCCATAAAATTATGGCTGTCAAGTGTTAAAAGTTTTATGCTCATTTCTTATGATTTTCTTTTTTCGATTTATTATTTGCAAATATAAATCTAAGTCATTTTAAAGAAATATAGTGGAAACTGATTCTAATTATTTAGAGGTCATATAATTATTTTAGGAGTAGCCACAACCAAACTGATTTATCTTATCTGAATGTTTAGGGATCATTTATATGCCAATTCTTAAATAATCAAAAAGTTTCAAACAGTCCAACGAACAATGTATCTGACACAAATTAAAACATCGGAAGCGGATCAAAACACTATCTTCTGTAGCCCATTTTATTAACTACAACAGATGTGTGATAATCTAATTTGTACATATGGGTGACTAATTTATACACATGGTTTAACACCCAAGGCCCAAATTTACAACCCCAAATACATATCTAAATGAAATACATACATATCATAACTTTACCCTAATCACAAACATGTCGCCTCCATCTTTCTTGTGCTCTCCATCTGTAGGGAAAAAAAATCCAAATCGTAACTTACAACCCATCTCATCATCATCTACCATTATAACCGATCATATGAAAAACAAATACAATCGAGTACACGGCCTCAAGATCCTTTGGAGGGTCTCGGGTAGGTTATTCTTTTCTTTTGTTATTGATCGAAACAAAGGATGAATTTAAATTATATTGTTTTTGTTCGTCCTTTAATATTACGAATAACAAAAAGAGCTATGATCTACATAGATCGACGATGATTTTTGTTTCTTTCGTGTTTTGTACCACACCAAAAAGAAAAAAAGATCTAAGATCGTTAGTTTTTTTTTTTTTTTTTTTTTTTTAGTTCGACTAAGTAGTGGTTGTAGTATTGTGTCGAGATGGGGCTAGGATAGTTCTGAATTTGTTGTTGAAGGTTTTTCATGTTGTGACTGTGATTAAAGGATCCTTTTTTTTTTTTTTTTCATTATTATTATTATTCTTGTTTGTGGTTGATTATGGATTAGGAAAGAAATAGATGATGGTGGTGAAGATCGTTAAAAAAAATGATATAGTGATAGTTGATGAAGCGAAAAGTGTACCGCTTTTAAGGGGGTCATTTAAGCCCTAAATCGTATTTATTTGATCAAATATCGCCCTAAATCGTTCCTTTTGTCATTTTAGGTACTTTTGAGGAGAAATCTGGAAAAGGAGGCATTTTGGACGTTTTTGGAGCATAAAAGTGAAGAAAACGACAAAGTCTCAAAAATCGGCTAAAAGTTACCTTTGACGGCGTCACAATTTACTCTGGACGGCGTCATGCCTTGGCAAGAAAAGGTGGACGTGAAATTTACTCATGATAAGCCAGTGAAAATAGCATGTGAATTCTGACGGCGTCACGCTTTAACCTGATCAAGGGCGTCACGGCTTAAATCAAAAGGGGACGGCGTCACGTTCAAGGTTAGACGGCGTCAAGCCTTGATAAGCCAGAATGGATTTTGGAAGAGCTAAAGAGGGACGGCGTCAAGAAGGTCATCCGGGAACCCTAAAAGCGGCGAGGTGACGGCGTCACACTCCATAAGGTGACGCCGTCAGATCCAAAAATCTATATATAGTTTTCTAATTTTTTGTCATTAGTGTGGAACTTTGTGTGTGGAATTTTGGGAGAAAACCCTAAGACGATTTTAGCTTCTTTTTCAAGGCTTTTTGCCTTGAGATCTTCCATGTTACATTGAAGATAAGTTATCAATTAATCATTCAATATGTCTATGTGTTGTTTGATTTTATCTTATTCTTGTCTTTTGATTAACATGTTAGGCTAAATTTATCTTGTGTTTGCTTAGATCTAATGAAACCTAGCTATTGATTATTGGTTATTAGTGTGTTGTTAGTTGTATTGGATGATTGTTTATCTATGTTAGGCTTAAGAAAACTGGCTAACTTCCTATTCGGTAACTTGCTTGAACGTCTTAAGAAACATGAACCAAAGGCGTACTAAAGGTTTTTATGGTTGTATTTAATGCACAAGCGAATTCTAGTGATCCCATGTTAGGAGCTTCCTAGCCGGCTCGACATAGGAGTGAAGTAGGAGCTTGTAGAGTTGGGGAAGTACGTACGCCACCCCACGAATGGTATTAAGGAATACACCCGTCATCCACGCAACTAATACACACTAATTAACCGGTAAAAGATAGTTAGGGAGTAAGGAAATCTAAGTAAACACATTTCTCTACATATAAGTTTCCACCAAACTTTTCATTTTTGTTATTTTATTTTATTTGCATTTGTAGTTATTTGGGTTAGTTGACTAGCAACTAATTCCGCCCACTCCTTCAAAACCGAGATTTTACTTGCTTTCATAAAAATATAAAAACATAAAAAAAGAATCTTCCTCAACCCTTAGACCTATTAGAGTAGCTTTTCATACCTAACGAACACTATTCCCTGTGGAGAACGATCAATCCCCCGTACTTACCACTACACTATACTACATCGGTCAGGTACACTGCCTGGTGGGGTTGTAAGCCTCTTGAGATCCCTCGAGAGGTAAAACCTGTTGTAAGGTTGCAAAACCCACGCATCAAGTTTTTGGCGCCGCTGCCGGGGAGTAGTTATTGCTTAGGTTGAAATTTATTTCTATTAGGTCTACTCATTAGATTCCTATCTAGTGAGATTTTTATTTTCTTTTTATTAGCTTTCTAGTAGTCTATCTTTTTCTTTGTGCCCTTTGTTTGTAAAACCATTTTCATTTGTCACTATGGCGGATGAAATTCCATTTAGATCATTGACAATAGATGAACAATTATACTTAACCAAGAGATTTGTTTCCTATCATTCCTATGAATTGTTTCGTGATCTTTGTGATATCCAAATGAAGTTGGGGGTAAGGTTAGATGGGTTTAATGAATTCTATGCATGTGATACTTGTCTTAGAAAAGCATTATCTGGATCAATTCCTTTTAGTCAGGCCCTTTGGATGAATTTCGAGGAAAGCTTCCTAACCATGACCCATAAGTGGAACGAATTGGTGGATTCGTATGAGCAAAGAGACCTAGTTTCTAAGAACATGGACTTAGAATCAAAACAAGACTGTGAGATGGTTAGTGTTGAACTACCTAGTTGCATGAGTGGGATTGATTTCACCAAACCAAGTACTCCACAAAACCCACCATCATTTGAGGCACCCGCACCGCCCGTGACTTACCCGGAAGAAGTAGAAGAGACTTTAGGAATCCCGATGGAGGTAGAACCCTTGGACCAAGCACAACTAGAGGATATAGGTTTGCACACTTTTAGTGATGACCTTACTCATAGTTCTAGGGAATTTCCTAGTGTTGATGAATTGGAACCTCAACCTTTACACAACTTTTCATCCTTAGATTTACATCTAGGAGAAAAAAGAGGAACCGACCCACCCATCAACCAATATTATCCGGGTAGTTTTAGGATGAAGGAAGCCATTCACTCACCCCCTTCACCTCACGTGGCATATTCACACCCTAAGGGTGTGTATCACTACTTTCACCCGCACTTAATCCTAAGTGTAGGGAAAACCTCCCCTATTTTTGTTAAATAAGGGTAGAGTCAGGCTCGTGACTCGAACAAAAACAAGCGCTTCTTGGGAGGCAACCCAAGCTTTAATTGCTTTGTGTGTTTATTTATTTGTTTGTTTGATTTTATTTGCTTCCGTATGTATGTTTAATTTTTATTATTATTGATTCATGTTCAAAACTAAAATTGTGAAAATGCTTTATTTTGTTTTTAACTTAGTCTTAACTACATATAAAGGTATTTTGCAAAAGATAAGTGTAAGGGAAAGTCAAATCGGTTTATTAGAACAAATGAACATGAATCATAATAATATTAAATTAGCATACATATTAGTATTTGTTTGAGTCAAATGCTTGTATCGAGTCATAATGATGTTTTGCAGGATTTCGAGGAAGTAAGGTAAAGGTTTTTCCAGAAATTTTCCGGAAACTTAAAATGAAAATTTTTGTCAGGTCATTTCTGACGGCGTCAGGGTTTATAACCTGACGGCGTCAGATTTAATTTTCAGAAATTTTTGAAAGTTTTGTTTTTAAAAAAAGTTTTTATTAAAATCTCCAACTTATAATCTCCAGGAATCTGCAAAATTATCATTCCACAAGCATTATATCCTTATATATAGATTTTTCCCGCCGATGTTATGCAGGTTTTCGTGTTTGTTTTCTCAGGTTTAACAGGTTATTTTGGACAAGGAAATGTTTTGAATCAAGCTTATGGCGATGCATTAGTCATGGAGCTTCAACATTACTTTGGAAGAAGATTTAACCGTGTTACTTCATTATCCACCGAGCGAATCAGGGGAGTATTTGATTTCATTCTTTTACTTTTTTCTTTTACATCTTGTTATTTGAACATTGGGGACAATGTTCATCTTAAGTGTAAGGGGGGTAAAAGTACGATTAGAGAATGCTATTGCGCTTGATTTTTGTTTGTTTAATAGTAGATGTGTAATAAAACTGAGATAAATACCTGTTAGGGTAATTTTAGTGCCAAATTTAAAATTTTTTACAACATATAGGAGTGAAACTTTGATCTAATGAGCGTCTCACGGATAGGAGTTATATGACTAGCACAAAAACCGTACCACTAAAAAAATTTTCCACCCCCAAATATGTGAGGTTCACCCCTAGAATTGGTAGGAAAAGCATTTATGCTATGATGTGTGTACCGGTAGCACTTAGATTCTAGAACTTGCGTTAGGACCATTCCGAGGCCACAAGTGAGACTACATTCGTGTAGTTAGATTTACTACATGATAAGAGGCATTAGGATTAACCCATTGTTTTACACCTGTGTTTTTGTTATAATTACATTGGCTACATTGGTCAAGTAATTCTCCCACACCCTTTGCGTTGTACTCATTTTTAGTACACGATACCCCTAGTACACCCCTCAGAGCCTATCTTTTCGTTTCAACCTTTAAGCATTTTACTTAAAGGAAGAATTTGTTTACACCCCACTTAAATGTACACCCAAATCGCCTTAGCCTACCTTGTATGCACTCATTTTTAGTGCATTATTGTGACAACATTTGTTTAAAACCCAAGTTAATTATCTAGTTGATTACATGGTTGCTAAGTCGAGTCATATCCTTGTACATATTGTTTTGGGATGATTGTGACTCATGGGTAAAGTACTAGTGTAATGGAGTAATGGGGAAGAACATTATTTATTACCCCGATATGTGCTAAATGTTTTAAAAGTACTCCAAGTGTTTTAATTATCTTAATTCGAGTCATTAGAATAGTTACTTGTAAAGTTATGTAAAAGTTCAAGTGTAAGGGGGATGCAATGGCCCCTATGATGTATTATTTTGGATGGTAGGGCAAAAGTGTAAAAAAAAAAAAAAAAAAAAAAAAAAAAAAAAAAAAAAAAAAAAAAAAAAAATCAAGAAAAATACAAAAAAATGAGAAAATGAAAAATAGAAAAAACATACGGACTACCATCCCGTTTCATTTTATGTTTATTTTATGTTTTTGTTTTTGTTATTTCGTTTCTAGCTTAAGATCGAGTCTAGTCTTGGCTTAGCAACGTTGTATAGTACATGTAATTAATCAAGATCTTTAACTCGCCACCAGTAAAACATCCTTTATCCAACAAAACCGTGTTTTCCTTTTCCCTACACCTAACGTTATAACCCATTTAAAAGCCCTCTTTGATAGTTTATCTTTGGTGCTTACGCCTAGTGGAGGAGGTTTTCGATCCTTTCCCAAGCCTATGGTAATCTATTTGCTATGACAGGTAGTGAGAGATATTATCCGTTTTCATTTATGAGATTTATTTTGATGACACTTGAGAGATGTGAGTATCTAAACACTACTTGTGAGGTGCTAGTATGTAATCTCCGTGCTTATTATGATTGAAGTGGAACGATTATTTGTTGTAATTACTTTTATGTTAGCATTAAATGACCCCTAACTTGTATTTTGATTAGAATAAAAGCGCATTTGCTTGAGGACAAGCAAATCTCAAGTGTAAGGGTATTTGATGAAGCGAAAAGTGTACCGCTTTTAAGGGGTCATTTAAGCCCTAAATCGTATTTATTTGATCAAATATCGCCCTAAATCGTTCCTTTTGTCATTTTAGGTACTTTTGAGGAGAAATCTGGAAAAGGAGGCATTTTGGACGTTTTTGGAGCATAAAAGTGAAGAAAACGACAAAGTCTCAAAAATCGGCTAAAAGTTACCTTTGACCGCGTCACAATTTACTCTGGACGGCGTCATGCCTTGGCAAGAAAAGGTGGACGTGAAATTTACTCATGATAAGCCAGTGAAAATAGCATGTGAATTCTGACGGCGTCACGCTTTAACCTGATCAAGGGCGTCACGGCTTAAATCAAAAGGGGACGGCGTCACGTTCAAGGTTCGACGGCGTCAAGCCTTGATAAGCCAGAATGGATTTTGGAAGAGCTAAAGAGGGACGGCGTCAAGAAGGTCATCCGGGAACCCTAAAAGCGGCGAGGTGACGGCGTCACACTCCATAAGGTGACGCCGTCAGATCCAAAAATCTATATATAGTTTTCTAATTTTTTGTCATTAGTGTGGAACTTTGTGTGTGGAATTTTGGGAGAAAACCCTAAGACGATTTTAGCTTCTTTTTCAAGGCTTTTTGCCTTGAGATCTTTCATGTTACATTGAAGATAAGTTATCAATTAATCATTCAATATGTCTATGTGTTGTTTGATTTTATCTTATTCTTGTCTTTTGATTAACATGTTAGGCTAAATTTATCTTGTGTTTGCTTAGATCTAATGAAACCTAGCTATTGATTATTGGTTATTAGTGTGTTGTTAGTTGTATTGGATGATTGTTTATCTATGTTAGGCTTAAGAAAACTGGCTAACTTCCTATTCGGTAACTTGCTTGAACGTCTTAAGAAACATGAACCAAAGGCGTACTAAAGGTTTTTATGGTTGTATTTAATGCACAAGCGAATTCTAGTGATCCCATGTTAGGAGCTTCCTAGCCGGCTCGACATAGGAGTGAAGTAGGAGCTTGTAGAGTTGGGGAAGTACGTACGCCACCCCACGAATGGTATTAAGGAATACACCCGTCATCCACGCAACTAATACACACTAATTAACCGGTAAAAGATAGTTAGGGAGTAAGGAAATCTAAGTAAACACATTTCTCTACATATAAGTTTCCACCAAACTTTTCATTTTTGTTATTTTATTTTATTTGCATTTGTAGTTATTTGGGTTAGTTGACTAGCAACTAATTCCGCCCACTCCTTCAAAACCGAGATTTTACTTGCTTTCATAAAAATATAAAAATATAAAAAAAGAATCTTCCTCAACCCTTAGACCTATTAGAGTAGCTTTTCATACCTAACGAACACTATTCCCTGTGGAGAACGATCAATCCCCCGTACTTACCACTACACTATACTACATCGGTCAGGTACACTGCCTGGTGGGGTTGTAAGCCTCTTGAGATCCCTCGAGAGGTAAAACCTGTTGTAAGGTTGCAAAACCCACGCATCAATAGTTTTGTTTATAATCTTCAAAATCCAACTGAAAAGTCTTATATTTCAAGACTTATTGATACAATCAGAATGCTTTATATTCTTTTTTCAATACACAAATTTATGAGTTATGTAACTCCTGGATTGTTTGTATTCTTTGCATATAATTGTAGACATTCAATTGAGAACTCATGTGGAGCTTTGTTATGTTTGTACGGTACTTTCCTTTGTGCACATAATTAGACCAACACAGCCGTCAAGTTAACATCTTTATAAGATACTTACTACTCAGATCAAATGTTGGTCAAAACATACAACATATTAGATTTGACGTAACGCATAATATAAATGTAAAGCACAATCCATGAACCATTACACCTCCGAACGCTTAATGTTACATTTTTTATTAGGCAAACTAACAGCTACGACCAAACATGGACCATCAATTTACCACGCATAAACCTATTCCTCAATGCGAAATTGCTAGTAATAAAAATTTAGTAACTAAACATTACTTGAAGAAAATTTTCTCTTTTTCAAAAGAAGAAGAAATACAGTATAGATTTGTATCCAAAATTTTTGTGTAAAAAGAATTCGGATAACAAATGTTTATTATCAAACCTCAGCCCAAATTAATAGTCTCAATCCAGCCCATAATCAATGTCATACCCGATCCAAAAAGAAAGCACTCGATCCAGCCAAAAGTTATACCCGGTTAAGGATATAATACCCTAAAAACACTCACACTTAACCTAAACCTAATCCACGCTTCATTTGTTATCCGCCCCCTTCTATCATAACCTCTCACCAGGCACGGATCTCATCACAATCAAACAAATAATTCAAATCTCAATCTCAGTTCCCATATATCATCAATCAAATATGATGTTCATTATCTATCACAACCCTTGAACAACTCTCACACCCACGGATGTCCTTCTTGCTCGATCTTACACGGCGTGGCTTCAAGGGACACGGCTTCAAGATCATGGTAAAATGGTCTCGGGTAGGTGATATGATATGTGTTTGTTTTTTAACCGACTAAAAGTAACAAATATAACATATTTGTTATCATTCGTTATTTTAGATTCGGATATTGAGAAAGGAGCTAATGCTTCCACATGATCGATGATGAGTATTGTTCAACAAAAAAAATCTATAATAGATTAGAAAGAAAAGTTGAACAAATCTGAGATTTCTTTATTTCTTTTGTTTAAATATAATTCGAGTCTTGTGACTAATTGATGTTGGAGATGGATTTGTGATGTGGTAGTAATCGAGATAGGATTAAGAAACTGAGGTTGGATTTGTTGTTGTCGTTGATGGGTTTGGTTTCATGTGTTTTGGTGATTTGGTTTGGTTTACTGTGAGTGTGAACGTTCCTGGTTGTGCTATTTATACTTGAAAGAAAGAAGTTGAAAAAGTTAAACAATAAATACAGTTTGTAAATTTGCAACCTTCTGTGTTACATAACCTTATGATGAATAAGAGACATTCAATTGAGAACTGTTTGTATTCTTGAAGCTGTGATTATGAATTCAAGGCTCGATTAAAGGCTTTAAGCAGGTTGTACCATACATACTTTTGTGCACAAACCCTCTTCCATATTAAATTAAGCTATTGAATCTTTATATATAAATGAGACTTAAATTTTAAAATTTTTACATTAATTTTCTAATTTTTATTTTATAGTAATGTTTTTTATCTTAAAACTTTAAGACTTCCTTTTATTGGAAATCTCAAATCTTTTATAATGTATGTTTATGTATGGTATGCAAATCGGTTTAGATATGGGATGGGAATGATTTTGTTGTTTGGTTTCCCGTGTTAAACGGTAAGGACCCGATGAGATTGATATAGATCAAGAAGCTCAGGTAAAACTTAAACAAGAACCATCATCACTGCTGTGAGGCAGTATTTGCCCAAGTGTGTAAAAACTTTTGTGATATTGTGTGTTACTCTCCTTTTATAGAGATGCTTTGTATGGTTTTGAGATAAACCTTTGGGAGTGATTGACGCCCGTCAGGGTGCCAAGTGTCGATCATCCGGGAGTAGATAAGGAGGACAGATGTCATTCGTCCTTTAGCTCGTAGTGGTGCTGGTCGTGCGTCCCCACTGTACAATGTTAGATGGTACATATTAACCGCTAGTGACAGTTGGTGAGAAGTAGCTTTGTCCTTACTCAGTTAGGCCTGAGAGGTCTTTCCAGGCCTTCGTGGCCTTGGGTTTAAGCCGGGTGTTTATCAAGTGTTGATTGGGCCTTGATGATGGGCTTGGGCTTGGGCCATTAATATTGACACGCTATCAATGTAATATAAATATAGTTAAAGTACCTACAAAAAAGTTGAAATTTTAACGAAATCAAATGAAGAATTTAATGTCATGTGATATCAACAAGTGAAAAAAAAATAATAATAATAACAATAAAAAAAATATTAAATGCATTGAATGAATAAGCTAACAAGCAAAAACGTAAGAAAAATGGATGAAAGAATATAAAGACGGATAAAAGTGGATAAAGACGGATAAAAACAAATATAAAAAATCAAAAAAACTTTAAAAAAACCAAATTTTTTTAATTATAGACGATTGTTAGTTTAAAGGATGAACACTGCAACAATTGTTGGCCAAAAGGGCTAACATGTAACTTCTAACGGAATCACTTAACGCCAGTTAAAACTAGGGACCAAAATTTGCAAAAAGTTTGTTTTAGGGACGATCTATGCACTTTCAAACTATTTAGGACGAAACCTGCAATTTGGCCAAACCTTATGGACGATTTCTGCAATTAACTCTAGAAAAAATTGTAGTTTTTGTAATACATTTAATTTTCCATCAAGAAAATAAAGAAAAATAATAATAATAACCAGTAAACAAATCCAAGCGACCCAGTAGTTTGGGCCATGTTTATGAGATGGAAACAGGTAGGGTGGATATTGGGGCTTTAAGCTTTCAGTGGCAAACCAACCATAAAAAAAAGCAAAAAAAAAAAAAAAAAAAAAAAAAAAAAAACATACCTAGTCTTTTGCAATTTAGGTTACACATGCGGAGTGAGTTTTTTTTCTCAGAATTACGCGGTTTTATTAGGTAAATCCCGAGACCGTATCCAACCCTTCTGAGTAGGGGTGGCAATCGATTCGTGTTCGTGTTGACCTCTCCGGGTTCGCGGGTTGGCGGGTTAGTATAACCTCTACCCAAACATGACCCATTTATTAATCGTGTCAAGAAACTCAACCCTAACCCAGACCTGTATAACACGCGTAACCCATTTGTGACCCGTTTAACCTGTTTAAGTAAATAGGTCAATGAGTGAATAAGGTTAGTGTTTTGTTGATTTAACTAGTTTAAATTCAAAAATGATATATTTTGAAAGATACTCAGATAGCCTCCTAGCTGCATGCACTCTCCCAGTTTGTTCCTCTGTATACCGTAGTCCATGAAGAATCATATTAGCATAAAACGTTTTACGAATTTCAAGCTCCTCACCAGTTTTTTTTACATATGGAAGCCAACTTATAGAAAACATAATCTAGTGCTTTTTTTATCATAAGTCATCTTATACTTCCAAAAGTATGCAGTCATGTGCTCGCGATATGCCAAAGCTACCGCAAGGGGGTTATCAACATGTATACTTAAGTTGTTACCCAACCTGTGCAATAGAATGCAGACCCATACTCCACAGTCACCATATCGATCAGCTTGTCTGGGGACATTTTCAGCAACTCGAAACGTGATCTTGTAATTTGAAACAGATATGGATTTGGCTTCCAAAACTTTACACGAATTTAGATACTTTTGGAGCATTACCTCGAAAGTTGCCCTCATTTTTTTACAATCCGGTCTATTCTCTTCTTTCGGCGTACCAAGTGTATCATAAATTGTTACAACTCCGGTACTAATTTGTAGCTCTGCGAGATGTTACACCCTGTGCCCAAAAAGACCAAAAGCTTTAAAATTTTGAGCAAAAACGACTCAAATTTACGGACATCCCGTTACTCTTTTGATCATTTACAAAAATCTATAGACATTCAGACCTTGAAACTATTTTTAAATGAAACTAGACTCAATTACCTTCAAAATGGCGGGTGGCACGACCCGTGACGACTTACCGTTTAACACTCGGAAAACGTACTTTACAAAAGCTTCCAACTTACAAAAAGAGGATGGCACTTGGGGGCTTCCAACTTACAAAAGCTTGATCCAAAAGATGAATCTTCTACTTACCAAGTCCACAACTACACTTCTAATAGCAAATCAACCTACGCCTTCTCCTTACCCTTACTAGCTTCACCGGTACCTATCAAGAAAAACATCACAACTAAACACGTAAGCGAAACGCTTAGTAAGTACATGGCATAACAAGCTAAACAACATAAATTATACCATAACCATAACTAGTCTAACCACTAGTTAAGCTAGCGATATAGGGGCACATACCTTACGCCAACATGGTCGGCCTAAACACAATCAACCCATAAGGTTGAACCTCATCCCATAGTTAGTCCAACGACTAACTAAGCTAAACCTAGTGATGGATCCATAACTAGCTAGTCGCACCCTATATCCTATCATTCACCATTACCATGTAATAAAACATGATAAAGCTAACATAACACAACCATTATCATACAAAAATATGATAAAGCTAACAAGAAACATGTTATACCATATACTTACCTTGATTCACAATTACCACTTCACTAGCAATGGCTTCCCACTTCCTATGTGCTTCCTATAACACAATCATCTCAAATTAAGGCTAATTTCAACATTACCATGATATACCATCAATCCATAACCTCTACACTAAATCTCATATCAAGAACCCAAATTCATAAATTAGGGAAAAACACTTACTTGGTATAAGGATTACAATTAGGGGTTCTCAAAAGCTTATTGAACACTTCAAGATGGAGGATTGGAGCTTAATTGCAAGACTTGCTCTTCCCTCCTATTTCTTCCCTCCTATTTTTCTCTATAAGCCGACCTTCACAAAAAGGGACCAAGGAGAAAAAACTGGATCTTTCTAAAATTATCTAGGCCAAGACATTTAACTAATAAAATTTGCTTAATTGGCAATCTTAGCCCTTCAAGTTTCATTCTTTCTACTTTAGCCACACATATCTTTACTACTTATCTCTTAACACATAATACATAACATATTATATACATATCTAGTACCTTATCGGGATATGGGTGTAACACGAGAAACCAGTGGTCCTTGGGTACATTAACGGGAAAGTAGACCTACATTTATGCCAAAAATGGAAAAATAAACAAAAACACTGATTTCAAAAGAGATACAGGTATCTACAAGAACAAATGGTGTTTATATACCCACCTTTTCAACACTGGACCAAGGCAAAGGATACCGTTGACCGGTGGCGTAGTAGTCGCGCATAGATCCTTCAAGGAGACTAGACAAGAAAAATGGGCTGACCATAGCCCAATCAGCATTGGAGGGTCTGAATTGCCACATTAGATCCACCCAAATATCAAAATACTGTAATTTTTATATACAAATCAAACTGTTAATTTGGGTAAATTGAAATTATTGATTTATATAAATTAAATTAGCATCTAATTATTAAGTACCTCATCACTAAGCCTGCCTTTTTTGTGACCTCTGCCGTAAGCCAATAAAGCTAACCAGAATGGACGTTCAACAACGATGTCGAATTTACCCCAAGGAAACTTATGACATGATTTAAGGCCTTTTTTCAGAAAAATATCAATATATTCTGGAGTAGTTACCTTATTGTTGAAGGAACCAGGTGGCCGTGACAGATCCTGAAAAAATATAAAAAAAACAAAAAATAAAAAAATAAAAAACAGATTAATGCATCGTATACTAGAAACGAGACTAGGATTTATTTATGCAGTTTGTTTATAAACAAAAAACTGATATTTGTCAAATATCCTCTTTGTATATCAACAATTAAGTTAAGTTGTGGTGTACCTCAACCCAAGGTTCCAACACAATTTCTACGCCATCCTTTCCGAAAACACGGGGGAAAATAGTTCTTCTGTTTAGCCTTTGTAACCTAATTGATGCACATTGTGTTTTCTTTAGAAAACTGATGAACATTATGATTTTTTTTGAAAAACTGATGAACTGATAAACGATAAACATTATAATTTTTTTTAGAAAACTGATAAACAACGTGATTTAACTTATGAACATTGCGATATAAATGATGAACAAAATTAAAGAGATATGATGAACAACTCATTTTATTGATAAACAACACTTTTTATTGATTAACAAAGATTAACTGATAAACAATACAACATCAATCTCCATGTTGTTTATCATAATCCATTTTGTTCATCAATGTTTTCCATCATAAACTTGCATCTCAATATATCAACACCGTAACTACCATAATCAACATTGATGAACAAACATTTTTATTGATAAACAAGTCTCTTTATTGATGGACAACTCTTTTTAATAATGAATAACACTAACAATTTTATTTAATGAACATTTTCTTATTGAACAACTTTTTTATTAATAAACAAATTTCCCTAATGATAAACAATATTAACAATTTTTAATCCAAAATAAAAATGCTAACTATAATGTCTCACAAAATAAGCATAAGTGATGTGTCTTTTACTAATAGCGTGGCTACATAAAATTTACACACAAATGAAATCACACGTTACTTATTTTATTCATCTCTCGAGAAAATCACAAACAAAAAATCCTCATTCACTTTTCACCTAATTATTATTTTGATAATTTTATTTCGCATTTGATCCATACTCATACTTTACCCATATATGAACAAATAATAGCCAGTTAACAAATCCAAGAGGCCCAGTAAATTGGGCTAATGAGCTGGAAACGGGCCTGGTAGATATTGGGGCTTTAAGCTTCAGCAGCAAACCAAGCATGAAAAAAAAAATACTCTTAAAAAATACACCACCCTCATTTCAACTTATCCCTAAACTTAACACATCTTTTTCTTTCTCTCATCTCATTTCCAGCCGCCGCCCAACATAACACCACCCCTCCTTGCGTCAGTTACATCCGCGCCCTCCAAATTTATATGAATTGGCAAAAATGGTCCCTGTGGACTAATAAAATTTGCAGCCGCCGCCCCACACCATCCTCATTTCCACTTATCCCTAAACATAACACCACCACCTCCGCCGCCTCTACACCACCATCACAAACACCTAAACCACAACAAACCCACCTTTAATCCACCCTCCTCACCCTCTACCTGAGGATTACGCGCCACCACCTTGGAAGATGAATTCCTAGTTTTGCTCACGTTTTGTACTCCACGTGCCACGTTCTTCCATCTCACCATCTGCCGCTTAGCTTATGGCTTTTGATTTCTTTCAGTCGATCCAACTCTTCTTCTACTGTGGAATAGACTACTTTCATAAGAATAAACACAGGTTAGACATTCGTTTTGTTTGGATGATTTATTATGTAGTTAATAATTGAATCAGCTTACTTGTGATTGATCAGTATTTCAATTTGGCTTTTATTGTCGGTAAGTGTGTTGGTATTGTAGTCAATTTTGTAAGGTGTCAGTAGTCGATGTTAGTGTATTTATTGTATCTATGTCCTTTATTGATTCCTTGGCTGTCATTTGAGTTTGTCAATATCTCAAAAAAAATATAAGAGGGTGTCGTCTTTTAGCACAGGCCTCCTATTGTTAGGATCAATGTTTTAAAACCCGGGTTAACCCGGCTGGGTGACCGGAAGGCGGTTTCGAGCGAAAAAACCCTGTTGAACAGCTGGTTAAACCGGTGACTCGGCCAGGTCAATTAAAAAACCGGGTTTTAAAACATTGGTTAGGATTTAGCACATGGAGTATTTTGTGATGTATTTGTTCCTAGGGACCCAATCTTTTTAATTGTCTTGTTAAGAAGTTAGGTTGGCTCGTATTGTATTGTGTTTTGGTTCCTTCTATATATGTTACCTTAAAAAAAATGATATGGCTTTTATCATAGGAAATACTGTACCCTCATAGCTACTTATGACACATATAAGACAATACTTTAATATCTACAGGGCGATGCAATACAAGCGAATCTAGAAATTAGTGAAAAAAAACAATTTATCACATATCTTATACCAGGAAGAGCATATCGAATTTGAGGCTTCACATGTATCCCTACAAGTAACTGGCAACAAACATTGGAAAACAAAACGTCACTCTTACTCACACGATTCACAAAATTTGATCCTATACCAGCAACAGGATTCCCACACCACTATTTCGACTTTGTTTCTTACAATCGGCTACCTTACAAAGTGGTCGACCCAGAAGACAAAAGCCGAAAACAATATCCAGTTTTAACAGGTACTGCAACACACTTTCTACTTTCCACTTTCCTATATGACTATTTACACACTACATTACTTTTTTTTCTATAATTGCAGACTACATAGGCTGCTACATAAAATCAGGAGAAAAGGAAAAAAATAGGAAATCCAAACAGAGACCAAATGATGATCCGCAGAATAGAAATCCAAAATCTCAAGTAAGTATAATAGATAACACTTTATAAGACTTTATCAAATATACAATTGTTGACAACAATATACTTATGTTTAACACTTATTTCAAACAGCCACAATTCCATTGAACTAACATTATGGGATGACCTCGCTGAAAACTTTCCAAAAGAAGAGATTGATTCTTGCCGAGTTTCAAGATTTAGAAACACTTTGCAACTGGCATCGACACCCGCAACCTATTACTATATAAACCCAGCAATCCCAGAATTATATTCTAACCTTTGCTATATATATATATATATATATATATATATATATATATATATATATATATATATATATATATATATATATATATAGAATCTGGATCGATTGAGAAGGTTTTTATTTTGAGAAGATTGAGAAGGTTTTCAAAAACGATAGATTTTTAACTTTGTATCATGTTTTTCAAGCGTAAAACTCATTTTAATGTGATTAAAATTCAAAATGTGTAAAAAAAATTTGAATCAATGTTAAAAATCTCTCGATTTTGCGATATATGTAGAATACTGAATCATCTGTACAAATTTAATGAATCATCATCATAACTCGATTTTAACAATGATTTGTGAATCAAATTTGTAATTTATAGATTCGATTCACCATAAAATGATGTTTTACTTGTGAATCAAATCAAAAACATGTATCAGTTTGTTCAAACGAAGATTTCTCAATCTTCTCAAAATAAAAACCTTCTCAATGGAACCGGATCCTATATATATATATATATATATATATATATATATATATATATATATATATAGGATAAAGATCAAATAAAAAGACAAATATCCGTACATTACGTAAAAAGATTTTTTTTTTCAAAAATTTTCTCGAAAAATTCCAAAAAAATTCCACAAGATCAGGTATGTTGGTACATGAAAAAGTTGTGAAGCAAGTTTTTCTAAAAGTTGATATTTTTTCCGAAAAAAATTTATGAAAAAATACGTTTGTGCATTAAATCGCTTTTTTGTGCATCAAAAATTCGTTTTTGCACCCAAGTTCTTTTGACTTTTTTAATCAAAATAACATTGCGCATCTAACTAAAACAAGTTAAAAATTTTGTGCATCAAAAATTTTTTGCGCATCAAAATTCGTTTTTTGTGCATTAAAAAAAAACGTATAAAAACTCAAAATTAGAAAAACTTCTTTCACAAAAGTTTCATGCACCAACATTCCCGATCTTGTGGAATTTTTATGGATTTTTTCGTGAACTTTTTTGAAAAAAAAAATCTTTTTACGTAGTGTACGGATATTTGTCTTTTTATTTTAACTTTACCCTATATATATATATATATATATATATATATATATATTTTGCTCATATACTTATTAACTACAATACAAATGTAAAACAGATACAAAGCAGCGTTCGACCTAAATCCACCATTGCAAAATGTTACGAATCCATTCCATGAGAAGGAACTCAAAAAAACACGAAACAGGATACCATTGGCCACACTTTTGGAGCAGACTCCAACAACTTATGCAGTAAGTTATAATCACTTTTACATACACTTTTTCATTCCTTAAAAAGCACATAAAAAAAATAACTATGAGTTACATTCTCTTGAAAAAACCTAAAGGGTATCCGTTTTACTTACGAAGGGACTATTACAGATCTTAATACATCACGTGAATGGTACTACCCATCATGCACATCCTATACAAATAAAGTCGATAGTAGCAAAGGCATATTCGAATGCGGGATACATGACCCCTTGGCATTTCCAACTTACAGGTAACAGTATCTCAAAATAGAAATATATATATATATATATATATATATATATAACAGTATATATAAATATATATATATATATATATATAAGGGGGTGTCGTCTTTAACACAAGCCTCCTATTGTTAGGAAATGACTTGTGTGTATCAACCAGTATTACTTTCCTCAAGATAAAGCGATTCTTACTACACTAATATTTTTTGAGTAATGAACTGATGAACCATTGATGAGGTTAAAAAGTTTGTAGCAAACAAAGATAAGAACTTATGGTTTGAAATTGTCGTAACATATCCTTTAGTAATATTGAAAAGTAAAGAGTGGAAGGAGGATGAATATGTAAATAGGGTATATGAACACTTCTCGCTAGACGATCTTATTGAGATTCCTGCGGGGGTGGAACTAGAGGCTGAATTATGTAGAAACTTCTGCAAACAAGGGAAACAATTCCCTCTATATGGTGTCGTTGATATGAGAACTTTTGGGGATTGTAGGGTAGCCTATAAGGCGGCAACTGTGAAAAACCAACAATTTGGATATCAAAAACCCCCCGAAGGGAGCAAAGCTCTAAGGAAATTATCCAGGATAAATGATATGTACGAAGCTCTTTTAATATGTTACCTTCTATATATGTTACCTTAAAAAAATGATATGGCTTTTATCAAAGGAAATACTGTACCCTCATAGACTTTTATTCATAAAGACACATCTAGTACTATGACACATCCATAGCTACTTAGATGACTTTTATTAAAGGAAATACCTCATAGAATATTACAACACTTTTATCCAAAGGCAACTTCTATTTCTAAGACAGATAGTGATTTATCATTCTATTTGTACGGATTGTTAAAATTTGAGTATATTGATTAATTATTATTGTCTGAGCTTGTAAAT
Organism: Artemisia tridentata subsp. tridentata; assembly: GCA_021014915.2. Taxonomy (NCBI): domain Eukaryota; kingdom Viridiplantae; phylum Streptophyta; class Magnoliopsida; order Asterales; family Asteraceae; genus Artemisia; species Artemisia tridentata. The sequence continues at coordinate 423,190,848 of CP139505.1, forward strand.
AACGGTATAAATTTGTGTTATTATTTTATTTTACTCGAATTTATATAATTTTTGTATAATAATTGCATGTTATTGGTACAGAGTGTTAAAATATGAGTATATTGATTAGTTATTATCCAAGCTTGTTAAAATATGTGTTATGGTTAGTTTGATTTCGCATCGTTTTTGCGGTTACTTTTTTAGTAGATATTGTTGTATATAATTATGCTGGTGAATTAAGTATAAAATTTTGAGCATGAATTTTGTGTTAATCTGATGCTGTTTTGTATAATTTTGTGTTATGTTTAGGTTTTTGTAAAAGATGTGATCCTGTTTGGTAAATTGTTAGCGGATTAGTATTTGCATGATCTATTAAAATTTCGACCTCACGTTATTAGTATTGTTTTGATATTGTATCGATTTTGCGGATATTTTTTGTAGTTATTGTTTTTTGTAATTGTGTTGATGTTAATATTAAACATCAAGCATACTTCTGTGATAAAGTGATTTAGTTTCTGTTAGTCTCTCCATTTGTTGTGTTAGGTTTAGGTGTTTATAAATTATGTTATTATAATTTTGTATAGTTTTTGTGTATAATTTTTGTAGCTAATGTGTTTTATTGTGTATAATTTTTGTAGTTAATGTGTTTTATGTAATTGCCGTGTTATGAGTATTAATTGCATGTTAGTATTAAATATCCGGTAGCATACATTGCCGTGTTATGAGTATTAATTGCATGTTAGTATTAAATATCTAGCATACTTCGGTGGTAAATTGTTGATGTATTTTCTGCATGTTCTATTAAATTTTGGGTATAATTTTTGCAGTGATTGTTTTAGATTTTGTGTTAGATTTAGGCATTTCTGGTTTATGCTAACCTACAGGTGATTTATTAAAGGATTTAAAAACTAGACTATATTACATTAAATATATATACTTAGTCAAGTGACTCGTCTTGCGATCCCACTACATCTTAAACATCTCTTTCGAATGGCTCTATTTGATAACTAAAAGTTATCCATGTGACGGCCTGTAGTGTGTGACTACTAGGAAATTTTGTGTTTTCTTTTCAGTTTATTTAGTTGGAAGTTTGGAACTCTTTAAATATTCGAAGTTTGCATCACAGTATACACATATATTATAATTTTAAAACTGTTTCCTAAAACTCGACTTTGGAATGACATTTTGGGTCTAAAAAAGGTACATCAGTTTCTCCTGTTGATGCAGGACCATCATCTCGGATTTCGCAGGTTAGACTTTTTTGTCTTCTAATTACTAGTTTAAGACCCGTGTAATACACGGGCGGTATAAGTAAATAGTTGAATTTATTTTCACAATTATGAATTAGTTAGAGTAGCGTTATAGATTTTACAATACAACCAGTAAAATGTGTGTCTGATAAAAATTATCATTGACAATCAACGAAACAGTTAACTTGATCCTGAAAATATGTTTTGTGCCCAATGTCATTAAAAAGCCACAATATCCGACTCCCACATGTCACAAACACATAGAAGCAGCTCATTTGATTTGTTCGGACTTTAATAACTTTGAAATAAGTATTTAATCAAAATTTTGAAAAATCTATCTGTCCAAGGCACCTCCCAATAGAAAATCACGCATAAATAACACAGCAATCTTCTTCAAGAAGTTTTAGTTATTAATAGCATTTTTTTAATTTACAAAATAGGGGAGTATACTTTAGGTGCATTAACATCTCAAATAAAATTAATTTAGTTATGACATCATTCAATAATAATATTTAATTGAATAGACCAATAAAAGATTTCCACCTAGTCAAAGATGACGTCAGCAGAAACCTTGTTTTAATAGTATTAAATAGATAGATTGATTGTTATTGTTAATCTAAGATTAGCTTTTAAAATTGCTTTGAAGACAGTACTGAGTTTGACCACACATTACAATTTACACCAGACTTAAGAAAAGTATTTTATCCGCTAAATGAACAATGTATTTTTTTGCTATGTCATGGGTTTTGACTGTGAAATGCTTTTGTGGCTATAAAATGTAGTAAAGGTTGAGCCAACTACTGAGAAATGTTTATGTATTTTTCACTCTTTGCTGATATATGCAACATACTTACCATAATATACAATTTGTTTCATTAAATAGTAAATGCATGGTATGTATGTTTGCATCAAGTGGTTAGAAGAAAAAGCGTTACATATATCTGTAAAACGTAAATAGTACATGACCTCATATATCCAATCTTGCATGATATAATCTTCTTAAGAAGCAGTCCACCTGAAGTAAAAAACTTCTTGTTGCAGGTCTACTTGGGTGAGAAGTATGTGAACAATCCTGTGTTTTCTGACGTGACTTTCATCGTTGAAGGTGGAAAACTTTTTTCAACTGAAAATTATTTTGTGGCATTGTATTGAATGTCGTGGTTGACATTCTGAATTTTTTGGTATCAGGAAAACGGTTTTATGCTCACAGAATTGGTCTGCTTACTTCGTCTGATGCATTTCGGGCCATGTTTGATGGTGGTTACAAGGTTAGTAGCAATGAGTCAATGACCTTATATGGAAATGCATAATAACAACAGCTTCCTTTTTTTTCATTCAATTAATTTGTTTTTGACATTTAACGATGCTTTTTTTAGGAAAGAGATGCTAAAGATGTCCAGATCCCAAATATCAGATGGGAGACATTTGAGTCGATGATGAGGTATATGTCTCGTTTTGCGTTTACCTGGTGGATGGTTTTCTTGATATATTTTGTGCAACTGGCAATTCCGACACATTTACATAATGTCTTGTTATTTGCCAAACCCATTTTTCATTTTTAATATACTGTTGACAGGTTCATATATACTGGTTCAGTAAAGCTAATGTGGGTTAAGTAAACCTGTTTTTGAGATCAATAATGATATTTTATATAACATATTTTTGCATTATATGCAGATAGTGGACCATAACGCGCTGCCCACTCTCGTTTTACTGCTTCAGTCAGAAGATACTGGCATACCCTACGAAGCAGTAAGTACTATACCATTTATCAAACACGAAAGAGTGTTCATATGTTTATGTAGCTTTGCTATAACTTCTGAACTGTCTCTTAGGTTGGTGTAATTGGCAATCTTGTTCACTCATCCCCAATAATAAAGATGGATGTTCTTCATGCTGGAGCATTGCAGCCTGTAATTAAGTTGCTCAGGTACACTTACTCTTCTTTATTATCTGGCTAGGTGTTGATCACTACAGCTGAAAGGATTTGGTATAAAGTTGGAAAATCGATGCTGTTTACGTAAAATAAAATGTCATGATATACTCTAAATGTTACCTCGGTTTGGGTTTAGTTTAGATTGCAAGTTTTTGTGACTTCTAAAAGTGCAGTAGTGATCAACACCTAGCCATGATAATAAAGAAGAGTAAGTGTACCTGAGCAACTTAATTACGTACAATTTTGATTTTCATTAACCGAAGATATGCTTTGGCTAATGACCGAACTAAACCGAACCATGCTTACCCCTACCCTCAACTTCACTATGCTTTAATTGAGTTGATTGTAGTGACAAATAGAATGTGACAATTGAACTATTTTTTAAATCAATATGGACACATACATGAAAATTTGATTAGGGTGTTTGGTTTTACTTATTAAAAATGCATGTAACAAAACAATGTTTGGTTTTAAGTTGTATTAGATGATTCAGTTTGAACAAGCACTTCTGCAACTGGTTATTTTGAATATGATAATTATAATCACTAAGATTGCCAATAAAAGAGTGTTCTGTGTTTACGTATCAAGTTACTATAGTATCTCTATCTTTACTCGTTGATAAAACATAATAGAAACAGACCATAACCAAAGCATAATTTTGTGATAAATTCATACTTTGTAAATAAACCATTTCAAAGAAGATAATATGTAATCAAATCATTACACTACTAATGCCATATAGGGCTGTAAACGAACAGGGCGAAAACGAACGGAGCCTTTGTTCATATTCGTTCATTCAATTTTAACCGGACAAATAAACGAACACGAACACTTAAACGGACGAATTTCTTGTTCATGTTCGTTTATTAAGAAAATGACTTGTTCATGTTCGTTTATGTTCGTTCATTAAGACACTAAAAGAACGCTAAACGGACATAAACGATCGAACATAAATGAACATAGACAAACAAACATAAACTTTATTAAATTATGCATCTAATATTGTTTTATAAGTGTTGTTTTGTTTAAACAAACTAATTTTAAAATTATACAATTAAAAGATACGATATACGAACATAAATAAATAAATGAACATAAACGATGGACAATTATAAATGGGCCTTGAAACAACTAAAGTTAACGCTGAATGAGTGCATGCACCCACGTGTCATAGTAACGGATAGAGAGTTGGCTCCCATGAAAGCGTGTGAAATTGTTTTTCCGCAAGCCAATCATTTACTTTGTAGATGGTATATTGGTCAAAATATTTGAAGAATTGCAAACAAACTATTAAGTCGCAACGTGATTGGAACCTTTTTGAATCGGCGTGGAAGTTATTACAAGATTCTCCAACGTGGATATCATACACGGAAAACTATGAGAAACTTCGAACATTGTTGTCCGAATACCCCGGTAAGTCTTTTACATTACTTACTTTTCTATACAGTGTCTTTTACATTACTTACTTTTCTATACAATATTTATTTTTGTATGAAATATTTAGTTTTCTTTCTACTACTTGTTTTTCTATCAAATATTTATTTTTGTATGAAATATTTAGTTTTCTTTCTACTACTTGCTTTTCTATCATTTCAGGTGTTTTAAGATATGTGCATGATAACTGGTTGGACAAATATAAAAACTATTTTGTCTCTGCCTCAATTGACCAATGTTTGAACTTTGGAAATCGCACTACGAACAGAGTTGAGAGCCAACATGCCAAGCTGAAGAATTACATGTTATATCGAAGTTACACTTTGGATAAATTTGTTCTTTGTATTGATAAAATCGTAAAGTCACAACTTACGACAATCAAAGAAAGTTTTGGGAAAAGTGAAATTTCTCGTTATCATAAACACAATATACCATGCTTCAATTTACTATGGGGTGTCGTCTCAAATGAAGCTCTCAAGTTGATGGTGAAAGAGATTAATCGGTCGAACGGTTTTCAAATAGATTCCTCAACTTGTGGCTGTCAACTATATAGTAGTTGCGGGTTACCATGTGCTTGTAGACTTTCACTGTACATGAATTCAGGTTCGTATATACAACTACTCATGATTTTTTTTATTAATATTTAAAGTCTTTATATTTCAAAATAAGACAAAATATATTTATATATGTAGGTGAGTGTATTCCCTTGGATTCAATAGATATATTCTGGAGAACGGTAAATCTTTCACAGACAATGTCTTTGCAAAGTGACAATATTCGTTGTGACACTGAGATAAACCATTTTAAAGAACATTTTAACAAGCAGACTGAAGCGGGAAAAAGAAGTTTCATAAGAAAGTTGGTTGACATATTAAATCCAAGTAAAACTACCATGAAACCGCCCACAGTTAAGAGAAATATTTGCGGACGACCGAGTTTGAATAAACAGCAACAACAACAGCAGCAACAACAGCAAAGACACGCTCCTCCTAGGAGTACAGATTCGTGAACACGTAGTCAGTCGGCGAGGTTTTCTGGGATTGATTTGAATGTCGAACTGGAAAGACATAGTTCTTACACAAACTCTGTGGAGTTTTTTGACACTGGATTTGCACCGTAGAACAAATGGATGATCATGCAAAATACGGGGTTGGTTATTGCTTCACGCTATAACCGGCCAGTATTATGTATATCCCCGACACAAAATTATATATGTTTTCCGCTTTGGTCTGGTCCAAACCCATCACAAGAAAGTGGTCCCATTGTGATTGCACATGTGAGGGATGCTCATTACATTTATGTGACGCTAGATGAAAATTGTCCAATCCCGCCAAACCACCAACAATGGAGGAGATACAAAACTGAGGTCGCATTTGCATGGGAAACTATATATTTAAGTCGAAAACGCATGTATACTCAAATTATTCAGAATGGAAGACAAATGTATTCATGACTTTGTGTTTTATAAAGTTATTACAATTGTTACATGTTTCTATTTTTTTAATAGACAATTTATTTTCTCGTTAACTATTTGTATTCTGATAATCCACGGGGTCTGAATTCAGATACACATTAAAAGAAAGACACTGGAAAAAAGACATTAAGTTAATCGCGTGCTTGTAATTCTCATTTAATTTTAAACAATTTAAGATATATATATAATCTGGATCGATTGAGAAGGTTTTTATTTTGAGAAGATTGAGAAAGTTTTCAAAAACGATAGATTTTTAACTTTGATTCATGTTTTTCAAGCGTAAAACTCATTTTAATGTGATTAAAATTCAAAATGTGTAAAAAAAATTTGAATCAATGTTAAAAATCTCTCGATTTTGCGATATATGTAGAATACTGAATCATCTGTACAAATTTAATAAATCATCATCATAAGTCGATTTTAACAATGATTTGTGAATCAAATTTGTAATTTATAGATTCGATTCACCATAAAATGATGTTTACTTTGTGAATCAAATCAAAAACATGAATCAGTTTGTTCAAACGAAGATTTCTCAATCTTCTAAAAAAAAAAACCTTCTCAATGGAACCGGATTCTATATATATATATATATATATATATATATATATATATATATATATATATATATATATATATATATATATATATATATATATCTACATATATTATATATAACAGGATGCGTACGACGTCATCAAATGCATGATTGATGAATAAGCGCTTGATTGATGAGTAATCATGCTCTTATTCCACCTAAGCAGTCCACCTAAGCAAGATTTGACCGAATAAAATTCGTGTGTTGACTTTTAATTCGGAAATTTTAAAAAAGTCTTTAGAGATTCGAACTTGGGTTGTTTACATGTCTTAAGTATATATCAATGTTACCATTAGACCAAATTATTTTTTGTGTTATAGCTACCAAAAAAAATAACTATAATCTTCCTTTTTGATGACCATGCGGAATATTTGGAAAGATATATGTATTTTCTAAACATTTATCCCGTTTTATTTTTCAAAATATGCTTAATTTGTAGAAGATATGATTTTAAAGATAAGTTTACAATGTATTTTGTATAAATATTTTATTCCTATATTTAAGATCATATAGCTACTTTTACACCATATGTGGATGAAAATATAACGTTTCTTCTCAAGCCAATCCCATGAGAATAATGCGTATACTCCTTCAGAAGGTTTGTTTTTTATATATAATTTAACCAATGTGTTGTTATAATACACACATCTATTTGTTTGGTTGTTATATTCTTATTGATGTTGTTCTTTAAGCAATCCAATGGAAGCAGGTCTCATAAGAATAGTACGGGTACTCTTTTAAAAGGTAATCATTGTTGTATAATCAATCACGTTGTTGTATTTTAATTGTTGTTGTATAATTAATCTAATGTTTGCATGGACAAATGACGAATCTAAATGCATAATCATTTTGTACTGTTGGATAAACGTCATATTAAAGTATTGGCAGTTTATATTAGTAAAGGTTAGTACTGCTAGCAATATATTTGTACTGTTAGATAGATGTTGGTACTGGGTCGAAATTTACGTCTTTATTAAAATATCCGTTGAGGACTTATGTTGATATTATTATTAATTTTGTTTAAAAGGGATTATTTTTTGGATATTTTGACTTTTAATATATTTTGTTCACCTTTTTAGAATGGAAAAACATACTTATTTTACTTGACGGTGCTCCAATACAAGCCCTAATAATTATTTCATAAAATTCCAATTCACATTCTTCATCTCACTTTATAGTCCAAAATACTTTAATTCCAGCAGTCAAATCAACAATTTACCAGCAGTCATGGTTACTTTAACCTTTGCGAACAAACACAACATGGTAGCTTATTTGGAAAAGGCAGAGGATGACACCAAATACCATCAGATAATCGACTTTTTAAATGCTTCTCACATAAGGTATTCTCTAACATTAAATCCTACTATATATGTTCCCCAAATCAAAGAGTTTTGGCAGAGTGCCACTGTCAAAACATTTGAAGATGGTCATACCGAATTAGTTGCAACAGTTGATGGTAAATGTATCACTCTTACTGAATCATCAATCAGGCGGCATCTCCGATTGGGTGATTCAAATGGTATTAGTTCTATGCCAAACACTGAAATTTTTGAAAATTTAACCAAAATGGGTTACAATATAGAATCAGAAGCTTTAACCTTCCAAAAAGGGGCTTTTGCCCCACAATGGAGATTTTTAATTCACACCATCCTTCACTGCCTCAGCCCTAAGAAAACCTCATGGGAACAGTTCAGTAGCAATATCGCGACCGCTCTCATCTGTTTGGCCACTAACAGAACTTTCAATTTTTCTAAACTTATCTTTCAAGCCATGCTTAAAAATGTTTATATCAAATCAAAATTTTTGATGTATCCCAGGTTCATACAAAGTATTTTGAACAAATCTAAACATCAACTTCTTCATCATAAAAATGTTTATCCCACTCCCAAGCTTTCCCAAAAAGTTTTCAGTAATATGAAGATGTCCTCAAAATGGTATAATGAGGAAGAAGTCCCTTTATTTGATTCCATGTTACAAGTAGACGGTGAAGGATCATCATGCCAAGTTGCGCCCCATCACACACTAGATAGGTCTGTATCCAGAGAGGGTTCTGTTGTTCCTCAGCATCAAGACCCTGTGACTCTCCATGTAGCAAATGAGTCTGGCGTTGTAATTAAAAAAAGGGATGCTTCTACTGTCGCGAGTTTAGAAAATGGGCAGGACAAAACTAATGTACATAATAAAGAATCTGTGACAACACCTCCAGTACCAAGTTTCTGTGAACCCAGTACTATTGGTGGAATCGCAAGCCGACGCGATATATTTGTTGGCTCGGGAAGTCAGCACATGGTGGATCATGAATCTGTGTCCCATGATGCACCTGTTTATGAAGGTAATACATCAGGAAGTATTGAGGGCAGCCAAACACTTAAGGAATTGATGGAAACATGTACAAATTTGTCTCAGAAGGTTACTGCATTGGAGTCTGATCTCAATTCTAAGGATTCAAAAATTGAAGCGGTGAAAGTTGAACTCACTTCTCACAAAAAGCTTTTCAGCAATGTGTATACAAAGCTGGTGCGTAAAATAAAAAATTTGGAAAAACAGGTCAAGACACTTAAAAGAAAAGGGTCGGCTAACATGGTATCATCTTTTGAATCATCTTCTTCAGCAAGTTCATTGGATGGTGAAGGTGAAGGTAAAGATGTGGGTTCTTCCAAACATGGAGGGAAAATTGCTCAGATTGACCAAAATCCATCTGTTTTTATTGTTCAAGAGCAGTATGAGACTCAGGAGAGGCAAGAACATCAGATGGATTATGATACTGCAGATTTTGATGGAAGTACTGGTGGATTTGGTGATGGTGTTGATGAGACAGAACATGATGTTGGCGTTGTTGAGGGTGCTGCTATCCTGCATAGTTTAATGGATGCTGGGTATAAAGGTTCTACCAGTGCATTTTATACAAGGACACCACGAAAATCAAATGCATACAAGGGAAAAGGAATAATGGCTGAGCAAGAACTATCAAGGAAATTGTCAACGAAGGAAAGAGCACCAATAGAATTGGATGATTATTTGGTTCAGAATGGGAATCAAATAAATATTGATGAAGAAAGTATTAGTCGTCGAAATGGTGTTGACAGTACAAAGTTAAAAGTGCAAAATGTTTGTATGGAAAGTAGTACTGTTGATGCTTTTGAAATTAAAAGGGTAGAAAAAGGAACGGCATCCATGACAGTAGATGAACTTGAGCAGGAACCTGAGAAAAAAAATGATGTTAACCCAGAAACACATGTTCAAATTGACTTGGATGAACAATTAGCAATGAAAGCAAGTGGAAATGAAGTTGCAAGCTCTACGGGAAATCCGAAAATGCAAGTGAAGAGAGTATCTTCAGATACTATTGTGACAGAACAAGATAAAATACGACAACTAATTGATTCTGATATGGTTGTGAGGAAGAAGAGTATAGAACTTTTAGCGGATGAACGCATAGCTGATGGGAAAAAGTCAGACATGCTTGAAGATTTTATTAACTTAAAGAGTTATGCAGAATCTTATAATCAGATAACACAAACTATTGGTAAGAATAAAGGTCAAAAGAGAAATAAAAACCCAACAAAGGAACAAGTCATCAGAGAGATGAAGACGTATGTTATGAATGAAGCTGGGTTGACGGCAGTTCAGTTGAAGGGAAAATCAGAATTAGAAATTCAATCTCTGTATTACAATGCATACAAAACTGTTCGAACGAAAATTCCTATGGACCAACATGAAAGATCACCAAAAAGGCTCAAGGCTGCTAAGAAAGCACAACATGTGAATGTGGACACATCTACGGAGAGAGTAAAAGTATCGCAAGAGAAGATGAGCAAAATGTTAGCTAAGGTGCCAGAAATTCTACATGTTGAACCACTCCAATCTAGACATCCGATAATTGACTGGGATATTTACATGGACAGATTTGGGTCAGCTTGGAAGGTTACTAGATTTGGTGGAGAGACAGCAGTGTACAAGAATTTTGACAATTTGCTGAGAGCTTTTGATAGAGAAGATCTGGATGCTTTATGGAGGTTAGTTCAAAATAAGCTTAAAACAAAGAAGAAGTGTGATGCTAAAGAGCAAGAACTTTGGGTTGAATTAAAGAGATTATACGAACCAGATCCTTCGGATGATCGTTGGTATTTTCCTTTCTTTGAGCTATCAACTGTATGGGAGTTCTATGGTACGTGCAATGTTCATCGTCTGTCGGCGCAAGACGGAATCGATATATTCATGTTAGCTGAACTAGAATATCCATTAAGTTATGAAGTACTTGCAATGATGATTTCTTTACAGCTCAAGTATGAAGAAAATTCCGAAGTAGTCCAAAATCTAATACAGAGGATATATGATCAGTTTGAAAGGAAGACACACGATGCCTGAAGAAGAAAAGAAGTGAATTAACATGTAACAACTCCTTTTGGCTATATGTATTTATTGTGTATGAAACGATATCTAATTTTGTTGTTGTGTTAGGGGCTTTTGTTATTTTTCAATTGGTGAGCACATATTATATGATGGATCTAATTAAAACATGGTTGCTATTTCGTTTTTGTTTGTATAACATTTCATTATGTATAATATTTTTGTATATACTTATTTAATTTTAAGTTTATAAATCGTTAATTTTAGCATGTTTTCTCTGGTGCTTTAAAGAAATTGAACATCGACCTTGAATATGAAGGCAAATTTAGTTTGATTTGTAATGGTGAAACTATACGTTTACCAACAACAACCAAACATTTATTGATAGGTTTCATGTTTACACCCATTACAAACTTCCCTGTCATCTAAAACACACACTTAGTTAGACCCACAACTTTCAGTACCACTGTTTTCTTTCATTTCCTTCACTTCCTTTAGAAATTTAAACACAACTTCAAGATTCTTAATCCTTGATTCCAAATCAGAAGCCTTTGACAACCCGATGTCGGCAGCCTCTTCCATGTCCTTCTTAACACCCAAACGATCTTCAGAAGCCTTTGACAACCCGATGACGGCAGCCTCTTCCATGTCCTTCTTAACACCCAAACGATCTTCATTGCAGCAATCCTCTTTCCTGAACCCACTATACAAAGCCTTCCCCTTATCATTTTGTGACATAATTAGCGAATTTGGGATTTTGGTTGAATGTGTGTTGCTGTTTATTTAGGGTGAATTGAAGTAAAATGGAAACGATATTACGGTACAACTTTTGGGTTAGCTTTAAATAGATTATAATAGTTATGAATGTGGTTGGACTATTATACCCCTAAGAATATAACACACTAATTTTCGTTGACCCCAACATTGTAAATGACGAGGCTATTACACTATAGGAAATATTAGCATGAAAACCCGTTTAAAATGTTATAGAAAACATTACCATTGTAAAGAATTATTAAAGCGGGTAGACACGCCAACCCGTTTAAAACACGCCAACACTGGTACAGATTCTGCCTATCGTCACACTGGAAATGCGTGACTATATGCATATAGTCACACACGTTTTTTTGGTGTGTGTGTGACAAAAAGTCGCGCCACCGTAGGTATCATATGGTCACATTGTTTATTTTGTGGCCGTTTTCATCGAAAAAGAGTGACCATAACCCGAATATGTGTGACTAATTAGGCACAAGTTTTGTTGGATTCATCAGTATGTGTGACTATTTCCCATCCTATGGCCACACGAAAATATAATAAATGTGACGTTTGTGATGATTTAGTCACACATCGTGTGTTGTTTTTTTCGAGTTAGTCACATACAATTTAAAAAACAGTGGCCAAAAGTGTTAATAAGTGTGACCATATGCTGTTTAAAGTGAAGAAATGTGTACTATTGATCATCCAATGGTCACATGAATTCTTAGTTTGTGTGGCCTTTTGTAATATTTAGTCACACAAAGCATGTTTGTTTTGGGTATTTAGTCACATACAATTAAGCATAAAGTGGCCAAAAGTCTTAATAAGTGTGACCATATGCTGTTTTAAGTGAAGAAATGTGTATTTTGTGTGACTATTGATCATCCAATGGTCACATGAATTCTTAGTTTGTGTGGCCTTTTGTAATATTTAGTCACACAAAGCATGTTTGTTTTGGGTATTTAGTCACATACAATTAAGCATAAAGTGGCCAAAAGTGTTAATAAGTGTGACCATATGCTGTTTTAAGTGAAGAAATGTGTATTTTGTGTGACTATTGATCATCCAATGGTCACATGAATTCTTAGTTTGTGTGGCCTTTTGTAATATTTAGTCACACAAAGCATGTTTGTTTTGGGTATTTAGTCACATACAATTAAGCATAAAGTGGCCAAAAGTGTTAATAAGTGTGACCATATGCTGTTTTAAGTGAAGAAATGTGTATTTTGTGTGACTATTGATCATCCAATGGTCACATGAATTCTTAGTTTGTGTGGCCTTTTGTAATATTTAGTCACACAAAGCATGTTTGTTTTGGGTATTTAGTCACATACAATTAAGCATAAAGTGGCCAAAAGTGTTAATAAGTGTGACCATATGTTGTTTTAAGTGAAGAAATGTGTATTTTGTGTGACTATTGATCATCCAATGGTCACATGAATTCTTAGTTTGTGTGGCCTTTTGTAATATTTAGTCACACAAAGCATGTTTGTTTTGGGTATTTAGTCACATACAATTAAGCATAAAGTGGCCAAAGTTGTTAATAAGTGTGACCATATGCTGTTTAAAGTGAAGAAATGTGTATTTTGCGTGACCATTGTTCTTCCAATGGTCACATGAATTTTTATTTTGTGTGGCCTTTGGTACTATTTAGTCACACATCGAATTAAACAAAGAGTGACCAATAATGTTGGAGCAGAGTTGCTACTGCTAGCAGTACTAAGGTAGTCCAAGGTAGTCCTGCTGAAGCAGAGTTACTGCTGCTAGTACTATGCTAGTGCTGCTGGAATGTGTATATATATTATATATAAAACAATATTAAAAAACACAAGAAATTTCAAATTGAATTAAACTCTAATGTATATAACTGGACAAAATATACAATTGTAATGTCGTACTTAATTAATCAAATATCTAAAGACTTTTGAACCTTCACCCCCTTAGCAGTTTGCCTTAAGTCGTTAGCAGATATATATTGTTTCTTCGTTGGTGCCTGTGGTACACATTTAGTCACATGGTTTGTTGGTGTAACCTGTAGTAAACAAAAGACGCTTCTATCAAACATTGAATTACATATGAATAATTATATATGTAGGTTGAAAAAACACATGTACGTACCACCTCTTCAAAAATAACTTGATCCTTTGGCCATGCAACGAAACTACCTTCGACTTCCTTAACTGTTTTGAACCCATTATTTGCTACGTCCGGTATGCATGCTGCATCAACTAACGATGAATCAATTGACACTCTGTAGCAATCATTTGGGAGTGGTAGGTTATGCAGCATTTGCTTTCCATGAGACTGGTATACGGTACCAAAAGCAACGATATTTGATTTCTTTGTGTGCCAGAATTTGCACTTAAGTGTCTACAAAAAAAAAAAAAATTGCATGTATATATCAGAAATTATTTAAACAAAAGAATAACAAGAAACATGTTGAAATACATACTGTTGGCAGTGCTTGTGTTAGAGACACATCTTGTTGCGATTGGGAATCTGGAGACCCGTTTCGTCGCTTCTTTTGCTTTGGCTTATTGGGTCCGACAGTTTTAGCAAGTTCCTATATGTATATATAAAACACGTTACATTATTTAAACAAAAGAGTAACAAGAAACATGTTGAAATACATACTGTTGGCAGTGGTTGTGTTGGAGACGACACATTTTGTAGCGATTGGGAATCTGGAGACCCGTTTCGTCGTGACTTAAGGTTATGCTTAGGCCTGACAGTTTTAGCAGCAGGTTCCTATACGTATATATAAAACACGGTACATTAGTCGATCATGTATGTAAAATTCAAAAATCAAAGGGCGATCTTTTATTACTATACTTACCATTGTTTCCGTTACCTTTTTAGAAGTTTCAAGGCCATTGGATTTCTCCTCAATTCCCGCATCTTTAGGACTTACAACACCACTTGTCTGAGTGCCATTGGAGTCACCTGCAATATTGTCAATGGCCATTGGAGTCACCTGCAATATAAATTAAGAAATACAGTCACTCATCAGTTTATGTTCAATGCCTAGTATCATTAGCATCAGTGGTGTTAGCATTAGAAAATGAAATTGTTAACAACATAAAAAATGGCTTACAACTGAGGCTATTGGCGATGGTTGAGTTGGCAGAGTTATATTCATCCCTTTATCATTCAACTGTTGCAGAATTTGAGAAAGCATTACATTTGTGTTTTCCACCTCACCGGATAATTTATTGACCTGCACATCTTTTTCGGTCATCTCGGCGGACAATTTTTTGATCAATTTATCTTTTTCTTCACGCTCGCGTCTCTCATTATCCAGTTGAGTTTGAAGTAAGGCAATTTTTTCATTGGCTTCTTGTTTTCTTCGAGGAAGGCCAAAATACTCTTTGTATGTTACTGCACCTCCCACTCCCCTGGCATAACCGCCCTTTTCCTTACCAAATACAAATGTCATGGCATCAGTGCCATCATCAAAACCCGATGTTCCTTCCTTGATCTTGTCATCAGCTTCTTTCTGCACAAAAAATATAGGAAATGTTGGGATTAAAAGTCTTCTTGATGCTGTTACTACTGCTAGTACACAAGCTACTACTGCTAGTACACAGTTAAATGTTGCTGCTATATAAGCATAACAATAGAATTAGCAGTCAAACTTACAAGTTCATCTCCCTTTGATTTAATATCATCATTTGGGTATTCGCCGTCTTTGTTTACCCTTCCTTTCACCCACATTACATCACGGGGGGGTTCTTCATCCGCTTCAATCTCTTTATTTTCGATCTAATAAACATCAAATGCATACCCATGTAAAGTTAAACCAAGATAAACGAAAATATGTGGATGCTTACACATGTACAGTTAAACCAAGATAATCGAAAATATGAGGGTATTAATGCAAATGTGCAAATTGGGCAATGTAAACGGATTCATTTCTCATACTGATCGTCTCTTAATTGGTAAAACAAACATTGTGTAATCTTACCATTTTCTCTTTGACATAAGCATATCCACCTCGTCCCATTTTATGCTGATAAATATTTTGGGAACGCGCCATTTTACCTTTCTCAGATTTCTCCTAAAAACACAAAATCATAAGGCGTTTAGATGCGGTAATGCTGCAAACTGAAAATAACAAAATGACATATACACTTAATTAAAGATGACTAATTAAAACCTTGTATGCTTCGGTGGTCGTGTATTTAACATACTCGACCCAGTCTTCTGATTTCATTATTGTATTATACAAGTCCGGGACTTCATTCAGTTTGGAAGGTGTATTTAGGTTGGGCAAAATGTAGTTGACTTTGAGCTTCCTTCTGTAATTCCTTAGCATTTTACCAAGACTAATCATTATCAATTTTCTGTATTGGACGTCAACAACAAAAAATTTCTGAAAAGATTAACACAATGTTGTTAATTAGTTGCACATAATGTAACTGCATACATAAACTTATGTAGTATTGGGTTACAAAATAGTATATATGTACCAAGATTTCATCCCATAGTTTATCTCTTGCTTCTTTATTCACCTTCTTCCAGTGTAGAATCTTCACACCTATCTGCTCACGAGCCACATCTCCTAAAAAACTCACAAACACTGCTCTGTTTTCCCCTGTTACCCTACCGAGTGCATCGAAGGTTACCTTGAGCTTTGTTGCACCAGGTTTGTCATGCTTCGCGCGAAACTTTACTAGCCTGGTTGAGCCCCTCTTAGCTACTATGTCAGGTGTTTGGTTGGTTAAAGGCTCATCTATATCTTCTTCATCAGAAGACTTTTCGGATTCATATTCTAAGGCGTTATCATCATGTACAATATGATCAAGAGGAAGCAAAGTATGGTTATCAACAATGGGTTCAGTTTCCATGACTCTTGAGCAACAAAGGGTAAAAGAAAATGATTATGGCTTAGCTTGGAGAGTAATGGTGAGAGAAGATTTGATTTTTGTTTTTTATTTGCAGTCTTTTTTTTAGGAGAGAAAAGAGGCTATACACCAAGAATATGAATCGTTTGTGATTCAAAAAATTTCGATCCAAAAATTTGCCTCCAAGTTGTAATTTGAAATTAACAATTGAATTATTTGAAAATTTTCCCTTTGAACCTGTTAATTAAAGCATAAACTTGATTTTTGTTTTTTATTTACTATCTTAATAATCGCAAATAATGTATCATACTGTGCAACCATCACATCAACAGTACAAACGTAATTACTACATATTGTACCCTTACCAATTACATTTACAAAACACAAATTACTAATTACCTTTTTGTTATTTGGTTTCATTGTTTGCGTGCTTGTGTTTGCCATAAGAATGTGTGTGTTGATTAGGGTTTATTGATTTTTGTGTGTGTTTACAAATGACCGGGTAAAGGGATTAATTGCTGGTTGAATATTGAATTTGTGGTTTGGTTTAACTATAGCTGACGTGGCAAGATTTGTTTAAAAAAAAAAAAAAAAAAAAAAACTAATGGTGATGAGGTGGCGGTGAAATCCGGCTATAGCCGGTAAATAGGGATGGCAACGGTTCGGGTTCGGGGCGGGTTTTAGTATACCCATAACCGAACCCGTTTATAATATACCCGTACCCGCCCCATATCCCACCGGATACCCGATTAATATTATCCATCGGTTTTTCGGGTTTCCCCGCGGGTATTAGTTATCCGTACGTAGTTGAATATTATATGGACAAAATTGGCGGTATTAAGATTAAGTCACGCTAAAATCCACCGAAAAAACAAAAGAAAATACTCTAACCACTCCCAACAATAACTCAGCTTTAAACTTTAACACAATGCCACGTCAGCTTTAACACACTCACCCTTAATTAACTGAGCTTTAGTTATACACAAGATGTTTAACGAATGAGCCGAGATGATATGGTTGTATACGAGATGTTTAACGAATGAGCCGAGATGATATGGTTGTATATATACGAGATGTTTAACGAATGAGCCGAGATAATATGGTTGTATACGAGATGTTTAACGAATGAGCCGAGATGATATGATTATACACGAGATGTTTAACGAATGAGCCGAGATGATATATATGGTTGTACACGAGATGTTTAACGAATGAGCCGAGATGATATGGTTGTATACGAGATGTTTAACGAATGAGCCGAGATGATATGGTTATACACGAGATGTTTAACGAATTGAATGAGCCGAGATGATATGGTTGTATACGAGATGTTTAGCGAATGAGCCGAGATTATATGTTTGTACATGAGCAACACACCCAACAATAACTCACGCAACCTTTCGACCCTGTTTCATCATTTCTTAAAAGAGTTTAATTTCTAGACCAACCCTGATAGCTGGATGGTCTTGAGGCAACTCACGCAACCTTTCGACCTCTGGATCAGCACGATTATGCATCTGTAGCATAATACGAGTTATCTCACCTAGCAAATTGTTAATCAATTTGAGTTCTTTTTCTTGTTCATTGTGTAATCGGGTGAGGATAGCCTTTTGCACCTCTGCTAGTTAATTTGTTAGCCACAATGTTTGTGTTAAAATTAGTGATACTTGCGAGAGAGTTTTATAAGAAGTTGTGTGAGAAAACGAAGTGTTGTGAAAGTGGCTTTGATAGTGGAAAGCCGTTAAACTAGCCGTTGGAGGCTATTTTAAAAATCAGATTGAAAGTAAAAGTAACCGTACGAGTATTATTCAAATTCAAACGTAAAGTAACAGTACAACATATTAATAACGAGCGGGATATTTAAATTTTAAAATTTCAAATTCAAATTAAACAAAAAGGCGGGATATATTTAAAATTTATCAATTCAATTCAAATTCAATTCAATTTATAAATTGAAAATAAAGTATCAAATACAAATACATTAAACATGAAATAGAAATACATTAAACATGAAATAGAAATACATTAAATGTCAAATAAAAACTACGTTAACATAAACAATGATTGATTAACATAAACAACATACGATTAACATAAACAACGGACGATTAATAAAAACTATCATCTGAATCTGGGTAACCATCTTCAGAGGATTCGGAAGGTGTGAAAAAACCAGACTCCCACCTTTGCCTACGTTCTTCATCCTCCCTGGCTTGCCGCTCCAAACGATCAGCTTCCTCTTCTCTTTCAAGTGCTTCCATTTCCAGGAGGACTTGCATATCTGCTTCCTCTTGCCTAAGTTGTTCCTCAGTTAACCCAAACGGATTTGGGTCTTGGTTATGAACTGGTTCATTTTCAGGTTGATTATTCACCGGAAAATTTTCCGGTTGGAAAACCGGAAAGATATGCTCGGGTGGAGTATGGAATTTTTCATTTTCGCTAGGTGGGCTTGGAAACTGTTGGCCAAAATCCTTTTGGCGAGGTGGGCTTGGAAATTGTTGGCCAAAATCCTTTTGGCGAGGTGGGCTTGGAAATTGTTGCCCGAAATCTTTTCTGGAAGACATCTTGAATTTGAGATGCTTGGATCTTGAGTATTTGAGAAGTTTGGAATGTGTTTCTGTGTGACTTGTGCTTCAGAAGCATTATATTGGTATTTATAGGGTACAAATGCACACGTTTTATTAACGTGACTTTGAATTTTAATTGTTGGTGCTAACCTGCGTTAACGCAGCGTTAATATGTTGTACTTTATCTTACGTTTGAATTTGAATTTTAATTTTAATTTGTTAAGGCTGAGTTATTGTTGGAAGTGGCCTAAATATACCCATACTTCTCAAACACATTCAGACTGCGATAGATATTAAAGCATGTATTTACATTAAACATGTACTAGAAAATATCAATTACCCTAATGAAAAAGTCAATTAGTCATTAAAGTTAGCACACAAATTACATTAAACATCATTAATATAATATAGAAAATATCAATTACCCTAATGAAAAAGTCAATTAGTCAATCCAACACCAAACACACTTCTAGATCAACTACACTAGTCAAATCCAAACCAAACACAAACCAAATCCGATCAATATTATCCATCTGTTTACTTTTGGCGCCTCTCGATGGTCCCTCTTCCCGCCTAAAGTATTGGGAACCGTTCGTATACCTCTCTAGCCTATTTGTACAACTCGACATGGAAAACCGTTCATAATTAATCAACCGTACCATATACAACTCCTTTGATATTTTCATTAGAAAATAAATTTCAAATTTCAATGGCCGACTCCTCTTCAACTCCTTCTTCCAACAAAAACAAACGCCCAAGGGATGATTCTCCTCCACCAATGCCTGAAAATTATAAAAAAATGGGCATATCCCAAAATATTTGGGAGAAATGTAATAAAGGCACGTATGGTGTTGAAAACGCATTGTTAGAAATTCACAACAAGCGTATAAATATGTATGAAGAAAGGAACAAGAAAGATTTAGAGGTCATTGAGGAGCATCAGAAGAAAATTGAGGAGAGGAACAAAAAAATAGAAGAAGAAAGAGAGAAAATAGTTGATGTTTACAGAAGTATTGAAGCTAGTAAATATGTGTCTTAATGTATCTTTTCTTTATATATTTTGCCTATGTATATTTTGCCTATGTAAATGTAAACTTATTTTGACTTGGTTTAATATATGAATGCAGTTATTATGTACAAGTTTATGATATTTGAATACAGCTATTATTATTGTACTGCTAGGTAAACAATTGTACTGCTATCGAAACGTTGTACTGCTGGGTATCCTTTTAGCAGTGGTTGGGAGTGCAGGGTAGTTTGTATCACTTTTTTCTTAAAGTGTATAAACCCCCAATTGCTGCACACAATCACATTCACGCACACATTACTCTCTCTCTTCCACTCCCTAATCGAATTTTAATTGTCAAATTGCAAAACCCCCAAATCAAATCATAATGTCGAACCTAACTTTTACCGAACCTCATAATAATGTTGCCTTTTTAGAAAAATCCAATAAGTCTGTAGATTTTACTGAGATCATTGATTTCCTTAATGCAAGCTATATTAAGTTTGCATTAACAGTAAAACCTACTATATATACTTCCAACATTATCCAGTTTTGGTCGTCTGCTAAGGTCAAAACTATTAATGGGGAAGCACAAATCCATGCCCTTGTAGATGGGCAGATGATTATCATTACAGAGGCGTCTATTCGAAGAGATCTTCTCCTAGATGATGCTAACGGAGTTGAGAATCTTCCAAATACTACAATCTTTGAAAAACTTGCACTGATGGGCTATGAGAGATATACAGATGCTTTAAAGTTCCAAAAAGGTAATTTTTCTCCTCAGTGGAAATTCTTAATTCATACTGTCTTAGTGTGTCTAAGTCCAAAGACCACTGCATGGAATGAATTTAGCAGTAATTTAGCTTCTGCTATAATTTGTTTGGCTGAAAATACTCAAAGATTTAATTTCTCAAAATTAATTTTTGATAATATGGTTAAGAACTTGGATGGTTCTTTGGCTAAATATTTTCTATATCCAAGGTTTTTGCAACTCTTTTTGGACAACCAATTTAAAAAAAAGAAAAGTCACAAAAATGTTTATCCCACTCCCTGCCTTACCAAAAAGGTTTTTGCTAATATGAGTAGGGTTGGAAAAGATTTTTCAGGGAGAGTGACACCTTTGTTTCCAACAATGTTGGCACTAGCCCAAACCCAAATGGGTGAAGGTTCAGCAATCCCAGCTGGTACCCATCACACACCCACAGAACAACAACAAAAGACCTATAAACGTAGGACTAACACCAAGAACACTGAGCTACCTCAGGCTAGTGGTTCTATACCAACTGTTGCAGATGAGGATGTCACTGGGGGGGAGAGTGACATGTTGGCAAGGGCTGCCACTACTGTGTCTAGCTTAGCAGCAGCACAGGACAGTGGTAACATCATTAAGACCCGAACCAAGACAACTTCTAATGAAGAAAGTTCCTCTGGAACTGATTCAGGTGAAGGTCCCAGTCACATGGAAACAATGGGGGGTTCGGATGTTCATCCTAGGGGTGAGACTGAACTTAACTTTTCCAGTGATCCACCTCTCGGGCTAGGTAACACAAGCCGAAGTGGTGAGGATAGTATGCAACTTTTGAATGAATTGAAGGATACCTGTGCCAAGCTGTCTGCACAAATTGGTGATCTGCGAGCAATAGCTTCTTCCCAAGATGGAGTCATCAAAGCTCAAGGTGGGGAGATAAAGGCTTTGAAGAGAAGGGTTAGGTATTTAGAAGGAGTCAAAGGATCAAGAATTCCCAAACAAAAGGTTAAATCTTCTGAAGCTTCTAAGGATGCTCCCAAACAGGGAGGGAATGAAGGCAAAGTTTCAGGGGAGGATAACCAAGGGAATCAAGTGGTGATTGATCATCGTCTGGGCAAGGTTACAAATGCTGATAGTGCTACTGAGCCAATTACAGTTGGTACTACAAAAGCTAGTACTGCTACACCAGAGGTTTTTGCAAATGCTGTTAGTGTACTTGCTGAGCTGAAGACAGCAAAACCAGTAACCAAAGGTGTTGTGATACAAGAGCCATCATCCTCTCCAAAAGCTAAACAATCAACTCCACAGGTACAAGGCAAAGGTAAAGGGATTCTTACTGAAGAGCCTGTGGAGAAACCATTATCAAAAGAAGAGCAATTAAAAGTTGATGCTGAACTTGCTATGAAATTCTCAGAAAAGTATGATGCAGAACATCAGACAATTTTGGAACAAAGGAGAATACAAGAAGAAAAAGATGCAGAGTTAATAGCTTCATGGGATGAGCAAAGGGCTCAGGTTGCAGCTGATTCTGAGCTTGCTAAGAAACTACATAATCAAGAGCAAGATAAGTACTCAGTAGATGAAAAAGCCAGGATGCTGAAAGAATTTTTTGATGAAAAAAAGAAGTTGTATGCAGAACAAAGATATGCAGCTAAGAAGAACAAGCCACCCACTCAAAAACAAAAAAGAGATCTCATGTGCAGGTAGTTTTTTTTTTTTTTTTTTTTTTTTTTTTTTTTTTTTTTGCAAAGGTATTTATATTAATATCAACAATACCCAATATGTACATCATATCATAAACATCTACTCATGTGCAGGTATTTGAAGAATGTGGACAGATGGAAACTAAAGGATTTGAAATTCTTGGATGATAAAAGAATTGAAGAATTATATGCAATTGCCAAGAGAAACAATGATCTCTTCTTGAATGACAGTTCAAAGAGAGCAGGTGAACAGTTGGAAATAGAAAGCAGTAAAAAGAGAAAACAAGAACAAACTGAGCAAGCTGTTGCTGAAGAACAAATGCAAGCTCACACTGAACTTGCAGTTGCCTCTGTAGGAGAAGCCATGGATGCACAACCTTTAACTGTCAAACATCCCATTGTTGATTATAAGTCTGGATCTTTTGGGGAAACAGTTTATTACGATATTAAGAGGCATGATGGTTCTTCTAGAAGGTATGTAAGCTTTCTTCACATGGTTCATGATTTTGATAGACAAGATATGATAGCTCTATGGAAATTACTCAAACAAAGATTTGGTAATAAGACACCAGAACAAGCTAATTATGATAGAGAAGTCTGGAATTATTTAAAGGTAATGTTTGAACCAAATCATGAAGATGAATGTTGGAGAAGACTAACGCACAATACTGTTAAAGAATGGAAAATTTTTCAACGATGTGGAGTACATGCTTTAACTGTGAATGAGTTGGTGATCTACATGCTTGTAGAAAAGGATTACCCTTTAAAGTTTCACAAAGACATTCTACATCAGATGTTGCGTGTGAAGAAAACACTCAAGCTTCAGCTTAATTATGATGGCATGGCATATGAACTGCTCAGGAAGATGGAAGAGTATCTAGGACCCAAGGACAAGAAATAGAATGTATAGTTATTACTGCCACAATGTATAGTTTGACTTAAACATGTATAGTTATTACTGCTAGTATGTATAGTTATTACTGCTAGAATGTATAGTTATTACTGCTAGAATGTATAGTCTGACATTTATCATGTATATGTCCACTTGCAGTCAAGCTTTATTGTATTTGCAGTTTCCATTTATCATGTATATGCACTTGCAGGCACTTAGTAACATGTTACTTCATTATAAAGTTGAAAATTGACTTTAGAAAGTCAAGTAATCTGGTTCCAGCTAGGGGCAAGTAACATACTTACATACTACTGCATTAAACTAGATAGACTATAAAATCCCAGCATTGTAATGGGGCAAATTAAATGAAGAGTCATGACTAACAGTCTGAACTCAAAATATGACTCTATGATTTAGACACCTAAATAAATACTTCATGTGACCATATGTAACATCTTGAATTTAGTCACACAAACACTCAATGTGACTAATATCAAGGTTAATGATAACTGAGTTCACATTTTGCTATACATATTAGTCACATGAATATTTCAGTGTGACTATTTTCAATGTATTGGTCACATATAATACCCTTATAATGTGGCCATAAACATAATTTAGATGCACATTTGTGGTATGGTGTTACTATTGTATAGCCTATAGTCACATGATTGTGCTACAATTAAATGTGACCATACACATTAGGAATTGGCAGGCAAACACACACTTAACTTTAGACACACATATTAACTTACGTGACTATTTGTATCGAATTTTGGTCACACTTAATCATGTATGCCTATGGTTTAGTGTGACCATATATGACATTTGGTCACACATCTCAAGTGTGTGACATATATTTGTCACTTTTAAATGCATATCGTGACTATGCTTCAAACTTACTTTTCAGTTGTCACACATTTCAAATTCATATGTGGCTAAATTTTCAACAAAAACTAGCAGTCACGCTTAAATAATGTGTGACAAACTTGAGCATATGATTTAGCCACATACACAATTACTTCGTGTGACCATATATGGATTTTGGTCACACTTTTCAATTGCGTGACATATATTTGTCACATATGTATATATATAGTGTGACTAATGTTTCAACCTTATTTGTATCCGTCACACGTCCCAAATTATAAGTGACTAAAAAATCAAAAAAAAAATTACCAGATACGTATAGTCACGAAAATATTCAAATGTGTGGCTATAGCCTCGGATGTAATTCCGAAATGGTCACACAAGTCGGATCAAGTGTGGCTGTTTATTTTATTCTGGTACATTTAGTCACATAAAAAGGCGACTGTGTGGCTGTTCGAAAAACAGCATGTGTGACTAAATCCCATTTTTGTACTAGTGCAACCCGTTTAAAATGTTATAGAAAATACTAAAAAGAGTAAACAAACATTTGTAGTTAGATACTCTATATACACAGATACGTTTGAATTCATATATATTAAATTTTTAATATTATGTTATTTCTAAAGTTATTTAATTTTATTTCCATAGCGTGTTTGCACAAAAGGATAATGTTATTCGGAAATTAGAAGGGGACACAATAGAATTGTACTGCTGAGTTGTCGCCATGCTTCTGATATTTTTTGTATTTTAATTTTGTACTGCTACGCAGCAGTTTTGGTACTGATTTTATAACCAATTCATAAAGGTTATATTATAACGTAGTTCATTGTTTTTACATATAATCAACTCTAACAACATTTTTAAATGTTTAGACACGAACTATAGGGGTTTTTAATTTAAAATTTCATAACATATAAAAATATAATTAAAAAAAAAAAATCATTCTATATATTTACAATATTGGAAGATATCAAATTTTTAAATATTTCATCCAATATTAATGATAATGGTAAAAATTTATTAATTTAAATAAACAAAATACTTATCATAATTACAAAAGAAGTTAAAGGATAATCATTATATTCCCAACTTGACTCTACACGTATACACTTTCAAATGCAAACTACGGCTAAACTGTTCATATGTCATATCGGTTATAATTTTTTGTATAAACACCATTTGATGATCATATTTGTCATTTTATTTAAACCAAAAAAAAAAAAAAAATTCTTAAACTGAAGGTAGTGTTGACCAAAAAAATGTCATTAACTATAAGAATATAATGATTAAAATGTTAGCATGAAAACCCGTTTAAAATGTTGTAGAAAATATTACCATTGTAAAGAATGATTAGAGCGGGTAGACACGCCAACCCGTTTAAAATGTTATAAAAAATACTAAAAAGAGTAAACAAACATTTGTAGTTATATACTCTATATACACAGATACGTTTGAATTCATATATATTATATTTTTAATATTATGTTATTTCTAAAGTTATTTAATTTTATTTCCATAGCGTGTTTGCACAAATAGAATTGTACTGCTGAGTTTAATTTTGTACTGCTACGCAGTCGTTTTGGTACTGATTTTATAACCAATTCATAAAGGTTATATTATAACGTAGTCCATTGTTTTTACACATAATCAACTCTAACAACATTTTTAAATGTTTAGACACGAACTATAGTGAATTTTAATTTAAAATTTCATAACAGATAAAATTTTAATTCAAGCAAAAATCATTCTATATATTTACAATATTGGAAGATATAAAATTTTTAAATATTTCATCCAATATTAATGATAATGGTAAAAGTTTGTTAATTTAAATAAACAAAATACTTATCATAATTACAAAAGAAGTTAAAGGATAATCATTATATTCCCAACTTGACTCTACACGTATACACTTTCCAATGCAAACTACGGCTAAACTGTTCATATGTCATATCGGTTATAATTTTTTGTATAAACACCATTTGATGATCATAGTTGTCATTTTATTTAAACCAAAAAAAAAAAAATTCTTAAACTGAAGGTACTGTTGACCAAAAAAATGTCATTAACTAACAAAAGAACCCTAGAAATTGCAGATATTGAAGACCACAAACAAGACCAACCAAAGTATGTTAAAATTTTTATACTATGTGTTACCCTATATATTTAGTAACTGAATGTCTTTGATTTTTTTTGTAGCAAGCAGCCCAAACGGGAAGGACACGAGGTGCTGTCCAGTGAAACCCAATCACTTGCAGAAATATTTGAATCAGAAGAATCATCTGAAGGTACTTTGTTAACATGATGAAATTAATGTTAAAAACGATATGGTATATAACTATTGTGTTTGACTTATATTTATTCATTTATTAGAAGTTGAGGATTCTGAAAATGATGACGAAACACAGAGCATAAGTTCTGTTTATGATTGGTTGATTTCTGAACAATTAGCCAAGAGAATGACAAAATGGCAACGTAAAGAGGAACGAGATGAGCAGGTGAAAAAAGAAAGACAAAATGCTAAGAAAATTTTAGAAGAAGGTGGTGGTTTTGAGAATGCAAAAGGCATAAATGAAGAAGTTGATGTTGATCGAGACGAAGACGACATTGACCCTGAAGACTTTGAAACTTTCACTTATGATGACTTGCATTTGGCATACTCCTTTGCTTCAACACCCTAAATTAAGTTAGTAGTTGGATTTTGTTTATATTGGCATGCCACATGTTAGGCACTTTTGAAACTTTTGAATGTTAAGAAACTTTCATGTTATGCTACACATGCTAAGAATCTTTTGAATATATGTTATGTATAATAGTACTGGTGAATTTTATAAATACTTTATGTGTGTTAGATGAATTTTTGTTTTGCGATTGATGTTTAAGAATATGATGTAAACACATAAGGCGTTAATAATATTGACCCGACAATTGATTCCGCTAAAGAATGTGGAGTAACTCATGTGTCTAATGAATAGCTTATTATCCCACATCAGTTAGTCAAAATAATTGGTTATACTTTATAAGACACATGATCCATTAGTTGCGTGTGTAGGATTAAGTATCATGTTGTATACACCATGTTTGAAACCCGATATATGTATATACATGTATCATGTTTTATGTTGCAAAGCCGTACCATGTAACATATTGGTTATGATTCATACGTGCACTAAATCTATATGTGTTTAGGGATTTATGTTTGAGGTACGTTAACACCAAATTTTACCTCCGTCATAATTGACACATTTTTCTTTTAGATGTCAATTAAACCTATATTAAACCTATATACATAATTGATGTTGTTAGTATTGATATTAACAGTACCATCGATAGGTACTGTTGGTGAATTTTTAAAAATACGTTATTCACATCAGTTAACATATATGGTTTTTAGTTTTTCTTATAATTCAAATACATATCAAACTATCCTATACATCTATTGTCAAACTGCTTAACAACGCAATCACAATATTACTGCAGACCCGATAATGCATCACATTTGCAGATGGTACCATCACAATGCTCATGTAAATGAACAAATCAAATAATGTTAAGTACGGAGTATATGTTTTGGGAAAAATGAAAGTAAACAGCTTAACATTTGTATTTTTATTTTTTGGAAGCAGGATACTTGCATCTTAACTTTATGACCCTTAGTATTTTGATTTTTTGGCAGTAGGATACTTGCATCTTACAATTTATCGAAAATTAAGCATACTTGATTGTTATTATTTATCACCATTACAGACAACCAGTGTTCAAAATCAAAATCCATCCTAACCTGATAAATATTTTAGTTTAGCGATTCAACATACATCAAACACAGCCACCAACGGAACAGGACCGTTAAACAACTGACCTTCAAAAGCCGGATCGACTGTTGTTCCAACCATCTGGAATCTGATCATTTTGTTCATTGGAAACTGGAAATCTTCGGCCAAGGTACTCCAATTTGTCCTAAAATTCATGTGATCGTTTCTCCATGGCTTATCAGCATGACGTTCAAGTTTCATGGTTACACGGCGTTCACTTTCCATCCTCCTTAGAAGCGCATGACCAAATTGTTGCAGATTGTTGTCAGAAACAAAATTGCTTGGTATGGTCTGAAAGCAATTACAACAACTTGATAACTTCAACTCTTTTACTATTAAATATTTATTAAAAATTATGAAAATACATAATGTATATAAAGAGACAACCCTTACCATTCTTCCGGAATCCATCACAAACGGGAAAAGCCTTCGGTAGAAAGTATTCTCTTTAGACAAATGCACTGCATGCTGGAACCAATTACAGCCGTGGACCAACCTTGCATCTAACGAATACCATCCACAGAGTAAACATTACATATTCGCAAACAAATACAACTGATTCACCTCAAATTAACATGTAACATTGAATATAACTTTTAAAAGAACGTATTACTACCTGACTCATTTGCATCATGCCCTTGAACAAATGCAAGACGTGTGGGGTAATGATGTTCATGTATAAGCTGAAAACCATCATTATCAAACCTCATCAACGCCAACCGCATACCAGTCTTTTTGGTCAATACAACTCGCTCACCAACCATTAGATTTGCTCGCTGAACAACCGTATTCCAGTGAACATTAAACTGGAAACCCACACTATCCAAAGTCCCAGGAATAACACTCTCCTTTGCAACCACGTTTATCTCAGAACCGGAAAATTCAATCAAAAAATCATCACGTTCAATGCCTTGAAGGAACTCCACAGGAAACCACTAATAAAACAAAATTTAAAAATATTGAAACAAGGTTTATAAATTCCATGAATTTTACATATATACAATTATATCATAACTTTACCGGTGATGAACTTTGATCAGCCCCAACTTCAGCAATGCACCTAACCAGTCTGTTTCGTGTGTGAATTATCCCATAACCACCGATTTCCAATCCATCTGCATCATATGCAGTAACAAAAAAGGTGTCTGCAGCTTCCTTTATGAAATGCAAAGTCCTAATATTGAAATAGCCGCTCAGCTCTATAAAATTATCCCACCCTACACCAGATATGCTCCATTCTTCGGTACCTCTTCTCCGACAAATAAAAACTTTCCTTTTAACCCGATTATTATTAATCAGGTACACATAGTCATTATTGTTGTAGTAGTTAATATGATAGTAATCAGGCAGTACCTATGGTTTTACAAAAACCAAAACAAACACATTCATCAGGCAGTACCTATGGTTTTACAAAAACAAAATAACACGTATAAGAAGATTATTATGGGAATATAATTCCATAAATACCTACCAATGTTCCCATATTTTCCACATGATTATAATCCGTGATGAATTGTGTGGTCATTGTTCTGCGACCATTAAAAAAACACAAAACATTTAGCAAAGAATAAAACTCGGACAAATCTTTCAAATACACACTCAGATACAGTTGTAATAACAAACACCAGTACAACATGTTTAAAATAACGACCAAACCAAACATTTGCATCTCGCAAACATCACTTAAAGTCAAACTGTTTGTACATGCCCTAACAACAGCCACAATGAATACAAATAAACTACCCCAACTAATCATCAAGAGAGAAACACACCACGGATGATTAAATATAGACAATGTTTAACAACCATAAACATTCAGTTTGAACGACTTTCCCAAAAGCGCGCTACGACCCATAAACATTGACATACTCTAAAACAAACTTAAACTAAGATTTACATAACCCAAGTGACTTTCCCACAAAATATACCAAACCGAAAGTCAAACCAAAAGACCATATCTTCGAAACTACAGACATATACTACATCAAATTTCCATTAACATCAGCTTCTCCAAGAAAGAGAATAAATCACGGAGTCGGGCATGTCTTTTCGCGACACCTAACAGCAACCCAGCAACTTCAGCCAAATCTTGCGTCTGCATCTTCATCATGTCATTGATGGAATGCAAAGATGAGTCTGAGCCACAAAGGAGCTGAAGTTCATTTATCATTTGATCCCTATCATCAACTCGCGCACTAATCTGTGAAGCCTTAGACATCAAATCTTCCACATCCTTAAAAGTAACATCAATTTCACGCCTATAATGGACAATCATCACGTCCTTAACAAGTCTTGAATTAGCAATTTCTGCTAACTGATCCAGAATAACCAGACGAGTTCCCATTCCTAAGCTTAACACCTGTGTTACTATGACCTGAAAGCCCTAACAAATAAACCTTTATTATCTTCTTACCATTCTAAACTATTTTTTCCTAACTGATCAATAAGAAACAGTATAACAAACAGGTTTCATCAACATCTACCCAAATGATTACTCAAGTTAATTACGGAGTATAAGTTGATAAATATCTACCCAAATGATTACTCAAGTTAATTCTAAACTATTTACCAGCTGTAAGGGTTTCGTCTTTTCAATAAGAAAAACGGTTACCAGAGGTTAAGAAAACATTAACATAAATATTAGATCAAGATTCAATAGCTAACCTTTTGTTGATCTGGCCACAGATATTTTGATCGGTAAACACTTGGTGTTTTCGAGAATGTAATGATTCGGCGTGAAGAAACGCTATGAGTAAGATGAAAAGACAATGTAGCAAGTCTATGAGAATAGCCTATTAATGAGTAGTATGCTACACAACTTGCATGTTCTTCAAATATGTTTCTGTTAATAATTCACAAACGAAAGGTCATGCAAAAAAAAAATTAAATAAATAAAAAATCAGCAGAATTATTTACATCAAAATATATTTGGTCTATTAAATTTAACAATAATTGTTAATCACTTGAAAGTGAAAATACCGTGTTTAGGCTAACTTAACCTTTGAATAGTAATCAATGCCTTGAAATTTATTTATTATAAAGTAGGTAGGTGTTATAAGAACCCTCCCTACGCATGGGTCCCACCTATTTCCAACCCATAAAGTATATACATATCAATATATATTAAACCGTGTTAAGATGTTAACATATAAGTGGCTATTGTCCTTTCGTACAATATTGCTAACATAATTTAAAACTGATCAAAACCATCTAATATTAATATATAATATATATTTTTCTCCCGCAATTGAAAAGACCATGTAAAGCCTAACCTAACCTTCTTTTGAATAATAATGATTAGCTTGAAATCTATTCATTATAAAATATTATACCTATAAATATACAATAAATCATGTTTAGAAATATACAACAAATCATGTTTAGAGATTATTAAAATGTAAAATGCATTTTCGTACAAAATTATTAGGATGTACAATATAGTTGTCCATATTCTATTGTGCTTCTATATAAGTAGTTATATTTTATTGTCTTCTATGTAACGAAATAAAAGCTTAATTTAAAATTGATCAAAACTATCCATATTCTATTGTGTTTATATATAAGTATTTATATTTTATTGTGTTCCATGTAACGAACTTAAAGCATAATTTAAAATTGATCAAAACAAATCAATCTAAAATTAAAAGTCATGCCCGCCCATTGGGCGGGCTTTGAAGTCTAGTATATATATATATATATATATATATATATATATATATATATATATATATATATATATATATATATATATATATATACATATACATATATATATATATATATATATATATATATATATATATATATATATATATATACACTTAACTATTGCTTGTAAAAAAAATGATAAAAAAAGTAACAATAATAACAAACTAATATTTAAAAGAAAGTATGTATTAGATTTCGTTGAATGAGAATTCTTGCAACTAGTTAACGAGAATTCTTAAACAATAATAACAAACTTATTATATCTCACATTAAATTCATATTTCTTACAACCATCAAGTGACCAATCATAATAAATGATAATTATTATTTGTAATAAACGCAATCATGACAACAATCAAGTGACCAAACATAATAAATGAGAATGATTATTTGTAATGATTGGATTATGGTGGGGTGGCTCTCCTAAGTTGATTTTGGGGGGGGGGGGGGGGGCCCCCCCCCCCTAGAAACCCACAATGCATTTTTCATAAAATCGAATACTACTCTAGTTCAAAAGCATTGTGGTTAGGTTATTACAAAAACACTTAATTTGACTTACACATCATTTTTCATAAAATCGAATACTACTCTAGTTCAAAAGCATTGTGGTTAGGTTATTACAAAAGCACTTAATTTGACTTACACATCTTAAAACACATGGTACTAACACAGATTGCCTGTTTCATGCTTGGTTTTAGAATTTGAGAGCGTTTATAAGTTACGAGTAGCATATAATATAGGATGAGTAGGACATGTTTGTGCTTTTAGAATATACAAACCCTTGTTTGGTAAACTTATACGGAGTAGTAAAAATCTTGTTTAACTATACCCTGGTACGAATAAGATATGCATGTGTACATAAATCTCGGTTACATTTCTTTGCTTTATAAATTTTCCTTTAAAGTTATAACTTTGGAAAACTGAGATAAATGTTTTTCAACAAAAGAAATTTCAATCATATATGTATAATCCTTTGAATAAGAAACATACTCATGATTAGCGAAACTTAACGACCTAAGCAAGTATGCACACGCAAGTTTAAATTTTTGTACGATATTGCTCCGATGCATGCATGCACTGGGGTGGAGCTACGTATGTATGTGTGACAAGGAAATATGCATGCAAGTATGCCAAGTAAATTATATGTATATGCAGGTATGTAAATGGCTGTTAGACCATATGATAATAATTATACTCTGATACTTTATACAAAATTACACTCTAGGTGATGGCAATCTATTTAGTACACTACACCCCATCTAGCATTTGCAACCAATCCTCTTATGTCACATCATTCACTTACTTTTTCCATCACTCACCCATATTTTTATAGGCAACACCATCTAGCACTTCATCCCATCACTCACTTCAATTTTTTTTAAACACGATAAAGTGCAACGTTCCTTTTTTTTCTCGTCTAGTGCGTGATGTGATCTAGCAAAACTCATCTAGTGCCCCATCTAGTATTCACGGCGATTGTGGTCTAGTGCTAGATCCATCTCGTCTAGTGTTATCTAGCGTACGTTGTCATCACCCTTATACAGTGGAGATTATGTTTATACACAAGTACAATGTTGAATGCATGCCTCAATAGATATGAATAACACTCTAAGACTAGATGGCAATAAGGTGAAGGTTTCACCTTGCAACCCCAAGTCACTCGTGAATACCCTTGGCCATCACCACAATTCACGCGCAATGTACAAAAACCAATACAACTTATGGTGGTGGCTTCACCTTGCATGTTTACAAAAAAATTGGGCCCCACTTGTACCATTATATTGTTTTATATTTTGTGTGTGAGTATGTGTAAGGTATTTAGTGTGATATATTTGTATAAAATGTGTATTTTAATAAAATGTGAAGTTAAAGGTGACCTTAGAGAAAGCTGAGGTTTCAGGTGAAAAAAACCACTCATTGTCATCTAGCCTAAGGACATGATGTAACCGATAACTATTTTGTACTTAGTGTATTGTACATTTCTTTCATAGTCATTCCTCTCAAAAACTCAAAGGCCTGTGCTATCCTAACACCCCTATAGGGGGTGTTTACAATGATTGGACGCTGCTGCTAGTGGTACTGTCTGCTTTACAGGTTGTACAATTTGACTAAAATAGAAGTTTCTCACATAATATGGGTTGTTCCTATAACTCAACCCAACTAAAAAAGAGAAGACCATTTTAATTGGTTAGACTCATACATTTAGTTGAAAAACAATTTAGTTGTACAAGTCATATATGTCATAATATTATAAGAGTGGGAAATATATACTATTTGTTATTTGAGTATCCCTTTTTCGGGAAAATGGTCTCTGGGCACTAATAAAACCTCCACACCACCCTCATTTCCACTTATCCCTAAACTTAACACATCTTTTTCTCTCTCTCATCTCATTTGCAGTCCCGCCTCCCAACATAACACAACCACCTCCGCCACCATCACAAACACCTAAACCACAACAAACCCACCTTTAATCCACCCTCCTCACCCTCGACCTGAGGAGTACGCGCTTTAACTCCCCTCTACGCGCCACCAGCGTGCGCCGCCAAGCAACCAAACACCATCGTCATCCCTCTCATGTATAGATCCACTAATATAGACGACCTTGGAAGATGAATTCCTAGTTTTGCTCACGTTTTGTACTCCATCTGCCGCTTAGATTATGGCTTTTGATTTCTTTCAGTCAATCGAGCTCTTCTTGTCATGTGGTCTACACTACTTTCATAATAATAAACACAGGTTAGACATTCATTTTGTTTTGATGATTTATTATGTAGTTAAGAATTGAATTAGCTTACTTGTGATTCATCAGTATTTCAATTTGGCTTTTATTGTCGGTAAGTGTGTTGGTATTGTAGTCATTTTTGTAAGGTGTCAATAGTTGATGTTAGTGTATTTATTGTATCTATGTCCTTTATTGATTCCTTGGCTGTCATTTGAGATTGTCAGTATCTCAGTGTCGTCTTTAGCACAAGCCTCCTATTGTTAGGATCAGTGTTTTAAAACCCGGGTTAACCCGGCCGGTTGAACCGGTCGGGTGACCGGAAGGCAACAAACTGTTTGTATAAAAACTTTGTAGTCTTCAAATTTTCAAATTTTCCATCTGATTCATTATACTTCCTAATAAACATATAATAGTTGAATACGTTTACAATTTTTCAAAGTATAATGGTTAAAGGACTTCCTAATAAACATATGGTTAAAGGACGTTAAAGTATAATAGTTGATTCTTTGTTTTCTTTGCAGTTCTTTAACCATTATATTTTCAAAGTATAATGGTTAAAGGACTTCCTAATAAACATATGGTTAAAGGACTTCCTAATATGTTCGAAATTTCCATCTGATCCTTATTTATTCGGTTATGTCCCATATCCATAAAACCACGGTTATGTCCTCGACGAGCCTAAACTCTATGTCACAGAAAACCCTATTTTTTAAATGCGAGTGTTTCCAGAAGAGGTAAAAAAAAATGTCTTCTTTTCTTTTCAAAAACATAACTTTTTGTTGACCTGAAACGAACATGTATAACCCATAAAACACATAACTTCATGTAATTCCGAATTTTTTTAATGAAATTAAAGAGGTATTATGTCTTAAAAATATACTTTCTATGTCTCTCAGTCTTTTTGCTTTTAACAAATCTAAACTTCCACCTTTACTTGTTATTAAATTGAGCCTATTTTTGCTCATTATAAGGATTTTAAATCTTTATGTAATGTTTTTTTCTTTGATGATTATATTAGTGGAGCTTTTAAATTTAGAGGTGCATCGAATGCTGTTTTTTCACTCGAAGAACAAGCGGGCAAAGGAGTTGTAACTCATAGTAGGTAAGATACCACTGCTGCTAAGGATACTTTGATAGTTGAGGTCAAACTCAATAATTTCAGCGTAAAAAATATTTATGGGTATCAACATTTGTTTAAAACAAAAGGTACATATAAAACAAGCATACAAAATTAATTTTAACCGTTTAAATTAGTTTGCCCTTAATATCTATTGACTTAGTTTGTCCTTAATATCCTAATATTGACTTTTTGAATGTACATGTGTTGGTAAACAAATCTTGCAAGGATACTTGATTTTGGACAAATTGTGTAGTTAAGAATTGAATAAGCTTACTTGTGATTCATCAGTATTTCAATTTGGCTTTTATTGTTGTTAAGTGTGTTGGTATTGTAGTCAATTTTGTAAGGTGTCAGTAGTCGATGTTAGTGTATTTATTGTGTCTATGTCTTTTATTGATTCCTTGGCTGTCATTTGAGTTTGTCACTATCTAAAAAAATATATAAGGGGTGTCGTCTTTAACCCGGCCGGTTGAACCGGCTGGGTGACCGGAAGGCAACAAACTGTTTGTATAAAAACTTTGTAGTCTTCAAACTTTCAAATTTTCCATCTGATCCATTATACTTACTAATAAACATATAATAGTTGAATACGTTGTAAAATTTTTCAAAGTATAATGGTTAAAGGACTTCTTAATAAACATATGGTTAAAGGACGTTAAAGTACAATAGTTGATTCGTTGTTTTCTTTGTAGTCCTTTAACCATTATATTTTCAAAGTGTAATGGTTAAACGACTTCCTAATAAACATATGGTTAAAGGACTTCCTAATATTTTCAAATTTTCCATCTGATCCTTATTTATTTGGGACAGGGGTTACATATTTTGCAGCACATGCACATCCAAATTTGAAGCATTTGCACCTTGAAAATTTAACGATTGCTCGTATCCTTCGATTTCGATTTGCATATCAACATCGTTCACATCCTTGCAACATTGTGATCCTGACGAGCAACGGGCAATGAGGCGTTAACTGATCTGATTCATTTTTTGAGCCACAAGGGTTACATCATCACTGCGTTGTTTTTACCGGCTGGAGCATATGATCTGATTGAATGTTGCTATATATCCTATCGTCCTTTACGATAGACAGTTGCAACCGTGATAAGGCCTAGCTACTTTTAGTTTACAATTCATCTGGTTGTCGTGACTTAGAAATTTTATTAAATTGATATGGTGGGTAGGATCCGTTTACATTTTACCTGCTCATATCTCGCTCCGATGAGATTAAGTACTCTTTTTATGGTTGATCAAAACTTTTTGCAATATATACACATATTTTAGGAAGAGTGTATGTACTTGTATACTTTGATTGTGCAGGCTGGTGTGTTTGGCTTCTTTGTGTCTATACTATAAACATATGAAAACTAATTGGTTATAATGCATAATTTGTTATTCACTGTGAATTGTTATCATGTGTTATACCCACTGTATGAATCATATTTGTTTTTATCTACTAAGGATTGATGGAATTAGTATCAAGAATATTGAATACATTGTTTATGTGTTTGATAGATATGTGATATTGGAAATAAGAGTTGTAAGATCATTGACCGGCCATCAATGGCGTATTTAACTATTACATTTAGTAAATCACTTGTCGTCTGTGTTTACATATACATGGTTCATAATTTCGATTAGTAAATAAAAACTGTATTATTGATGATTATTTGTTGACGTTTAAATGACAAGGTTTATTAGTAAGGCAAAAGTTCCATGTAGATCTAAGATTTACCAAAGATCACATCCATTCATCTCGTCCGTCCATTTCTATTCCTCCCAGCCGTTAGATTAATTTTTTTTTTTTTTTTTTTTTTTTAATAATAATGAAAGGGCAACGTGGTAATTTTCCAACCATACACTCTTTACACGGTCTCATTCTACCACACATCTCACTCTCAATCAATCAATGCTCTCACCCACACAATAACCGTCTCAATCAATCGCTCTCTCTCGCTCTCACCCACTCTAAACCATCTCATTCAATAACCGTCACATGCACCATCAAATCCGTCGTTATCTCTCGCTCTCTCCCTCTCTCGTTCAATAACCGTCACATCATCACCATCAAATCCGCCGTGAAATGGCATCGAGTAAGGATAAAACGAAGGCCTCTTCTCTCGTTTCTGTTAATTTCCTTCATATTACGGTTTTTTTTTTTTTTTTTTTTTTTTTCATATTTTGGTTATTGTTAGTTTGATTATCATTAGATATTGTGTAAATTTGCTTATCAGTTATTTTGTTGTTATTTTGTTACTAGTTATAACTGATTAGTTTTGTTAAGTGTAATTATGACTTATTAGCTGATTTCAGAAGTTAACTGTTTGTTATATGACCGGTTTAATTAGCTGTGTTAGTTAGTTAATTGTTTCAAATAGGTGTGTTTATGATTGTTAGTTACAGTTCTGATATGATGAAATGAAATGTGTTTTAGTGTTATGTTTGTTAGTTACAGTTATGTGCTGTGGTGAGCGTTGCGAAACGTTTTATTTTGCGAGTTATAGTTATGTGAAGTTATGAGCTGATTTGAGGAGTTATTATAAGTTCATGTTATATATGTTAAATTAGTTTTTATAGTTATGTTAGCTGATAATTACAGTTATGTGCTTCGGTGAGCGTTGCCGGTTATTAACGTTTATTTTCACGCGTTATAGTTATGTGTAATGATGAGCTGATTTCGTCTGATTTGGATAAATAGTAGTTTTATTAATAGTTGTTTTTATCTTACATTTGGTTGCTTGTCGCACTAACAGTGGGATACTTGAGCCTTTTCATAGCATCATATTAGCCTCTCTAGTGTAGCTTGTTGTTTTATTTTTTGCTGCTATTAATAGATCCTAGTACTAGCTTCTTATTTCTGTGCTTGTTTCTCTAATTTGAGCTTGTTTGCTTAGCTTAATTATGTCTGCAAGTTACCTATTTAGTCAGTTGGATGTTATTGGGACTGTGCTGAGTGTATTTTTTTAGAATCATATATGATTCTCATAGAATCATATATGATTCTCATAGAATCATATATGATTCTATGTGAATCATATAATATATAATTGCGTTAGATTATTTTATAGTTATTAACAGTTAAAATTTTTATGCAGGTCGATCAAAAACGGTTTATCAGAAGGTTGCGACTTCTGTTAAATCAAAGTCAAAAGTTGTCAAACCTCAACCCCAACGTTGTCAAACCTCAACCCCAACGTTCTGTTCCAATATAGACATCCAAAAGCTGATGCTGTTTTGAATGCTAGAGCACGTGTTCTACACATAAAATGGAAGACCAAGAACAACCATGTTGATTGTGGGGTATTTGCAATGATTCACATGGAATCTTATGTTGGTGAAACTGCTGGAAAATGGGATGTGGGTCTATGTAAAGAATCAGAGATGCAGGTTACTTTGTTGAGGCGAATGAGGTTTAAAATTGCCACCAAGATCCTTTTGCATGAGTTGAATTTGCATTCCCAAAAGATGTTTGATTTGGCCTTCAAGTTCCAGTCCGGGATAGACGAACAAACAAGGATCTCAATTATTGTGAATGCAATTAAGAACAGGGCTGATCGTGATCCCCCAAAAGACGTTTGTAAAGAAAATGTGCTTAAGATTGATGATAAATAGATGGGTCCATTTGGTGGTTCTAGTTAACTGATGTATTTTGGTAAAATCTGATGTTAGTGTATTTGGCAAAATTTGATGGTAGTATTTGATGGTAGTTAACTGATATATTTTGTAAACTGATGGTAGTATTGAATAAGTTCTGATGCGTAGTATATGACATGGTAAACTGATGGTTCTTTGATGTATGTTTTAAATTTTCTGATGGGTAGTATATGTTCAGTTTATCTTTTATTTTGAATCACATGTGATTCTCGAGAATCAAATATTATTCTTCAGAATCATATATGATTCTATGTGAATCATATACGATTCTATGAGAATCATATATGATCCTTTGAGAATCATATATGATTCTATGTGAATCATATATGATTCACATAGAATCATATATGATTTTATGAAAATCATATATGATTCTATGAGAATCATATATTAAAAGAAAACATAGTTATCCTTTACATATATTGAGAATCACTTGTTAAATAAATAAAAAAATATTCAATTAAAAATAGTTGAATTAAGATCCTTGTAATACTTTTCCAACAGTGCGACATCTAAATAGATAGATTCAATAATAATAAATAAATTTAAAGAAATTGATATTCAAGAAGCGTTAGTTGCTTGTTCAGCTGCAACATTTCTCGTTGCTTGTTCACTTGCATCAGTTCCATCCTTTTGTGCAGCAGCAGTTCTTGCAAGTTTTGCAATATACTTTGGATTCAATGGACATGTCATCTTGGTGTGCTTGTTAGTCTTCTCACCACAAAATCCACATTTCCTTTTCCGCTTAGATGTTTCTTCAAGTGCTATTTCTCTTCCACTCTTTCTACGTGCTTCTTTAGACCAACCTTTGGTTGAAGCTTTGGATGGATTGTTGACATCTTGTTTTTCAGGTATCTTAACTGCATATACATCCTCAATCACATTTTCAATTTCTTTTTTCCGTGAAGGAGGTTTAGGCGCTTCATCCTCAATTCGTTTCTTGATTGATTTCAATTCTTCCACAAACTTTCCTAACTTGCCTTCATCTTTACCCAACAAATATAAACACTCGTCTACCACGAAAGTAGCCTCATTTGTTAATTTCTCAACTGGTACATTTTTTTCTCCATACTTGTTTGTGTTTCTTCTCAA
This sequence comes from Artemisia tridentata subsp. tridentata, assembly GCA_021014915.2. Classification (NCBI taxonomy): domain Eukaryota; kingdom Viridiplantae; phylum Streptophyta; class Magnoliopsida; order Asterales; family Asteraceae; genus Artemisia; species Artemisia tridentata. The sequence goes on from CP139505.1 coordinate 423,231,363, forward strand.
TGCAGGTGGTATTATATCTCTCCTCCAACGCCTCAAAATGTACTTTTCCGGGATCATTTTAACATCACGGTTCTTCAAAGCACAAAATGCGTGTCGACATAAGAACCCGAATCGAAGAAAGTGCCTACAAGTGCATTCTACTGACCCGTCTTCAGGAGAACGCAGAACCTTATTACAGAAAAGAAAGGGAAGAAAATTAGAACTTTTTTAGTTTTGGAATCATATATGATTTTCATGATTTTCTTATGATTTACATGAAAATCATATATGATTTTAAAGAGAATCATAAATGATTCCACAAGAATCATATATGATCACAAGAATCATATATGATTCTCAAGAGAATCATATATGATTCTCAATAGAATCATATATGATTTTTTATATACAATAATAACAGCTAAAATCATTTAATAATATTCAAGTAAATTTACCTTGTATTCTACTACTTTTTCAGATTCCTGCACCTCCTCTTCTCCTTTTTGTTTATTCAGAGTCCTATAAGAAGCCGCATTCCTATCTCTGACCCTAAGCATCTCACATCCCTCTTCTGTTCTAAACTCTTCTATTGTGCAATTCCAACAAGCTTCTTTAATTTCCTTTTGTACAAGCAGAAACATTGTTCTTGTATATACTTTAGATGCATGGCGTTCTATATTCAACTCTGTACAAAGTTTTGGAGCTGAGTCAAATGTGTTAAAGTCCATTCGTTCTTGCTGATACCTTTGCCTCTCCATTGCAGATTCGAAGCACATCATGAAATGAACCAATGTCGACCCGTGATTTGTGAAATGTCTAAAGAATGCATTTTCACTCTCAGACCTTGAAGTAGTTCTCATTAATCCAAATAATGGTGAGTCAATAAAATACGCTTGTATCCACATTTCTCGAAGTCTAAACATCTTGTTCATCCATTTGTGGTTTTGAAATTCAAAATTTTCAACCAATTTTGTCCAATTTTCTTCAAACTTCAATGGTTCCATGAACATATTCCACACAATCTTGTTCAACCTCTCTTTGAAATCAGTTTCATCATAGCTTTCTTTACAAATCTGAAGAAAAAAAAATGTTATCCCTGTGATTCTGAAAGAATCACATATGATTCTTTCAAGAATCACATATGATTCTGATAGAATCATATATGAATCTGACAGAATCATATATGATTATGACAGAATCATATAATGATATATGATTCTGTCATAATCATATATGATTCTACGTGAATCATATATGATTCTGACAGAATCATATGCGAATCATATATGATTATATCAGAATCATATATGATTCTTGAAAAAATCATATGTGATTCAACTGCTAACTTTTTAAAATATTATATAAATTGAAATACCTTTGCTGGAATTTTTTAGGAGATATGCCACATGCATAGTCTGTGTTTGGATTCAGTAAGTACAGATTCAATTGCTAACTTCATGGCTCCATCTTGATCCGTTACAATCATTTTTGGTTGTTTCCCATGTGCAGTCATGAATGATGTCAGTAGCCATTTGTATGCCTCTGCATCTTCTCTTAGAAGCATTCCCGCACCAAATGTCACAGACTTCTTGTGATTATCTATCCCAGTGAATGGAACAAACACCATGTCGTACCTGAATATCAAAAGTTTCACACAAAAATTTCAAAATTGAATCAAAAGTTTCACATGTTATTCTATGAGAATCATATATGATTCCACAAGAATCATGTATGATTCCACAAGAATCATATATGATTCTTGTGGAATCATATATGACACTACATCTCCAAATTTCTTATAGCTGCATCAAAGTTACTTACTTGTTTGTTCTGAATGTTGCATCAAATGACACTACATCTCCAAATTCCTTATAGTTGCATTTGGCAACTTCATCCACCCAAAAAATTGCAACCAACTCACTTTTTTCAACCTTATAATGAAATGTAAAGTTCGGCACATATTTCTTTCGGTTTTCCATTTTGTTTATGAGCATTTGCGCGTCACTTTCACCTATGCACACATTTATATCCCTTTGATGATTCTTGAAATCACTACTTGTGCCATGAACATATTGATAACCACCTTTAATGCCACATAACAAACGGTGTGCCTTTGTCGCACCAAGTTTCATATTTGAAGTTTTTATAACGAACACCTTTTCCGCTTGAGTCATCTTCCTTTGTTTCTTTGTTAGATGCTGATACTCTTTCGGAATCATTAAATGATTGTGCTTAGAATTGAATTTATGTACTACATATTTTCCAGAAACATCATCCAAAGTTATTAATACCCGCGCCATACAACCTGTTACCCGTTGTCTTGTATTTCTTACTTGCTTATCACTGTTTTCTGGATCCAATGTGTTTATATTTATCTCTTTTGGAATCCCTTGCCTATTACACATAAGGTACTTACTTTTTACCAAACCACTTCTTGTATTTTTTTGGGCCGATTTTTTAACTTCAAATCCTGCTACTTCAGCATATTTGTTGTACATTTCAACACATTCCTCTATCGTATTAAACTTTTTCCCCTCAACAGGTAAATAAATATCATCAACAACAGGTTCCCAAGTAACAGATCCACCGGGAGTTTCTTCATGTGCGTATAAAGTCGGCCTTGGTGTCGTCACAGATGCTGAAATATAGTATTTTTCGTTAGAATCATATATGATTCTCATAGAATCATATATGATTGTTTTCTTCTTTGATTTACAGAATTTATAAAACAAAATATATGATAAAACATAATCTATTAATAAGCTTAAAAAGCAAAAAAATAAGCTGAATCACATATGATTTACCTTTAATAACAGCAATATTTTCTTCTTCAACAACAGCATCCACCAACATCTCAGCTTCATCCATAACCTCATCATCCACCATAACGATCTGAGAATCTGTTTTTTTAGAAAATCACATGTGAGTTAAAACAGTAAACTAGAAAGAACAGAAGAATCATATATGATTTACCTTCTTCCACATCAGAAAAACAGAAACACAGAAGAATCATATATGATTTACCTTCTTCCACATCAGCATCCACCATTATCTCAGTTAAATTTTCTTCTTCCATAACGATGGCGTGATGACGGAATTTAAGGTTTCGACGGTTGGGGATGACGACGTTTTGAGGATGGCGACGGTTGAGGATGGCGACGGTTGGGGATGACGACGGTTGAGGATGACGAAGGTCGGGGATGACGACGGTTGGGGATGTCGACGGTGGAGGTGGACGGTGGAGGTGGACGGTTGGGGATGACGGTTGGGAGGTGGACGGTTGATGTTGACGGTGGAGGTGTGTGTGTGTTTTTTGCCCTAATCTTTTTTGGGAAATAATGAATATATCGTTATATTTTTTGCTTATGTAGTTTCCGTTTTTGCCCCTCAAGTGTAAATATCATATTTAATCTAAGCCTTTGGATCAAATTGGATTGTATGGTTGGGATTTGTTGATTGGTTCTATGGCAAGGAGGGGTTCTTCATGGATCTCAACTCTTATTAGTAATGGTTATTTAAACGCAACATTTAGTTTTATGGCATCAAGTATTATATGTCATGGTAGTATTCCTTGAGTAACATATTGGGATGCTATAATTAAGTACATTATTACTTGAAGAGAACCATAAAATTGGTTTTTTGAATACAATATAATTCTATATGAAAAGGATGAATCGATGCAAGTTGGATAATCGATCAGGAAGAATATTTGTGAATTAAGTGTTGGATTTTACACTTGGTATAAATGAAGGATCTTGTGATCAAAGGAAAAAATTGTACAACAGCATCATAAAAAAGTTAAAGTAAAAATTATTGACACCAAACACTTGGTATAAATGAAGGATCTTGTGATCAAAGGAAAAAATTGTACAACAGCATCATAAAAAAGTTAAAGTAAAAATTATTGACACCAAACATTTTTACTAATAGACCAAGTTTATAGTTTACACCAGTAAACACAAATCAGGAGCTTAAAAGGAAAACAGTTGATGATTATGTGTTAAATGGTTACTGAGTTTTGTCTACAAGGTCAGCTGAAGGTTTAAAAAGTAATGCAAGTGGTAGTCTAAGAATTGTGGATAAGTGATTATGTCTGATTTTGCTGTTAAAGTGTTCATGGCTTCTTGAAAGATTTTACCTCCTGTGGGTCAAATAATTATGTGTTGTTATTGGTTCTAGATATTTGTTTGGTAATATGTTTTAAGTTTACATCATGTATCTCTTTAGTGTAGAGTATTGGGGGTGTTTGAATCAGTTTTGGTCTTGTGTGTATTTTTATAATGCAAAGTCTGTAGCCTGTACTCGTCAAATGGTATGCTCTAACATATTTAGATGTATTCAAGTAAATTCCAAACTTTACGTGTGGTTTACATTTTTTTTTTTGTAGAATGTTTCTCCACTTAAACGTACGTGTCAAGCTGCTAAGGCTAAAAATGTTGGCCACACAGCTCCTGGAAATCCTCGATAGTTTTTTTTTTTTTTTTTTTTTTTTTTGAGATGTATTCAAGTAAATTCCAAAATTTATGTGTGGTTTATGCTTTTTTACAGAATGTTACTCCACTTAAACGTACGTTTCAAGCTGCTCAGGCTAAAAATGCTGGTCACACCGCTCCTGGAAATCCTCGAAAGGTTTTTTTTTCTTTTTTCTTTTTTTTTTTTTTTTTAACATAAGTAATTTTATATTAAACTAATCTCATATACTAAACATGTCTCTTTTATGTTGTTCAACTAATATACATGTTTATCTGTCTTTTGCAGCTCACATCCAGCATTGATTCCAGATCATCAACTGGTCAACATATCGGCCAAACATCTACCGGATTTTCTCAAATGGTTTGCTTCAACACAAATGATTATATGTTAAACTTAATCTTATATAAAAAAAACATGTTTCGTTTATCTAGTTTATCTTCAACTTAATATCAAACGCTCCTCAAATGGTTCTTAAATGTATTTGTCTGGTGTTTTGCAGCTCAGAAATGCTACTCAGGGTTTACATATCGGCCAAACACCTCCAACATTTTCTCAAATGGTTTGCTTCATCACAAATGATTATATGTTAAAATTAATCTTATACATGTTTCATTTATCTGCGATTTAACTTAATATCAAACGCTCCTCAAATGGTTTGTTTCAGCATACTATATTTCTATAGAAGGAGCGTGGTTCTTAAATGTATTTATCTGTGTTTTGCAGCTTGCAAATGCTGCTCAGGGTTCACAATATATCCTCCAAACATCCAGCATTGCTTCGAGATCATCAGCTGGTACTGTCTTTTGGCGGGGACTAGTGGGACCCGCGGTCTTTGGTCCAGTTAAAGATTGTCCAGCGTAGGGCTGAGCATGGCAGACCCCAAACCCGACCGGACCGACACAGACCGAACCCGACCGAAGGATAACCGGTCCGGTCTCGGTTCCAAATATTTGCACTTTTCGGTCTCGGGTCGGGTCAGTCTAAAACCGACTGAAACCCGGACCGACCGAACAACGTAAAGCTACGTGATCTGTGATCAAATATCTAAGTTTCTTTTTCCACTCGTCCTTTTGCATTCCTTATATCTAAGTGATCAAAAAACCCTATATCTTTACATCATCTAAAAAGACCCCAAATCCAAACAATAAGTCAATAACATCATCAAGAACATACAATTGTCATCAATAAATCAACATAATCATCAGCTAAACCCAACAATGGAAGTGTTCTTTTATTGATTTTAGTCTACATTCATCCTATAATTGCGTGTACTTGAGAATAAACAAATGTGGTTAAACCTTGACAATGATGATTCTGGTCGTGAATCAAACGAATGGATGTAATTAATTTTTAGGTAGTGAGGGTAGCAGTATTGTTACACATATTTGATTGACTTTGTATCCTATAGGAATCACACATACTATATTACTCTTACAGTATGTTCACATTTTACAATTGTTAACATGTGTACTTATTTATTTAATTTGTTTGTTTAGGACCAAACTATAAACCTTGACAATGATGATTCTGGTCGTGAATCAAACGAAGACGACAACAACAACAAGAAGAACATCAGCAACAACAAAAAGAATGCCAAAAAACATAAAAGGAAACCAGGTGGAGGAGTGGGAAACGAAAAGGCCGAATGTTGGAAGTATTTTACTCCAAAGATGGAACGACCGGATGGACCAGAAGGTAGGTTAATTAAGATGGCATATTGTAACTTTTGTACTCAAGTTTATAGAGCCGACACCGTTAGGAATGGTACGAAAAACATGAATAAGCATTACCCCATCTGTGAATTTAACCCTATGAATGCGGAAAGTCTAAAACAACAAAAACTGTGTTTTACGAAGAAAAACAACAATGGGGATGGTGAGGGGTGTAGTAGTGGAACTTTGCAAAATTGGAAGTATGATGAGAAAGCTATAAAAAGCTCTTTGATTGAACTTATTATTTTAGCCGAACTACCCTTTAAGTTTGTCGAACATCCCGCCTTCATTAAGTATTCAAAGAGCTTGCAACCCAAGTACAATTTGCCATCTCGTCACACTATTTCTAGGGATGTCTCTAAGTTTTACATTGAAGAAAAAAAGAAACTACTTAAATTTTTAGGCAACCCGAATCACACTATCCACCTAACAACAGATACATGGACTTCTACTTGTCAAAAGATCAACTATATGGTGATAACGGCACACTTTGTAGATGATGATTGGGTTATGCACAAACGTGTCATAAATTTCAAACGCGTTAATAGTCATAGGGGAGAAGACATTGGGAGGGTACTTTTAAAGTGCATAAACGAATGGGATATTAAAAATGTTATGACCATTACGGTTGATAACATTTCTTCAAATGATAAAGCACTTAAATATTTGATAGAGCACCTTCCAAGTATGTATGACAATGGTAAACATTTTCATATAAGGTGTATGGCACATATTTTGAACTTAGTTGTGAAAGATGGTCTAAAGGTGCATGAAAAGGAAGTTGAGACCATAGGTTCAGCGGTTAAGTACATTAAAAACTCTAGCCAACGAATTGAGAAGTTCAAAGCGAGCATTAAGAATACGTGTGACTCAAATAGGTTTTTAATTGCGGAATGCCCGACGAGGTGGAATTCAACATATGATATGTTGAAATCCGCCATTGATTTACAAGAAGCTTTTTACAATTATAGTTTGAAGAACACTTCTTTTTCTCGTGATCTTGAGTCAATACCCCGTCGTACCGACTTTGATGTTTGTCAAAGAGTTTGTGACTTTTTGGAAAAATTCAAAGAGAAAACCGAACTAGTATCAACCCAATCTAGTCCCGTTGCTCATTTATTTTATAGCGAGATACTTGATGTTGACAAGCATCTACGTGAGTGGGAAGTAGTGCCAAAGTTCGATACAATGGTGTCAAAAATGCGTTTAAAGTATGACAAGTATTGGGGGGATTATAAAAAAATCAACCATTACATGTACTTTGCGGTGCTTTTAGATCCAACTATGAAATCGGAAATGCTTGGGTACGGGTTTAGGCATTTGATGGAAAATGGTTGTATACCCGAGGAGAATGTAGATGAAGTGGATACACCAATGGAATTTTTAACCGATCATGAAAAAGAAGATAAGATTAAGGGATTGGTTTATGAGGTTGAGACCAATATGGGAGTTTTGTTTGGCTTATATAATGAAAAATATGGAACGAAGTTAACAATCAACTCAAGTGACGTGAAAAAATCATCATCAACTCAATGTACCAACACAACTCGTCGACGTGGTAATACTTTCTTGAATTCATTTAAAAGTCAAAATTCAAGTAGATCAAGTGGAGTTGACGACGAGTTGAGAAAATATTTAAAAGAACCACCAATTGAGTTAGATGATGAGGAGGACTTCGACATACTTTTATGGTGGAAGTTAAATAGTCCAAGATTTCCAATCGTTTCAAAGATGGCAAAAGGTAATAAATCTTAATCCTTTATTGTAGTATTACATTTAGTGATGTCTGTTATTGCTACTGATATTGTGGCTGCAAGTTTTGGTTAGTCTGTTATGTCTGGTATTCCTGTGATGTCTGCAGGTATTCCTTTAATCATGTGCAACAGTGCAAGTGCTTTCTTATATACATATTAACATATATACAGTAGCTAACTCTTGACCCGGGGTTCTGAATTATGTGACTTGTGGTTAGCATATATGTTTTTTTTTTTTTTTTTTACTTATGAATTACTTTTGTTATAGATATATTGTCAATCCAATTATCCACCGTTTTTTTTTTTACTTATGAATTACTTTTGTTACAGATATGTCGATAGCAATGCTTCGAATTACTTTTCTTATGAAAGATGAAGAGGTTATCAAAGGTAAATGGATTATTGATTCATAAACTATAATAAAAGATATGTCGATATATAGTTTTTTCTGGTGTGTTATTAATTCGCTTTGTTGTTGTCATGTTATGCTTTTTTAGAAATGAAAGAGGCGTTGGACAAATTAAAGGAAGACAATGGAAATGGAAATTAAAGGTATATCGTTGGATTGAGAAGAACCCGTTTTGTGCTACCTGTGACTCAAGTGAATATGACTGCATGACTCAAGATGGAAAAATGCTACTATGGCTCAACTTCTTTTGGTTTTTAAATGCTACTGTGACTCAACTTCTTTTGGTGAATATGGAAAAATGCTACTGTGTCTAGTTTATTTTGCTACTGTGTTAGGACTTGGGCCAAATGGGTCATTTGCTACTATAGTCATTCAAATGGCTTGTTTATTTTGCTACTGTGATAACCTATTCCAGACCATTGTTAGCTTTGTAACCTTCATGCAAGTCAAGTAGCACTGTGAATTCAGTCTTAGCTTTGAGTCATCTTTGTGAATTCAGTCTGCAAACTACAGTATAATGGTTGCCTTTTGTGATATCTTTGTGAATTCTTACCGCAGAAAAGAACCGGTTCAGGTTATGAGTTAGACCTGTTTAATCTTTTAAGAATAAGAGTGCTGCATTATTTGTTGTTCTTAGCGCAGAAAAGAACAATGGTTATGAGTAAATACTTACATGAGCAAGATTGCAAATCGCCTGTTTAGGCCAAAGCCAAACATGGCCGCAAAAGATCTACATCTCAATATTTATACATGGATCATGGATGTTGTATTATAATGATACAACTGTTAGACAATCCTTGATTAAAATCATTACATAAAATTTGAGGCTTTAAATTTTAGAACATACAAATGATACTTACCAAAAATATCTGTAAATAAGAGTTGTTTTTACAAGACCAAATCTTTTTCGCACATTTCAAAGATTTTAGTGTATTTTTATACTAGATATTAATCTTATGTTTCTTCCCATACGTAAATTCAATGGGTATTTTAATGTTTGAGTGAAACGAATGGCTACTTTTATCTTTGCATGCTGCATGTCAAATGTTCGGTCCAACATGTCCAAAACCGAGGACCGACCCGGCAAACCCGATGTAAGACCGACCCGACCCGAGTAGACATCGGTCCGGTCTCGGTCCTTATAAATTACTATTCTCGGTCTTCGGTCCGGTCCGGTCTTCGCCCGATGCTCAACCCTAGTCCAGCGTGACAACTCTTTCCCCGCCAAAAGGTGACTATATTAACTCAAAAAATCACTAACACAGTGATTAAGTTATTTAATCACCTCTTTTAGCGGGGCACGTCCCCGCCAAAAGAGGTATCCACTGTTGATGGGCTTTTGGTTAGTGTGTGTAATGTAACTTCTTATTATTTTTATTTTTTTATAAAAGTTTAATGTAAATTTTAAAAATTTAATGTAACTTTTTTATGAAAGTATTATTTGTATTTTAATTTAAAGATTGAAAAATTAGTTTGTTTGGAAAATGAAAAAAAATAAAAAATAAAAATGACTTTGATCCACAATACCCGGTGCTCTTATAGTGTAGATATGTCTATATAATAAGGGAGGTTGAATGTAAATAACTAGTATAAAACGGTTTGTAGTCTAAAATAACCGATGAAAGAAGTGTGTTGATTAAGGGTGGCTCAACACTCACTTGTTACTCTACTAGCTCCGCCCCAATTATATGATGGACTTGTAAGTTTATTAGTTTATATGTGTTAAATAAGCCTAAACTAAGTGTTAAACTAACCTTATATATGTGAGATTATAAGCTTATATAAGAGGGTTTTGATAAGACCAAACTTTGTAGCTTATTTGATGAGAAGTGAGCTTAATTATAATAAGATCTTAGATAAAAAAAAAAAAAAAAAAAAAAAAAAAAAAAAAAAAAATTCCGTTCTCTTTAATATTTACACCCAATTAATGTTGATGTATTTTTTTGTCACTTTACTTTATTAAAAACTAAACACTTAACAAAAGCTTATGAGCTTATGATATAAAAGCCATAAGCCACTTATATAACATAAGCATAAACCCACACTTCTAACTAGTTCCGGTTGACATATCATATAATTAAACTCACACGTCTAACTAGTTCGATACATATATAATGCTCGATATCTCGTCTGACATCCAAAGGAAGTTCATCAAGAATTGCTTCTTCATCAACTTTTCGTTGCTTAATCCATTTATAAAGGTCATGTTTACGCACACACTCCTTCATTGAACGAGGCAACTGCCTGTACGTGGTTCATCCATTCCTCTATATCCATTTGTTGGATCCTATATTCTTCAAGTCTCGCAGTTCTTGATTCAATGTATGTCTATTTTCAAAAACACGAGTAAAGAACCCAAGAACTGATTCAATGTATGTCTGTTTTCAAAAACACGAGTAAAGAACCCAAGAACGCATGTGGTTTACAGTAGGGAAAAAGGTAAAAACTTACCTCCATGATGCCAATAATATATCATAGCAAGAAGTAACAGTCATGTGAGTGATAGTACTACAGCAAAAATTTGTTTCTGCATAAAAGGTACTTGCTTGAACCTCCACAGACCCACACATATCAGATATATGTGTTTTGCCGTTTTGCTAACTTGTGCCCACTGGGCACTTGTTTATCTATATATATAAGAAATATTGGGGTTAATTAATATCAAAATGATGATTAATTATGGTAATTTTAAAGATCAACAAATTTTCATTAAATGCATTTTTTTGATTTAAAAGAAAAATTTTGTCTTCATTAACTACGCTTAATCGTATGCCCAGTTGACACACTTTAGCAAAACCCTAGATATATTACTCTTTGGAGATGTATACAAAAAGTATAGAAAGCCACTTATATTTTGACATGTGTCTCACCAAACTTATCATCTTTTTTATTTTTTATATTTTTTTTTTTTTTTTTTTTTTTTTTTTTAATTCGGTCAAAGGGGCTTTGACCCATTTTTTATATTCCCCTAAAACTTAAAATTGTCATAACTTTCAAACGACAAATTTTTAACTTTCAAACGACAAAGTTTTACGAAAAACAAATTTCACAATAATTTCTACAACTTAATTCTCTTTAATTATATATATAAGTCGCACACGTTTTTAGATTTTAAGTGGGTTATGATTTTCTTGAAATTTTCGGCATCTTTGGCCTTATTTTTGTCAACTTAAATTTGAATTACGCATAACGGAAAACATGAAAGTTTAAGATTTTTAGCCGTTCTTTACCAGAAATTTGAATCACTCAATTCCGATATGATATGAGTGAGATTTCGCATTTTGAAAATGTCTTTTTACACATATTTAGTGCACACAAGGTGTTTGATAAAATGCTTAAGTGAGATTTTCTTTATAAAATTAAATGCACTAATTTGTTTATCACAATACATTTTGTTTTATTTTTAGTTATTTTTTCATGGTGTATATGCAAGTTGATGATGAAAAAAGAACTGATAAACTGATGAACAAAGTGGTCTAACTAATAAAGTGATGAACATTACTAACTGATGAACAAGATTGATGAACAAAACTACCTAATGAACATTGTAACCTAACTGATGCACATTGTGTTTTTTTTATAAAACTGATGAACATTATGATTTTTTTTTGAAAAACTTATGAACCGATAACTATTATAATTTTTTTTTAGAAAACTAATGAACAACGTGATTTAACTTATGAACATTGTGATATAAATGATGAACAAAGCTAAAGAGATATGATGAACAACTCATTTTTATTGATAAACAACATTTTTTATTGATTAACAAAGACTAACTAATAAACAATACAACATCAATCTCCATGTTGTTTATTCTTATTCATCAATGTTTTCCATCATTAGCTTGCATCTCAATATATCAACACCGTAACTACCTTAATTAACATTGATGAACAAACATTTATATTGATAAACAAGTCTCTTTATTGATGGACATCTCTTTTTAATAATGAATAACACTAACAATTTTATTTAATGAACATATTCTTATTGAACAACTTTTTTATTAATAAACAAATTTCTCTAATGATAAACAATATTAACAATTTTTAATCCAAAATAAAAATGCTAACTATAATGTCTCACAAAATAAGCATAAGTGATGTGTCTTTTCACCTAAATATTATTTTGATAATTTTATTTGATGTATACTCATACTCTACCCATATATGAACAAATAATAGCCAGTTAACAAACCCAAGAGGCCCAGTAAATTGGGCTAATGAGCTGGAAACGGGCCTGGTAGATATTAGGGCTTTAAGCTTCAGCAGCAAACCAAACATGTAAAAAAATACTCGTAAAAGAAATGAACGAGTCTTTTCTAGTTCAGGTTTTTTTTTGAACAGCAAAATTATATTAAACCACAAAAAACTAGCAAGGAGCTAGGATTACATCACAATAAGATAGGGGTTTTTAATCCACTCGTCCCGACTAAATGAACTTTTACTTCTAAACCTACACCAATAAAAAGAACTAGACACCACATTATCATAGATACTTGCCTTCAAGGGGGTTTTAACATCAAACAGGAGTCTATTTCGATATGTCCATATATTCCACCATAAAGTATAGAACGTGCCTTCGAACATCAACTTCGCCTTAAACCCTAGACGCAATGACACCAACCAATCAACCCATTCAACATACGAATTACAATCCACATAATTAACATTCCACCACACTGCAATCTTACGAGCAATCTGTCGAACAAGATCACATTGAAAAAACAAATGGTCCGAGGACTCCACCCCACAATTGCAGTTAGGACACTCAATACAAGGAATATCTATACCTCGACGGGAAATATTAATACGCGTTGGAAGAGCATCCATCTTTATTTTCCATGCAAGAACATTAATTTTTATTGGCACATATTTCACCCATCTAGTCCGGGAATGAACACTCAATATCCGCTTCTCATCAATAACTCTCCGAATGGAAGCCACCAAAAACTCCCCCGAACTCTCCAACGTCCATCTCCACCTATCTTCTATCGGACTAAAATTAATCGTGTTAACCAATACCAAAAGAGCATCATACTGTTCTCGTTCCGCTCCACCCCTAGAATTACGACGAAAAGATGTTTCTATACTGGAATTACTCATCTTTGCACGAACCGTAACATCCTTACAAATCTCAAGCGCATATACCCGCGGAAAAAGATCTTTGAAAGCTCCATCACCATGCCAATTATCATTCCAGAAAGACTCTTTATTCCCGTTACCAAGCTTTAACCGCATAAACTCTGTCACATTAACCCCTTGACTCTTCAAAACCTTTATCTCATTTACAATGGTTTTCCAGCAGGTTCGAACACCCGAAACATTCAATGAGTTCACACCTCCATCCTCCCCATGAATTGCCTTAATAATTTTCACCCACAAGGATGATTTATGATTATAAAACTTCCAGAACCACTTAATCAATAAACCTCTATTCAAAGCATAAAGGCTAGCAACTCCCAGACCCCCACGAGCTTTATCCATCAACACATCATTCCATTTGACCCAACTAGCTTTCTTACTACCCACCTCATTCCCGTTAAAAAATTGGCTACGAATAGACTCTAATGTTTTGAGCACACCAGTTGGAACCCGAAATATAGACATATGAAAAATAGGAATAGATCCTAGAACTGATTTTAATAACGTTAAGCGACCACCAATAGATAACGTTTTCATTTTCCACTTCGACAAACGTGATTTAACCTTATCAACAACCTCCTTCCAAGCATCTACCCGATTCATCGAACCCCCTACTTTAGTACCTAGATACGAAAATGGGCATTGAAGAATAAGACACCCAAGCTTAGCGGTAGCTTGCTTCACTTTAACACTATCCACATTAATTCCCAATATCTTGCTTTTGCTCATATTAATTCGAAGACCTGAAACACGGAAAAAACAATCTAACACATGCACTAAAGTGTTAATATTATTTTCACTCCATTGCCCAACAAAGACTGCATCATCCGCGTAGAACATATGAGAAAGAGTCACCGAAAGATTCAACGAGTCTTTTCTAGTTCAGGTTACTTAAGTAGAGTGAGTCGTTATAATCAGATGTACGTAGCATCATCGGGTTAATCTCGAGGTCGCTTCCGATCAGGGCCGTCTTTGAGGATTTATGCACCTATGCCGAGCAAAAAAAAAAGGCCCGGAGGCTAAGTGCAACAAATTATATAATGTAAACTAAAATATAAAAACGATGATCAATGTTATATCAATAAACATAGCAAAATTTATCGTTGAAAAAGAATACAAAATCATACTATTGAAATAACATAACGTAATAGCTAGCCGAGGATTCGTGCATTCCTTATTTATTTGTTTTATCCCAAAAGATATGTAAGTGGGTTTTTTTATGTGGGTTAAGTTATATGGTTTAATTTTTGGATGATTGTTAAGATTTGTAATGGGCTTAGTTAATTACATATACAATTTTTTTGGTAAATGGGAGTAATTCTGCACCCTGGTAAATAGTTGACATATACAATTTATAATATATATACATTAAAAAAAAGTTAAAAATATGCCCCCCTAAAAAATCAGGCCTCGGCCGGTCGCCCACTTCGTCCCATGTCTAGGCCGGCCCTGCTTCCAACATTTCTCTGACCACTTAAATGCACACAACTAACGAGGTTTGAACACTTAATCTCTTGTGAAAAAAAAAAGGTAAATGCTATAGAATACCAACGAACTTACAGATTTGTCCCAGATTGATTAATCAACTAATTTATTACCATATTCACCAACATTTTTGAAAGTTCTGTTCCGACTTCACCAATAGTTAGTTCTATTACTTGCATCGTTAGTCCTTTATACTAACGACCGTTAGTTCAGTTAGCTAAGTCCAATTGCAAAGTGGCAATGTTAGTCCTTTACACTATGGTCCGTTTGCAACATTAGTCCCAAAAAAAAATTCTAAAATAAAAAATTTCTAAAAAAATTCTAAAATAATTTTATTTGTCAAAAAACTTTTTTCCCGAAAAAAAATCAAAAATTTTTTAAGAAAAAAAAAATCGAAAATTTATTTTAGAAAAAAAAATCGATTAATTTTTTTAGAAAAAAAATTTCTAAATTTTTTTTTCCTAAAAAACATTTTTTGGAAATTTATTTTAGAAAAAAAAGTTAGAAAATTTTTTTCTAAAAAATTTTTTCCAATTTTTTTCCCAAAAAAATTGGAAATTTTTTTTCCAATTTTCTAAAAAAAATTTCTAAATTTTTTTTTTCAAAAAACATTTTTCAGAAAAAAATTTGAAAAAAATTTCTAATTTTTTTTCTAAAAGAAATTACCAAAAAATATTTTTTTTAGAAAATTTTTTTTAGGAAAAAAAATTTAGAAATTTTTTTTCTAAAAAAATTTTCCAATTTTTTTAGGAAAAAGAGTTTTTTGAAAAGAAAAAAAAAATTAGAAATTTTTTTTATAAAAAAAAAAATTAGAAATTTTTTTCTAAAAAAATTTATCGATTTTTTTTTCTAAAATAAATTTTCGAATTTTTTTTTTCTTAAAAAATTTTTGATTTGTTTTTTAGAATTTTTTTTAGAAATTATTTTAGAATTTTTTTAGAATTTTAGAATTTTTTTTAGAAATTTTTTTAGAATTTTTTTAGAAATTTTTAATTTTAGATTTTTTTTTTGGGTCTAATGTTGCAAACGGACCATAGTGTAAAGGACTAACATTGCCACTTTGCAATTGGACTTAGCTAACTGAACTAACGGTCGTTAGTATAAAGGACTAACGATGCAAGTAACAGAACTAACTATTGGTGAAGTCGGAACAGAACTTTCAAAAATGTTGGTGAATATGGTAATAAATTAGTTGATTAATCAATCTGGGACAAATCTGTAAGTTCGTTGGTATTCTATAGCATTTACCCGAAAAAAAATAAAGAACTTTGTTACTATGTCATTTGGTTGCTGAATCAATTAAAAGAAAATGTTCATAAAACATAATGACAAAACATTTCATGAAGTCATTATTAAAACTCATTACTCACCCGAGACTTTTACCCTTTCAGGCGGAATAGGAGGAAGTACAGGCGGAGTTCAGGGTCAGCATACTGCCTAATTTGATGTCAGTGCTACCTGGACTAGTGATGTCGTTTAATACAATTTAGCTTGGCCCTTAGAAAGTTTCAAAGAAGCAAAGCCAATAAGTCAAATTCTAAAGTTTGATTAAATAAGTGAATGTATCAACAACAGAAAATGTCAAATTCTTAATGGACTTTTGTAAAGAAACTAAACCAAATTGCTCACATGCAATGTATCAATTTAATAAAAGTGGTTTAAGGAAATAAAAGGGACAATGTATTCCACACTTATGTCCTCAAGTTGCCTTTGCCTTATGGAACAATGCTTGTGGTGTGGTTTGATTTTTTAATCAAAGATTGAACTTCAATCTAACTTTTATAATGAATCCAATTCAAAAGACAAATAACACTAATAATTCTAAACATTATGCACAAAAGTTTCTTTACGTGCATGTTAACTGTGTAAGGTCGTAAGGATGAGTATTTGACTTATATGTATGCGGTTTAACCAGAGTATGTCTGTTACGACGATTTTCTTGTGCATCCAAAAATTGTATACCGAGTGAGCAAGGACGGAACCAGGGGTTCCCGCGGGTGCCCAGAACCCCTATGAATTTTTTTGATTTAGTGTTAATTTTTTTAAATAAACATCAATTTTTTCTAAATGCATCTGGTCTATCAAAATGTGTTTCTATATTACAATTTCAAAAAAAAAAAATAATAATAATAAAATAAAATTGTGCACTCGGTCATGTTTGATAAATGAATACAGATCTACAAAACTATATGAAACAAGGTGAAAGTTAGTACAAGTTTTCTTACATGAATCACTACTCACTAATAATGTATCTGATTATAAAAATAATCTAATTAGAATAAGAGTAAATTACATGGATGGTCCTGTGGTTTCTCGAAAATTTCACATATCGTCCTTCAAACTTAAAAGTTGCATGTATCGTCTCTATCATTGCCAAAGAATAACATGTTATTCTTTGGCAGCGATAGAGACGATACATGCAACTTTTAAGTTTGAGGGACAATAGGTAAAATTTTCGACAAACCACAGGGACCATATGTGTAATTTACTCTTAGAAAAATGAGTTTTCTTAAAAAATAGCAAAGCTCGCCGTTCTTTTGCTAAACGGACACTAAAAATTAAAAAGCTCATTGTTCACCGCTCATCGCCTCAAAAGGCTGTAAAAAGCTCTGTGCCAAACATAGCCATGAAACAAGGTGAAAGTTTGTACAAGTTTTCTTACATGAATCACTACTCACTAATAATGTATCTGATTATAAAAATAATCTAATTAGAATAATCTAATCCTTTCTAAATAAAAAATATTGAATGTTGTCGTGATTTGAATACACCACAGACAACTTGTAACCCTGTATAACTATTTGTCTAGGGGTGAGCGCGGTTCCGGAACCGCACGGAACCGACCCGGAACCGCAAGAACCGAGAACCGAAATATTCATAATTTAGGAACCGAGAACCGGACCGCAGAACATGTTTCGGTTCCGGTTCGGTTCTCGGGTTCGGTTCGGGTATCTCGGTTCTACCCGAATGGAACCGCAAATTTCTAAAAACCCGTGTTGTAGAGGACCCTTGTATATGTATATATATATATATATATATATATCTTGATCATGCATGTGCATGTTATACGTAAAGATTCACTAATATTTCAAAATTTGTCACCAGTATATGTATACTATAGCTAGTCTAATCTTTGAAGGCTTCAATAGTGTCATTCTTCTCGCATTTTTGGAATCAAAAAGTAATAGTAGTATATAGTATCTGATTAGTGTTTTAATATTAAAATTTTAAGGTATATCAACATAAGAATGCTGATTATCTATTGATACTTGCAAGAATTTTAAGAGTTCTATCTCAAAGTATCATGTCAAATATAAGTTATAACATCATATTAATATGATAAAGCTAGTATATTGATTTATGAGATATCTTGTAGTTAGAAAAAGTATAACGAATGCTGATATCACTGGCTTGTTGCTCGCATAATAGAAAAATACAAAAACTTGAACTGGGCTTCTAACATGTTGTATAGACAATTGGATAGTAAATGAGGCCCCTTTGGCTGGTGAGGTTTTAGTTATCATCGTAAATTAAACGTATTAATCTTGCTAAACACATGCATTGATGTATAGATTATAAAAAACTAAAAATATGATAGACATTTTGAAATTGTGTGGTTCTTCGGTTCCGGAACCGATACCCGCGGTTCCGGACCGAACCGAACCGAGAACCGAAAATTGCAATATCTAAGAACCGAGAACCGGACCGCGGTTCTAAAATGCGGTTCGGGTTGGGTCGGTTCCGGTTCGGTTCTCGGTTCCGATTCGGTTCTCGGTCTTTTTGCTCACCCCTACTTGTAACCCTGTATAACTATTTGTCTATATTTATTCATTATCCTTGGATATAATTCGAATTTATTGTGTAGCAATTATATTTAGTTAGAGTAAATTGCAGAAACGGTCCATGTGTTTGCTCAGATTGCATATTTAGTCATTGGTCTTTCGAAATTGCAGGCGGCCTCTCTGTAGGGAGTTTTTGGTTCCGTTTTGGTCCCTGGCCAGGGACTAAACGTGCAATTATGAGCAAACCACAGAGACCATTTCTGCAATGGCCATGGACCAAAACGGAACAAAAAACTCCCCATAAGGAGGCCGCCTGCAATTTCGAAAGACCAAGGACTAAACATGCAATCTGAGCAAACCATAGGGACCATTTCTGCATTTTACTCATTTAGTTATTTACAAAAGAAGTGATAATGTTTCCTTGCTAGAATTTAATTGTCGAATACACATGATACAGTTTCCATGTTTATCTTATGAACAAGATCACATGTATGTATATATTTGGCCTAATAATGTACATGTTGACTTATACGATAATTTGATCATTTATTCTAGAGTAAATTGCAAGAATCGTCCATGTGGTTTGCCCAAATTGCAGATTTCGTCCCTGAGTTTTTGAAAGTGCAGGCGGCCTTCCTGTGGGGAGTTTTTGGTTCTGTTTTGGTCTCTGTGGTTTGCTCAAAATTGCACGTTTAGTCCCTGTCCAGGGACCATTTTTGCAATGGCCAAGGACCAAAATGGAACCAAAAACTCCCCACAGGGAGGCCGCCTGCACTTTCAAAAACTCAGGGACGAAATCTGCAATTTGGGCAAACCACAGGAACGATTCTTGCAATTTACTCTTTATTCTATAATTATAGAAAACACATTTAATGAACTCATATATTTAGTTACAATAAAAAGGTTTATAAACCTACACCTTTTCCGTTCCATGTCATTATAAAGCTCCATCCAGTATGGTGACTCAATTTATAAACTTTTTGCTATTCATTACTACTATATCCTCCTAATTATCTTCTTACTCCATATAAAAATTGACAAGTGTAATTCACTATATATCTTTTTTGATTTCCCTCGTTGATGTTAACTCTTGTCATCATACTAAATATAGAAGGATAAGTAGAAACATGTAGTAGGAATATTAATCATTTTCCTTTTTATAAAACTCTTATTATGGATGCCCAGATACAGGAACTGCTTCTAATTTATAATAAGCTGAAAGTAAGAAAAGCAAGCAATCACAAACACCCATTACTTATATATAGGGCTGCAAACGAACCAGACGAACACGAATAACGCCGTTCATTTTCATTCATTTAATTTTAACCGGACAAATAAACGGATATGAGCGCTTAAACTGTCGAATTTTCTTGTTCATGTTCGTTTATTGAGAATATGAGTTGTTCATGTTCGTTTATGTTCGTTCATTAAGACCCTAAACGAATATAAACGATCGAACATAGATGAACATAAAAAAACAAACATAAAATTTAGTAAATTATGCAGACTATTTTGCTTTATAAGTGTTGTTTTGTTTAAACACAACACTTTTAAAACTATACAATTAAAATAGATGATATACGAACATAAAAAAATAATTAAACATAGACGAACATTAATAAACACATAATCGGACGTTCACGAACATAAATGAATGGACCCAACAGTTGTTCATGTTCGTTAATTTAAATGAATGGACTAAACGAACGTAAAATATTGTTCATGTTCGGTCATTTAATAAATAAACGAACATAAACGAACTTTTTACCGAACGGGTCATCAAATGTTTACTGAACGTTCAAGCCCTACATATATATGTGTAAGAATAGCTAAGTACTGGTGAACACGTTACTTTTTCCTTTTAATATATAATTATTAAGTTCTCATCAATTTTGGTTCATTTTCATTTCTTGAAGCCCTATTATTAATTGGCTTTTCAATATCAACAAGCTCGAACATTAAGACTAGAAGGCAAAGGTGTGAGAACGCATTTGGTGACTTCCAATTCACGCGTCATCACCTTGTCCAATGTACCACTTCATGCGCGAGTTGCAAGATTCGAGGGAAACTAAGGTGACCGGTTCACCTAGTTTGATTTGCAATTATCGTGGGCTTCATGATGGAATATAACCGTTGCATGCATTAAAAATAATAATAATAATAATTAAAAAAAATACACACTACCCCATATTTTACTTATAAATACCTCAAAACTGTAACAATTTTATACACAACTTCTCATATCTCATTCAAAGAACATATATCTCGTTCCTTTTATTTTTAAAATGAATTCCGAGAATTCCGATATGATTATGTTCACCGATTCAGAAGAGAACAAGAACTTGAAAGTAGGAATGAATTTTATTGCTAGAGCGTTGTCGTTTATTAAAGATAGACGAGAACCAAATCTCCCGATGATAAAACGCATTAATCGAGACCATTATGGTGCGCATGACCGTTTAATCGAAGCTTATTTTTCTGAGAACCCACTGTACGATGAATATAGGTTCCGAATGAGTCGCAATCTTTTCAACTGGATAGTTCGGGAGGTAACTATTCATTGTTCATTTTTTAGTGGTAATATCGATTGTACCGGAAAAGAAGGCATTTCAGCGTTGATGAAATGTGTAAGGAATTAAATATTCCATAGATTTGATGATCATAAACAAGAAGAATGAAACATATAGAATACTGAATGATAAGCAAAATACATGGTACTGCCAGTTCAAGAAAGGTACTGCCAGTGTGTTTAATGGTACGGTTAGTGCAAGAAAGGTACTGCCAGTGCAAACTGGAAGGTACTGCTAGTACTAAATGGTACTGCTAGATCAGAGTTCAGAGCAAGGTACTGCTAGTTCATAGCAAAGGTACTGCTAGTTCATCAAGGTACTGCTAGTGCAAATGATGCTGCTGTTGATCAGTAAGTCATACTGCTGCTACAAGGATAAGAACGAAGAAGATATTTATTTTGTATGAGTCATGTTTATACAAAATATAATATCTAGATATCTTATCAAGTCATCAAGTTGAACACTCAACTTGACACATGTTAAAGCAAGTGGATGACTAAGAGCTTATCAATTTTGTAATGATCTCCTTTATACTATAAAAAGGAGATCACACCCTTAAACAAATGTATGCTTCACAGTGAAACAAAGTGAACATCAAAAGTGTGTCTTGGTTGTGATTGATACAATCAACACCAAAGTGCTTAGTACTCTCAAATTACAAACAACACAAAGTTGTGTTAAAATGTAAAGCACTTAAAGAGTCTGTGTGGGAACATCAGACGTGGGTCTGATGAACATTAGACATGGGGTCTAATGTTGTTAGGTTTGTTTAGCCTCAAGGATCTTTGATCCCTGATTAGAGTGTAATCGTACTACCAATGATCAAGTAGTATTGGGGCTAATGAAATAACAAACGGTGAATTCCAGAAAACCTTGTCATGATAGTATTGTATTCTTTGTTTGAATATTCCGCCAATATTATCATTGTTCTTTAAACGTAGAATTCCTAAATCAAAGGCTTAACAGCCTAGAGCCCATAAACGATCACAAACTCGTTGTTAGTTAAGTTAGAATGGTCTAAAACGAGTTTCCACAATTGGTATCAGAGCGGGGGGCTCTGGATTTAGGAAAAGAAAAGGTTTTAGCTAAGAAAGAAGAAAAATTCGTTTTTGCTTAATTTTTCAAAACTTTCTGCAGAGCAGTTTTGCAAAGGCTATAAATCCTTCGTTAACCGTTGGATTGGGCTAAAATTTTTGGTGAAGGTTCTTGGTATATCAAGGTAGATTCTCACCGGAGGGATCTTCAATCTGAGCCTTAGGTTGCAAGATATGCATCGTTGAATACTGCTGCAGAAACAGTTGAGGTATGGTCGAATTTTTGGTTTTCTTTCAAAGTTCACACACATAGGGGAAGAATCACACACAGAAGAGAGTTGGTTCTTAAAAGATAAAAAGGCTTGTTTATCAATTTATTATTGGTGAAAAAGGTCATTTGTTGCTTATTTGAAGTTGAGGTTGAATTTTTCAAGATTGTGTTTTATCATATCTTTGGAAGAAAAGATAACTTGTTTGTGCTTCAATAATTATGGCGATGACTTGTTAAATCTAGTTTTCATAGGTCAAGGGGAGGATGGACGAAGACCTAGTTAACTATCACTTAAAGGAGTTGTTTTGTCGCGCTCAGTGTCTCATAGGAAATGAGGATTTAGTCAAGATTCAAAGTCAGTTTTAGTACAAGATATAGGACACAAGATTGGTTTATTTTATTTCATCAACAAGTTAGTAATGGTTGGTTTTTCTTCATCAGTCATAAAAGCCTACAGAATGGAAGATTCGAATGGTTAACATATTAGTTTCAGGGGAAGCTTCAATGTTCAAGATGTTTAACCATTTATTTATTGTATATGTGCATCATCACAAGAGAAAGTTATTGATTCTTACTATTGTTGATTAGTATTGCTACTGATGGTTTAAAATTTTGATGTTTCAAGTTCATTTTTAGACGCGGAAAGCTTCATGGAGGGTAATTTGAAACATTAGAAGGATAAATTAGATGTGTAGTATTAGTTCAAAGTTGTAAAGATCATATTTGTAATATTCTCTATTTGTTGATAACAAAAAGGGGAAGAGATGTGGTGTATAGCATAGATTAAGGGGAAGACAGTATGGTTTCATTCATGGTGAGATTTAGTTATCTCAATTTCTCTACTTCGTCTAGGGAAATTCGTACAAGAAAGTGTTTGTTTTGTAATCATCAAATAGGGGAAGATTGTAAGGAATTAAATATTCCATAGATTTGATGATCAGAAACAAGAAGAATGAAACATATAGAATACTGAATGATAAGCAAAATACATGGTACTGCCAGTTCAAGAAAGGTACTGCCAGTGTGTTTAATGGTACGGTTAGTGCAAGAAAGGTACTGCCAGTGCAAACTGGAAGGTACTGCTAGTACTAAATGGTACTGCTAGATCAGAGTTCAGAGCAAGGTACTGCTAGTTCATAGCAAAGGTACTGCTAGTTCATCAAGGTACTGCTAGTGCAAATGATGCTGCTGCTGATCAGTAAGTCATACTGCTGCTACAAGGATAAGAACGAAGAAGATATTTATTTTGTATGAGTCATGTTTATACAAAATATAATATCTAGATATCTTATCAAGTCATCAAGTTGAACACTCAACTTGACACATGTTAAAGCAAGTGGATGACTAAGAGCTTATCATTTTTGTAATGATCTCCTTTATACTATAAAAAGGAGATCACACCCTTAAACAAATGTATGCTTCACAGTGAAACAAAGTGAACATCAAAAGTGTGTCTTGGTTGTGATTGATACAATCAACACCAAAGTGCTTAGTACTCTCAAATTACAAACAACACAAAGTTGTGTTAAAATGTAAAGCACTTAAAGAGTCTGTGTGGGAACATCAGACGTGGGTCTGATGAACATTAGACATGGGGTCTAATGTTGTTAGGTTTGTTTAGCCTCAAGGATCTTTGATCCCTGATTAGAGTGTAATCGTACTACCAATGATCAAGTAGTATTGGGGCTAATTGATGAACTCAAATAAGTACATTTTATTACTATCATTTTTCCTATTTATTTGACTTGTTTTATTATATTATCTGTGAGAATTGATACGTTAATGTTTACTTTTGTAATTCTCAGGTAAAAACAAGCATTTGGTGAAACTTGGCGATTTTGGACTAATTATGGAGCAAAACAAGCAAGAAGTTAAGAGTCTACTGAAATGTACAAGATCAAGACATTCTGCTCCAGATGCGCCGCATCTTACTTATTACATACGGCGCATCACTATCAAGATTTCACAAGATACGATCCAAGATACAAGAGGACATGCGCCGCATCTATAAATGGAGTTACGCCGCATCTTCTGGCGGTGTACGAATATTCCTGAATATATTAATCTTGGACCCCACGCGAAGTTAAGTCAATGCGCCGCATCTACTTATTAGATGCGCCGCATCTTACCCGCAGACAGAAACTATAAATACCCCAAGACCAGACGAATTTCGAGGGCATATATATAATATATACGAAGGACGAAACAGAAGAAACCCTAGGACGAATTCAGTCAAAGTAGCAGCACAAGACACACCTTGAACGAAGATACAAGAGCTGTAAGAAGGTCCTGCATGTGTTTAATTCATTAAGTAGTTTTGTTTTATGGTGTTAGTAAACTTTAATTCATCAGGATTGGTGGCTTGTGTAATGTGACAACGGAAAGATTGCACTCCCTTTAATATTGCTTTCCCATCAATTAAAGTTTATATGTTGATGTCTTTGGTGACTTTTATTAGTGCATTGATAACCTCTGTGTCTAGCTGAGCGTTGATCGGGTCGCCATGCCTCTGCCCTCGCCTATTTATTAGATCGCCTATGCATTCTATCGTCTGTAGAAAAGTAGGAAGAAAGATAAATAGGATAGTCATAAGTAATCATTAAGGGTTTACTCGCCGATAAGATTAGAACCAACGAGAAAGGACTTAATCTCGGTGCGTTGCATCGAACTATACACTTCATATAAAACTAGCAATAAAACAAGTGACAAGCTACTTATCTATCAGGACAGGTCTTCTTATTGTCTCGAGTATTTATCTGTGTACGTGTGTGCTATTCGCTGATTCGTGCCTATAGGTTAGTTTATTATTTAATTGCAACCAAATCGTGCCAGTCTCTCAGGCTGAACCCCCCTTGCGTTAAATTAGGTTGTATAGCTAACTTAAGATATTAAAATACTGATTAGGATAACTAGATAATACGTTCCACTCTTAGTGATCGACACTCTACTTACCATTATATTCATACTGACCGGGTACACTGCTCGTTAAAGTGTGTGTGTTATTGATAAGTCGGCTAAATATAAATTTAAAACTTGAATACTGCTAAAACCACAACGACATACCGTGGGTATAAATTAGAGCATACGCACACGCGTACATCAAGTTTTTGGCGCCGCTGCCGGGGAGTGAATTGTTATTATCTGTTAATTTGATTAGTATTTTAATTAGGTTTTTCTTTTTAATTTTTAATCTAACCGCTAACTCTGTTGTATATTAGATTAATTGCATTCATTGTATTATTTGCATATTTTCTATTTTGTGTGTTATTTGTTTTATTTTATTTTTTTTTATTTTGGTTTGTTTTTATTTTTCGTATTTTATGTATTCTGCTATCGTTGTACTGAGCTTAATCAAACGATACGGCGCATCTATTCTGTATGACTAACACTAGGAACTGATAGGAGTGCAGCATTCCCAGAACTAGTACCATAATTTCCACCTCTCTTTAGACTTTGTTCAACAATTTTGAAGTTGTTGAACAAATCATTGAGCTTCATTGTTTCAATTTCTGGCTTGTTCATCCAGACAATAACATGAGTATGGAATTCACTAGGTAGACTTTTCAAGAACTTCATGTTGAGATCTTCCTTCTCAGTCTCAACACCCAACACAGCTAACTGACTAACAAGCATGTGTAGTCTTGAAAATAGTTTGTCAAGAGACTCATTACTAAAAGCAGTAAAGGTTTCAAATTGGTGCTTTAGTAAAGTCTTCTGTGTCTTTTTGGTAGTTTCATTACCACCAAACCATGCACAAATCTCTTCAAAAAGAGTTTTTGCATCAAGATATTTGTTAAAAGATAGCATTTGCTCACCAGGAATGGTCATAAGCAACAAGTTTCGTGCTTTCTGATCATTTCTCTTTTGTATCTTTTCATCATTGGAGACTGGTCCAGTATTTCTTTTTCTTACTGTCTTCCCTTCAACAAGAACATCTCAATAGCCTAAAGTGAAGGAATCACCATACTGAATTATGTCCCAAAGAGCATAATCTTGAACCATGAAATATTGCTCAACTCTCATCCTCCATAACTCAAACTCATTGGGTTTGATCATGGGCAACTTTGCAGCAACATTTGTTTGAACATCTTGTACATCCATTTCTTGTTTCTTCTAAAAACAACAATATCAACCTGTCTCTGATACCACTTGCTAGGATGACTTGACACACGATTAATGTGGTTAAACCCTCTAACTTTGTGTGTATGATATGTTGTGTTAAAATGATTAAGTGCGCGGAATTCACTCAACCAAACTTAGAAGGTTGTGTATGTTATGGAAATGGAATTGTTATGTTTGTTAGTTAGCAATGAAACACATAAAGATTATCACTAAACGATTCAATATTATTAAAGATAATAATACGAGTGACCTTGAAATATCACTAGGGTTACAACCTTGAATCTTATGTTTCTATCACTTGTGATATATTTGTGTTTGTTCTAACAGTTATGCATGTTCTAACGTATGCATGGACTAACTCTTAACACTTCTATATTTTTCATACACACTAAATATCACTAGTCTAAGATCTCTTTTATAGTCAAAAGATCTTTACAGATTGCTTAAAGTCTTGACTGACTTACTTGGTTAACTTATCCTATTGAGTTTCAGTACATCAGATACAACATGTATCTATGTATACAACTTGTTAACTAAGTACATGGAGTAAGATATTATCTACCGTATATTGTTGACCAAAATACAATAAATATCTTTTCGATCTTATCCTTCCATCAGCAGAGTTGTTCATTATCAGCAGGAACAATCTATCGCTATCAGCAGAATCATCAGCAGAGTTGTTAAGCCTATCAGCAGAGTGAAATACTCTATCAGCAGAATCAACATCATCAGCAGAAATCGTTTTGCACTAGCAGCAGAATTACACTTAGAGTATTTCTTGGATTAGAACCCGATATTAAACATCTTGAATATTTAATTCCCAACAATTACATTCTGAACCAAACCGAGAGACGCTAGCTGGAGTGATCGAACCTAAGACAACTAAAGTGGGGAAAACTCAGTACTGGTAACATTGAACGTCTTAAATTCTTGAAATAGAATTCCAGGTAACCTCTACGATAATTCAACCAGCCCAAAAGAAAGTTCTCTACAATATAATCTTAATTTTATTATCCATATTATACATCTGATTCAAATTGTAATCTTAATTTTGTATGCTTAAAAACGATATTTGTTCCTAACCTCGGAATAAATCCTTATCCACTAAACAATAAGATTACAATTATTAATAAAACGTTTATACCTATTGCTCTTATTTTGAATTCATTTATATCATATGGTATGCCGTTTAACCCCAATTTGATGTATAAGGAATTGTGTTGCGGAAGCCAAGGTACATTCCTTATTTAAATTTCGTTCACTAACATAGCGATACGGCGGATCTAAATATCCAAAGCGCCGTATCTCTGACCAACTAGGACTCATTGACTAGTCAACGAGATTAAATAGATACGGCGCATTCCAATTTTTCAATACGGCGCATCGTTTTGCCCTATAAATACGACGGGAATGCGCCGGATCTAAATTTTTTACCCCAGATCCTCACACAGTTAAGAACATACACGCAGTAAAATTATACTCTAAATCCGAGCATTTTTCTCAAATCCACCCTCTAATCCGATCTCTTATCCTACTCCTAATCATACAATTAAGGTAATTATTCTATTTCGATTTAATCTTGTTTAATATAAAAATTAGGGTTTATGTGATTAATTCGATTAGGGCTTAAATGATATAGAGATATGATTAGGACTTGTATTAGATGATCTCCCCCGTATTTAATTTGCATAAATCATCGAATTTCTGGCCTAGTTTGATTTGAGTGTAAATTAGGGTTTTGAATTCGATTTTGAATTTTAGTGGGAAAATGGATTAGTGGTGGTGTAATGAGCTCTTAGAACTTTTATAATGGGTAAATAAAACTGTGATATTAAGTGGGAGTTTACGTCACGGATACGGATTCTTGGAAAGCATGCCTAACCCCCTTTATTTTATACTGATATGCTTTTAGATGCGGCGCATCTAGGTTAATTGATGCGGCGTAACGACCTATTTCCAAATTAATAAAATTCTAGATACGCCGTATTACTTAATCTAGATACGACGCATCTCCATACGCCGTATCTCATTTCTTGCTCCGCATCTCTTATATTTTGTGCAGATACGCCGCACTGATTAAAACAGATGCGCCGTATCTACCTAATTTGCAGACTGTTTACTAACTTTGAAAATTTATTTCAGATGGCATTACCAGAGGCTGCACACAGACATCAGTGGCTACGTTTCGAGAATATGGGACTGACTCCTGGCACTTTGGATGATTATTTGCGGAGACTAGACTCGATTTACTTTAAGAGAATATTTAGGGTCCAGGTTTTGGATATTGCTGATGTTGGATTGATTGGAGCGGGGCATGCTGCTGATAGTTTGCATCGTAGGTTGGAGATGGTGGTTAGTGATGATGATGATGAGGTGGTGTTTAGATCTTTTGCTTGGGAGAGGTTGTTTGGGGTCGATGAGCCTCTTATTAGGGAGCTTATGTTGGAGTTCTTCAGTACTATCCATTACAGGGAGACTGATACGGAGTTGGACACCGCCGACACTTTGGTTTTTAGGTTGGGGGGAGTGCACAGGCAGATGTCGATGAGGGAGTTTATTCTGGTTATGGGGTTACACACTGCTGAGGAGCTTGAGTCTGATGGATTTGCCAGGTACTGGGCTGACAGCCTGAGGGCAGTTCCTGATAGGGCATTGCTGGGAGATTACTGGGATAGGATCTCTTCAGGGGGTGATATCGCTACTTCCACCCCTTCATACACACTGATCAGGGAGCCCATGAGGAGGTTGTGCCACCGCATGATAGTTTTGACCATTGCTGGGAGAGGTCAGTCACCTGAGAAGGTGACCACTCTTGACCTTTTCCTTTTGAGGAGCATGGATGAGGGGTTGTCGGTGAACATCCCCCACTTTCTGGCACATTACCTCCACCGTGCAGCTGCAGGGAGAGATAGGAGGAGTCATATGACTGGCGGGCATTTTGTTTCTAGGCTGGCCCGCCATTTTGGAGTGATTAGAGAGGAGATTCCAGCAGGGCTGGAGGTTGTGGTGACCCATCTCCCGGTTATTGACAGGGATTATTTGGTTAGACTTGGGATCTGTCAGTTGGCTATGGGGGATTACGTTTGGGTAGCATTGGGGCCCGCTAGAGCTGCAGGGCCAGAGGCGGAGCAGGGAGGTCCCCAGGGAGCTCCGGCTGCTGCTCCAGCCCATCAGGAGGAGCCACAGGCACCAGTACCCCCACCAGCACCTGTACGCACGGTGAGTCAGAGAGTTGAGGCAGTTGAGGGAGAGCTGAGAGCCTTGAGAGGCGTTGTAGATGGTATGAGGAGGGACTCGGAGTGGCTCGTTACGAGTGTGAGCCGACTTTTGGAGCAGCAGTGTATTACCCACACTCGTCCGGATGGTACTCATGTTGCAGGAGTGACACTTGCATACACTCGCAGAGTCCAGGCTAGGACTGATGATGCCAGCACTTCGGGGACCCACCCACACGACCACATTGACCCTTGATCTCTTGATTTTACGTGTTTATTGACATTGTTCCACGCATACTATTATTCTTTTTGGATTGTACTAATCGTTACTATCATATATGCATTTGATGTTTCAGTTTATATTTCTTATTATGCTTGACAAAGACTGGCATTAAGTTCAGCATGATAATACGAGAGGACATGAGAGAAAACCGTGGAACGAGCCATTCTACAACAGATTGTTAACAGTCTGGCTGGTGAACACATGCGCCGCATCTGGTAAACAGATGCGACGCATCCTATCCTTTATTTCGTTTTATTTTATTTTTATTTTAGGCCCGCAGAGGATACGGCGCATCTCAATCCTAGATGCGACGCATCTCCTGCACTGGTCATATCTTACTTTATTTTTCTGCATTTTTTATTTTCGACTTTAAAACTTTTTGTCAGTTCATTTTAATGCGGCGCATCCCTGGTTAAGGATGCGACGCATCATCTATTCTGATCCGTATTTATTCCAGGCTCGATACGGCGTATCTTCTTCCATAAGATACGGCGCATCGACTGACCTGATGATTTTCATTTTAATTTTTACATTTTATTTTTGCTAACTACTAATGTATTATGCAAGTTTGAACCTTCTTAACTTAGGTGTGTTAAAGTCTTGGTGGTATTATAGATTCCTGCATTTCCTGTGGATACATCTATTATGAAGCTTAAACGTTCTCATCCACAAGAAAGATGATTTTTGCTCTTATACTAATGGAGGATCATACCGAGCAAATCTCAGGGGAGTTTTTCTGTTCTAATTCTTTTATTTTCCAGTTTTTAACCTTTGATACAAACAACGAGGATGTTGTTTAACTTAAGTGGGGGGATTGGAGAATTAGAACACTTACTTGTCCTAAACTTTTTCAAAATATGTTTAAAATGTGCTTAATATATCAAAATTAAAAATCTTAGCATGTTTTTGTTTAAAGTCTAAGTTGCATAGCTGCACACATGACGTTATTTTCAAAAATTGTGATTTTTCAAAATTCACAAATCTATGAGTGTGCCGGTGACTTGTAAACTTTAGAACTTGGCTTGTATACTATTCGAGACCACCATAATAAGTATTATTTTTATAATTGGAATGACTTGTCTAAATTGGTAAAATTCTAGGATTACACCCAAATAGCCTTTATATGTTATGTGTTATTAGCTAACTACACTGGTTAGTTAACCCCCGTATAAACCCTTTCGTTACTCTCATTTTTAGAGTAAGATACCCCTAGAAAAAACACTCAGAGCCATTCCTTTCGTTTCTTACACCCTTGTTAAAATGTTTCGTTACACCCTTACACCTTAGCCTACCCTGTAGATTAAAATCCGTGGTTGGTTAATTGCTTTAGGCAAAGTGTGTTTCCTTACATTACCTGTGTTCGCGTGCGTAATTCATTATCTATGGTTAGGTCGGAAAATTGCACAATGCAATTGGAGTGAAAGTAAATATTGTATATCTTTGAGTTTATTTTTTGTGTGTTTACTACTTTCACTATTACTGTTATTTCTGAAGTCATGGAAAGTATGGAAAAATTATCCAGAGTTATCATTATAGTGATGTGGTGAAATTTTACACATCTATGTTTATTTTATTAGTGCAAAAAAAAAAAAAAAATCGAAAAAATAAGAAAAGAAAAAGAAAAAGAAAAGTTGGATGTTTGTTTTAACCAACTTATGTAAAGTTTTGTATTAAGTGGTCGATATCACCACTAGTTGTTGTATATTATATCTATGGATTGAATGGGAGTTGAACGTTATGGGAACGCCAACTAAAGGTTATTCTTTGATTAAGATCTTGTTGAGTATAATTCATGTCTACCTAAAGCGTGTGTTTCAAGTGTTAAAGCGTGAGTTATTCTATGATATGAGTCTTATTCATGGGATGGTTGGGATAGTGATTAACCACACTTAGGATTTTAATCTATTTGTTTTGTTTATTTTTCATTTTACACCAATTTATATCCCAAATATTATCCATACCCTATATTATTTTTTATCCAAACCTTTGATTTATTGAGATTAGGGATTTGAGCAATCTTAAGTATCGTAGTCGTGGATTCGGCTATGTATTTATGATTTTGTCGCCCTTTTTGATATAATATTATTGGTAAAGATTACTTGGTCCTATCTTTAGCCTATTCGAGTTAAGGATTTGAGCAATTGCAAGTATCGTGTTCGTGGATTCGATCATGTATTTGTGATTTTGTCGCCTTTTCTGGAATTTGAGATCAATATAGATTAAGAAGAATGATTAACCCTTAACCTACAAACCTTTTTTACCGCTTTAGACTTGTTATTCCTTGACTTTAGTGGAGGAGATGCGTATACTTGCCAAGCTTATGATAAAATATTCGTCACGACTAGACAGTTAAACGATTAGATTTGCTTTTATCAAAATATTTTATTTTTCTTCTAATTCGTTAAGTGTTTGGATGTGTGATTATGACAAAATGAATACATGCTTAAATATAAAAATAAATCCTAATATCTTTTAGGATACATTTTCATAAGATTAATTCTAAGGTTTACTTGGGGACAAGTAAAGTTCAAGTGGGGGGATATTTGATGAACTCAAATAAGTACATTTTATTACTATCATTTATCCTATTTATTTGACTTGTTTTATTATATTATCTGTGAGAATTGATACGTTAATGTTTACTTTTGTAATTCTCAGGTAAAAACAAGCATTTGGTGAAACTTGGCGATTTTGGACTAATTATGGAGCAAAACAAGCAAGAAGTTAAGAGTCTACTGAAATGTACAAGATCAAGACATTCTGCTCCAGATGCGCCGCATCTTACTTATTACATACGGCGCATCACTATCAAGATTTCACAAGATACGATCCAAGATACAAGAGGACATGCGCCGCATCTATAAATGGAGTTACGCCGCATCTTCTGGCGGTGTACGAATATTCCTGAATATATTAATCTTGGAACCCACGCGAAGTTAAGTCAATGCGCCGCATCTACTTATTAGATGCGCCGCATCTTACCCGCAGACAGAAACTATAAATACCCCAAGACCAGACGAATTTCGAGGGCATATATATAATATATACGAAGGACGAAACAGAAGAAACCCTAGGACGAATTCAGTCGAAGTAGCAGCACAAGACACACCTTGAACGAAGATACAAGAGCTGTAAGAAGGTCCTGCATGTGTTTAATTCATTAAGTAGTTTTGTTTTATTGTGTTAGTAAACTTTAATTCATCAGGATTGGTGGCTTGTGTAATGTGACAACGGAAAGATTGCACTCCCTTTAATATTGCTTTCCCATCAATTAAAGTTTATATATTGATGTCTTTGGTGACTTTTATTAGTGCATTGATAACCTCTGTGTCTAGCTGAGCGTTGATCGGGTCGCCATGCCTCTGCCCTCGCCTATTTATTAGATCGCCTATGCATTCTATCGTCTGTAGAAAAGTAGGAAGAAAGATAAATAGGATAGTCATAAGTAATCATTAAGGGTTTACTCGCCGATAAGATTAGAACCAACGAGAAAGGACTTAATCTCGGTGTGTTGCATCAAACTATACACTTCATATAAAACTAGCAATAAAACAAGTGACAAGCTACTTATCTATCAGGACAGGTCTTCTTATTGTCTCGAGTATTTATCTGTGTACGTGTGTGCTATTCGCTGATTCGTGCCTATAGGTTAGTTTATTATTTAATTGCAACCAAATCGTGCCAGTCCCTCAGGCTGAACCCCCCTTGCGTTAAATTAGGTTGTATAGCTAACTTAAGATATTCAAATACTGATTAGGATAACTAGATAATACGTTCCACTCTTGGTGATCGACACTCTACTTAACATTATATTCATACTGACCGGGTACACTGCTCGTTAAAGTGTGTGTGTTATTGATAAGTCGGCTAAATATAAATTTAAAACTTGAATACTGCTAAAACCACAACGACATACCGTGGGTATAAATTAGAGCATACGCACACGCGCACATCACTAATGAAATAACAAACGGTGAATTCCACAAAACCTTGTCATGATAGTATTGTATTCTTTGTTTGAATATTCCGCCAATATTATCATTGTTCTTTAAACGTAGAATTCCTAAATCAAAGGCTTAACAGCCTAGAGCCCATAAACGATCACAAACTCGTTGTTAGTTAAGTTAGAATGGTCTAAAACGAGTTTCCACAATTGGTATCAGAGCGGGGGGCTCTGGATTTAGGAAAAGAAAAGGTTTTAGCTAAGAAAGAAGAAAAATTCGTTTTTGCTTAATTTTTCAAAACTTTCTGCAGAGCAGTTTTGCAAAGGCTATACAATACTAAGAAGGAAGCCTTGTCTGTACAGATTGGGAGTGGTTTGGTTGTCCGAATGGACACAAAGGGCAATGTGTTAGACGTGATCATGGTCCGAATCCTTTCATTTTGCTAGAAGTTGTTGCGTCTCAAGACTTATGGATATGGCACACTTTCTTTGGTGTTTCTGGGACGAACAACGACATCAACGTTCTTGATCAATCCCCTTTATTTAACGATCTTAAACAAGGAATAGCACCAGATATTCCGTTTGTTGCTAACGGGGTAACTTACCCATTTGGTTACTATCTTTTTGACGGGATATATTCGGAATTGGCAACACTCGTTAAGACAATTTCAGAACCATCAGATGATCACCACAAGAGAATAAGGTATAAGAAAATGCAGGAATCGGCAGGGAAAGATGTGGAACGAGCGTTTGGTGTTCTGAAGAAGAAATGGGCGATATTTGCCAATCCCGCAAAAGCGCTGAAAAAAGATAGAATAATGAAAATGATGTATACATGCATCATTTTACATTAATATGGTTCAAAAAAAAAGAAAAAAAAAAGAAAAGCGATATCTCCCGAATGATACCCGGAGGAAGGACATCAACCGAACGACCCCATACAATTCGATGAACAAATGCGAAAAATGATGGGGTGCGTCAGATCACATCAAGCGCATCAAAACCTTCGTGCCGATGTGGTCGAACATTTGTCTCGTAATACGTAATTTCAATTTTAAATGTTACATTTTTAATATTCGAAGTGTATGTAATGTTTTTAATTTGTGAATAAAAGTTTTCTATTTCGTATGTTTACGTTTTTAACTTTTTCCACAAATAAGTGAGTGGGTATGAGGGGAAGTGAGAAGAGAAGGAAAGCCGAGGTGTAAGGTGAATAGAGTGGTTCCTTGATCTCTAGTCTAAGTGAAAGTGTTCAATAAAGTAGTACAATAACTATCCCACACAACTATCATCAAAAGCCACATATATACATTAAATCTAAACATCAAACTCCCCCATCCACCTCCATATTTAGAAACCCACATGTTCCATCATTTATAGATAACGTCACAATATGTAATCTTGTACCATTCTCATCCATAGATAGCGACTTTACGAAATGCACATTTAAACCCACCAACTGATAGACCAACAACAACATTAATGTTCGCCAAAGGGCATATATATATACCTACTCATAAAATTCATTCTTGTCATTACCATATCTGTAACACTCGACTTTACCTTGAAGAAGATGAACACCGAGAGCTTCCTCTTTATCACACACACAAAAGCTAGATGATGACACTCACAAACACCTTAAGAACACAAGAGTAGATGTATGGATCATATGTATAAATTTCAAGTCAAATGTATATTATCTTCAAAGTAAAAGAAATAATACAAAGACTTGGGATGGAACTCTCTCTCACACACACACACTCTTTTTCCTATGTAAAATGAGGCACTCTAAAACTAAGGATGTGTGAGTGTGTATATACGGTTTACACAGCCAACACATGGCTTGTGTGGGCTTTGAATTGGACCTAAGGTGGGCTTTGTATTTGCACTACACTTAAACGAATGAAACACTTATAGTTCTAATGCTACAAGCCCACTTTACTAACATATTATACATTACACACTCAAGACTTAACAACTAATGACCATCACTTTTGCAATTAAGAAAATTAATTGCTAACAATCTCCCCCTAAGGGATGGTCATTTCAATGATGCTCCCGTGATTGGTCTTTAGCTTTTGACATCTTGAACTTCGTGTGTCAATGTATAATCTTTTTAATTTGGTGTTCCTTCATGCACTGTGATCTACGAAGTATCGTATTTTGGTCTGACTTGCCTTGATCTGCTTCTTCTGTCCAGATGCGTCTTCACAGCAGATGATGATGGTGGATGGACTTCCGTCGGTACCTGCATAAAACAGTTAGCAATAAAACGTCCAGTTGCCATCATGTCGTGAGGCAAGATCCTTAGATCTCATTAAGACTCATACAACTTGTATCCTTTTGATGAACACAAGTGTATTTCATAGGAAGTGTTCCTAAGAGATCTTTTGATGAATCTCATGTCTCTAGACTCAATTATGTGCGTTTTGGTTTTAGTTGTCAGAGGCATGGAGCAGAGTGCCACCTTTTCAATATCAACACATCTCGGAGTGAGAGGCCGATAGATTATGTAGTGTTCTCCGTGAGAAGTGAAACAAATATCTTTTGAGAGATATCTGAGTGGATAGGAGGGGTGGTGCAAATGCGTCACTGGGTCCATGACGTATTGTCTTCAATACCAGTATCACCTTAGTGAATACCGATAGTAGATGTATTGACCCGGTTTCTGACCTAAGTTTTCATGGAGGGCTATTTCTTTTCACCCTTACAAAAACTTTTCTTTTTAATTCTTCAACCCCTTCTTTCTCCTTTCTCATTATACTCTTTTTTTCAATCTTACCTAAGGACTTCTAATGCTAAGCTATTGGAGTTGTCCTTGGGTAGATCCCTCCGGTTCTGGCGGATCATTGGACATAACCTAACCATAATCACCTTATTTCTCCATGATTATCCTAGATTATTTGTCACATGCCATTAAACCTTGTGAAAATCTCTCAACGTGTTTATGAGAAAACACATTTTGTTCACATTGAAAGTTTTGCATTTTTGAAACACTCCCCCTTCACATGTGCTCATGCATTTTTGAAATAAATTGCACATGTTGGGTAGAGTTCGCACATTTGAAATGATTGAATTTCAATGAACATGACCTTCGCGAGACACGCTTACATCACTAGTTAGACTAGCTTGAAGTTATTACCCGTCCTGGTCATATTCAAAGATCATCTCTCGAATTGGTACATTCTACTCAGACAAGTTCTTTGCGAGACACGCTTACATCACTGGTAAACCAGCTTGAAGTTATTACCCGTCTAGGACATGCCTTTTCGATAACTGACAGTTAGTTTCGTCAATTCGAGGGGTTATCACTGAGTCTTGAGATTCTGACCACAAAAGCTTCTTTTAGATCACATTTTAATAACGTCCTCTCCCCCATATATATAATTAACACTTAATCTCCCCCTCAAAAATAGCATGAAGTGGTATTTTTGAAAACAATTGATTAAAATGAAACTTTTTGTGGAGAGACAGACTGATTTTAGCATGAAAAATGGAACATTTTTATTTTTCTACTCCCCCTTAATCAGAGCAAATGGTTAAACTTTTGAGTTTAAAAGCATTTTGGGGTCTTTGAGGGAGTCGTTGTGAGCACAAAATTTATAAAAAGACTTGGAAAAAAATCTTTTGAAACAATTTTGATTAAGTGCTCACAGGTTTTAGCTTTTTGCCATTAACATTGCGAGTCCTGATCGGAAATAATCAGAAGTCATTCAAATGCATGAAAGCCGTGTGATTAGAAATTTGAGAAATGACATGTTTTTGAAAAACATAAAAATAACTCTCGCTCAAGCATCTGTACATGCCTGTATCATTGTTGAATGACATTTCTAAGTACGTACAGAATATTGATTATACGAGAGACATGTCGTGAGAAGAATATTTTTGGTTTTTGATGTTTTATATTTTTTATGGTTTTTTTGAAATTTTCTATATTTACAGTATAGATATTAACAGGTATATATTTACAAAAATATTTACATGCGAAGCTTGTTGATATAAATCAATAAGATTCGAGAAGACTTTCTAACTCTTCGGGAGTTAGGCTTCGCATTCCAATTCGACGAACTAAGTTTTCAAACCGCTCTTTTGGGAGGGCTTTAGTAAATAGATCGGCGAGTTGGTATTCAGTCTTCACGAAGAAAAGTTCAACAGTACCCTCTTCGACGTGTTCCTTTATGAAGTGGTAGCGGACTCTAATATGCTTGGTCTTTGAGTGTTGCACTGGGTTGCACGAGATGGCTATGGCACTTTTCAAATCGCAATACAAAGGTATGCGGTTGAAAGAGAAACCATAATCTGTGAGTTGTGTTCTCATCCAAAGGACTTGAGCACAACACGCAGATAGAGACACATACTCGGCTGTTGCTGTTGATAAAGCAGTGCAGTCTTATTTCCGTGATGACCAGCCTACTAGCTTTTCTCCCAGAAATTGCGCTCCGCCTGATGTACTTTTCGCTGTAACTTGGCATCCAGCATGATCGGCATCTGAAAAGGCAATTAGTGTAAACTCCGAATCCTTTGGATACCAAAGTCCCATGTTAATGGTTCTTCGTAGGTATCTAAAGATTCGTTTAACCTCATGGAGTTGAAGTTCGGTAGGCCTTGCCTGAAACCGTGCAAGTAAACATACAGCAAAATGTATATCTGGGCGACTAGCAGTTAAGTACATGAGAGACCCAATCATGCTCTGATATTTCTTCGGATCCATGGGTTTCCCGTGTAGATCAGCGCCTATCTTGGGTGAAGTGACCATTAGGGTACCAACAGAGTCACAATTTTCCATACCATGTTTCTTTAAAATCTCAATTGTATACTTAGCTTGATTAAGAAAAATTCCACGTGGGGATTGATGAATTTGTAATCCCAAAAAGAATTTTAATTCTCCCATCATGGACATTTCAAATTTGCTTTTCATGAGATTTTCAAAATGTTTTGAATGTTGCGGATTAGTGGACCCAAATATTATGCCGTCCACATAAATCTGCACAATCAAAATGTCATTTTTGTATTTTCTTGTAAACAAGGTCGGATCAATTGTTCCTTTGGTGAAATTATTTGACAA
Organism: Artemisia tridentata subsp. tridentata; assembly: GCA_021014915.2. Taxonomy (NCBI): domain Eukaryota; kingdom Viridiplantae; phylum Streptophyta; class Magnoliopsida; order Asterales; family Asteraceae; genus Artemisia; species Artemisia tridentata. The sequence continues at coordinate 423,270,607 of CP139505.1, forward strand.
CAAGAAAGATGATAATTCGTCATACCACGCCCGTGGGGCTTGTTTCAAACCATAGATTGCTTTCTTTAGCTTGTAGACGTATTCTAGATGATCCTTGTCAACGAATCCGTCTGGCTGACTCACGTACACTTCTTCTTTCAGAGTACCATTCAAGAAAGTTGTCTTGATGTCAATCTGATACACTGTGATATTCTTGTGAGCAGCATATGCTAAGAAAATCCTGACCGCTTCAAGCCTTGCAACTGGTGCGAATGACTCTTCAAAATCTATCCCTTCTTCTTGTCTGTATCCCTTTGCCACTAGACGAGCCTTGTTGCGAATTACAGTCATTTCTTCATCCTTTTTGTTCTTCCATAACCATTTAAGATCAATGACAAGTTTGTCAATTGGTCTTGGAACTAAATCCCAAGTGTCATGGAGTTGAAATTGAAAAAGTTCTTCCTGCATCGCTTCAATCCAGACATTTTCTGCCATTGCTTCCTGAATGTTCTTAGGTTCTATGAGACTGAATGAGCAGACATAGATGCACATGTCGCAATCGGTATGAAGTTGTTTTCTCGTCTGAATTGGCCTTGAGGGTTCACCAATAACGTGTTCTATTGGTTGGTCTTTAGTCCACTGTAACGTCGAAGGATACCGTGGTCTTGAATGTGTGCTAGATGGTTCATGTAACCTGGAAGATGATTCTGCCGAATCTGTTGCAAATGAGTTTTCAAAGACTTCGTCTTCTAACACAGCATTGACTTGTTCTTCTTCCTCATCAATTCTCGGTAACATAATCTCAATTCTTGGAGATGGAGGAGTACATATAGATGATGTTGAAGGAGATGGTGCGTCAGCTTCGAATGTTGTAGATGCATCTTTATTTGGTGGAGGTGGTGGTGGTTGTTGTTGAGGTTGTGGTTGAGCGGGTGCAACGGATGGTTGTTCAGATGCATTCTTCGAAGGGCCACCAAAGTAATCATCATACATAAACTCGAAAAAGTTCTCCAGTTCTTGAGGTGTTGGTTTATCCATGGGAATTGATTGAGTTCCTTGGGGTACGAGTCCTGAACTGATATGTCCAGAAGTTTGACTTTGAGGTTCGGGTCCTAATCCGGTATGATTAGAAACCATTGGGTTAAGCTCGGGTTCTAGAGCGAGTCTCTCAGAAGCCATTTGTGAAATTTCATCAAACCTCACATTCATCGTCTCCATAACCTTTTTCGTTCTCCTGTTATACACCCTGAATGCCCTCGAGTTTTCTGAATAACCAATGAAGATACCAATATCACCCTTAGCTTTCAACTTTCCCAGATCTTCTCTATCATTTGTTGGATAACACAAAGCACCAAAAACATGTAGGTAAGAGATATCGGGTTTTTGGTTGTTGATAAGTTCATATGGGGTTTTATTGAATCTTGGATGGATTAGGGATCGGTTTTGAGTAAAACAAGCAGTAGATACAGCATCAGCCCATAAGAATAACGGTGCACTAGAATAAATCCGCATAGTGCGAGCAGCTTCCACAAGGGTTCGATTCCTTCTTTCAACTACCCCATTCTGCTGTGGAGTTCTAACAGCTGATGTCTGGTGTGTGATACCAGTTTCTTCAAAGAATGTTCTTAACTCCTGATTAACAAATTCCGTGCCATTGTCGGTTCTTACTATCCTAACTGGAGCCTGAAGTAGAACTTGAATACGCTTCAGAAAGGTGATGATGGTGCCTGGTGCTTCGTCTTTTGACCTCAAAAACTTTACCCATGTATATCTTGAATAGTCGTCAACAATTACAAGAATATACTTTTTCTCATTAATGCTTTGAACTCTCAATGGGCCACATAAGTCCATATGCAACAAATGTAACCTATCAACTGAATTGGGTACATGTTTAGGTTTAAATGTTGCCCTTTTGCTCTTGCCTTGCTCACAGGATGGACAGAGGTGTTCTTTGGTGTATTTGAACTTTGGGAGACCGGAGACGATGTTGTCTTTGGCAAGTTTGTTGATCGTGTCAAAGTTCAGATGGGACAAACGTCTATGCCACGACCAAGATTTTGTTTCGCCTGCCCTGGTCATGAGACAAATTGGTGATGAAGAGGCCATTTGGTTTATGTCAATTGCATAGAGATTGGTGCCACGATTCCAAATTAAGAGATCATTTCCCACCAAATTCCTAACAAAGCAAGTGTTTCTCCTAAATGCAACCTCTAAATCTGCATCACAAAACTGCCCAACAGAGAACAAGTTGTGTCCCAACCCTTCGACATAGTAGACTCGTGTGATCAAGTAATTCCCAAACTGATGATCACCATAACCTAGAATAGCTACAACATGATCATTTCCAAATCGTACAGTCCCCATGAACTGCCATACAAAGTTGATCAGCAGCTTCAGATTCCCGGTCATGTGCTTGGAGCAACCCGAGTTGACGATCCAAAGACAAATTTCAATGACCTGCAAAGAACAGATGATTTTGTATATGGAAACCGTTTAACATTTGGTTCCAAGGGGTTAGGTGTAACAGGTGAATCACACTTAGATATGGTTTCCTTAGATGCATTGGGAACTGTTTCTAATGTGCCATTCTTAAGTGCAAAAATTCTACCCGTTGGTTTCCATTCGCAAAACTTAGTGTGATCCTTAGGTAATAGGCTGCTAGTAGTTTTCTTAGCTTTAGCAATAAGTCTGCGAATGTATCTAGACTTAGCCTTAGTTACTAAAGGAAACTTTTTCTGTTCAGACAGGTCATTCTTATTCACATTCTTAGAAACATTATCATCACAAGCATTTTTGGACATAGATTTCTTTTGCATTAGACAATCGGAATCATTACACGCATTAGAAACAGAAGTCTTATCATTACAACTAGATGATACATGTTTGTTCTTGGAAAGCTTTAAATTCCTAGGGTGTTCTTCTACTTTCTTGCTAGCACTCTCAGAAACAGGCGAGACACTAGGTTTCTTGTTATTGCTCCTAGTTTGTCTTTTGCTCCTAGAGATGCTTTCTACTCCTGTAGAAGGTAAGGCACACTCATTAGAATTTATATTGTTGTCCTTAGGTTTTGTTGTAGCATTCCTAGACTCGTTTTGATTATCCTTGTTACTTTTATCTACAGCCCTATATGTTTTAGTGGTAGATGCAGTAGTGGGACTAATCTTATAAAGGCCAGGTGCTATCACTTTTACGTTCTTGAAAACTGCTTTCCCTTTCTCTTTCTCACTGGGAAAAGGGGTAGATGGTGCTATACTTGGTGTTCTACCCTTGGATTCATCACCCTTCCCATTTTGACTTTCAAGTTGATACTTCAAAAAATAAATTTGTTCTTTCAATTGTTTGTAAGAACGCTCATACGACAGTTTGTCATACTTGCATTCTTCCTTTTTCTGATCAAGTTGTTTAAAATATGTTACATTTTGCTTTTCAATCTTAAGAAGTGCAATTTAATATTTTTTTAACAATTTCAGAAGTCTCAGCCCGAAGTCGTTCATCATCCTCAACAGATTATGTTTGAAAAATAATAGACATGATATCAGTCGACAGAGCTTCGAAGGAGAGAGAGTCATTTTGTTTTTCCAAAACTTTTATGTGTTCCAAGTATTCATTAGCTTCCTTCACTAAGGATTTGTGGTCCTTAACAAATTCTGCTGACTCCTTCAAAAGATTATGTTCCACATTTTGAACAACCGCATAGATTGCATCAATATGTGGATTAATTTCTTCTTCAAAAATCTTTTTCAGTTCAGACTGAACATCTGAAAACCATTCAAATTTTTAACTGTTTGTTTTGGAGGCCACAATGCTTTGAAGTGTTTCAATTCTCTGCTTAAGATCAACCAAATATAGTCTAGCTGCACTTGCATCATAAGTGTTTTTAGATGCCATTTGTTCGATGTTAGGCAGATGTTTTGAAACAGCTTTTTGTTTTGTGAACACCACAGGTTTTTGAAAAAACAGAGGTGACTCCTTTTTAACAAGATGAAGCCCATACTGTTTGTTAAGTTCATTATAGTCAATGGGCTTTATTTCTCTGTTCTTTTGTCGTATTTTGGTTCTACTCTCTTCGGTAAGCTCAATCGTTTCACAAGAATCACGAACCTCAGGAGGATCATGTTTTTCATTAATCAAACTACTATTATATAACACATTCTGGTCTAACTGAGCTTTCTTGAAATAACAAGGATTTTCACAACCGATAGCCATTTTCTTTATTGTATGTAAAATTGGGTTTTTATCGTTAATTAACAAATGAATTGTTTGTGCAGAATGACCCGTTTTTACAAGCAAAATTTCCAACTTAGCAATGGTTTCCTTTTTATCATTGATCTCTTTAAGAAGATCCTTTTCTCATTTTGAAAACCTTTCATTCAACTTATTCTTTTCTTTTTCAAGATTAGCGTAAGTTGATTTTTGTTTTGAAAGCTGGTTGGTTAATTCAGAAATTTCCTTGTTTAGAGATTTTATTTGATTGTTCAAATTAACATCTAGTGTGTCAAATTTGATTTGTAAACGTTTTTCTCTTAACTCAGAATCTCTTAAGCTAACCTCAAGTTCTGACTGTTTTTTATTGTGAAAATCAAAAGCTCTTTCATTAACCTTGTATCTCTCAAGCTTAGCGGTCAATTTCTCATTCGCGGCCTTAACATCGTGATTGATCTTTTTGACCTTTTCAATTTCAATGCTACAATTTTGCAATAATGATTCAAACATAGCACGTGTTTCCTCATCATTCTCAACATGCTGTGACTCGAATTCTCCATTAGGATTCACGTCTGGAGTTACCAAATTAGTATTGCTACAACTTGGTTCATCCACATATGTATCGTAAGTGAGATTAGGAGTCGCAGGAAGCTGTTCATTTTGAGGTAACATATCAAACATTTCATTATTGTGACATGTAGCATATGGTTGTACCTCAGAAACCGCATTTGTGTTAAAAGCAGGAGGTGCTTCCGAGTCAGTATCGCACTTTGCCTCCTGAAGATTTGCCATGAAAATGCAGTTGGCATCGATGTCCTCTTGATCTTCTGAATCATCCATAATTGCCATGAAGTCATTCTCTTCTGCACTCAACTGAAGCCCAGCCGTTTCCTTGTTTGCCAACATTAAAGCTTTCTGCAAATACGCTGGATCCCTCTTATTAGGCTTGTCTGGACAGTTTCTAGCCATGTGCCCAACACCCTGACAATTGAAGCACTTCATCACATTCCCCTGATTCCCATTCCCAGCTCCCTGAGCAGCAACATTCCCAAACTGATTCCCAGCATTCTGAACCCTTTGATTACCAACAGCCATACCCATCTGATTACCCATATACTGCCCTGCGTTCTGATTACCCATCTGATATCTTGGAGCATATCCCTGCTGAATTCCATATCCCCCAACCATTTGTCCTTGTTGTCCTATGTTGAAACTCGGCTATGCAATTTGCTTGTTGCGAGTGTTCGATGAGATTCGTTGATTGTTGTTGGTGGGTGTGGAGTAACGTCCTTGGAATGCTTTTGATAGGTAAGCAAAAGCTTGAGTCAAAGCAGCAGTTGACTCATCTTGATCATTAAGATCGGGTTCTTGATGTTGTGGGTATTGTTGTTGTTGTGGGTAGAATGGTGTTTGGGGATTGTATTGTTGTTGCATGAATTGTTGGGATGAAGATGATGATGGTTGTGCATTGACTATTGAGGGTGTAGGTGATTGGACTATGAGTGCAAGAGGATCTTATTGTTTTGCTTGTTTCTCTTTTCTGACTTCATTTGCCTCTGCTTGGTTTTGCTTGAGAAAGTCATAGAGTTGATCGTAGTTCACCGCATGAAGGTTCTTTGTTTGGTTGACAATAGTAACATATCGTCCCCATTCTTCCGGTAGGTTGTTGATGAACTTTATGTTTTGAACAATTTGAATCGGTGTCAATTTGTTCCTGATCAACTCATTCATGAGAGTGCAAAACCGTGTATAGTAGGATTCAATCTGTTCAGCTGGTGTTGATGTGAACTTCTCCCATTCTGTCAGAAGTTTGTTTTCCATGTCTTGTTTGCCAATTTCTGTACCATAGCAAAGCCGTCTAATTCGATCCCACATTTCTTTGGCAGTTTCGCAGCTGTCCATAGCACAGAATATTTCTTGTGGTAAGCCGAGTTGGATTAGATGCATTGCTAAGTGATCAGCTTCAATTTGCTTCCAGTCTTCTACAGTATAATCTGATTCCTCTTGGATTTTATACGTTGGTGCAACGGGAGGTGTTGCAGTTGGATTCCCAACTGTTGCCTGAATCCTACGAGGCTTAAATGGACCTTCCTCGATAGATTGGATCAAGAGTCTACCTTGTCCATTAGGCTTGGTTCTCATGTAGCGAAGCATACGACTCTACCATGGAAGGTAACCACCTTTTTCTAACATAGGAGGTCGGTTTTCTGAACCTGCGGCATGTATGTCCTGTTGTGTAGTCATCTTTAAAATATTGTGTATGATAAAGTGGATTGAGGATCTTTGCAACAAAGTAGGAGATGTTGTTGTTGAAGATTAAACTTGGTTGTTGTTGTTGCGAACCTTTGGTTTGTTGTTGATGATCGTTGAAGTTGTAGGTTTAGGTGAAAGAAACAAATTTAAATAAAGTTACAAAATTTGATTAGAGTATAATTAAGACAAAGTCAAAAGATTGCAAATTCGACAAAATTACATAAATTACAACTTAGATAAAATGACAATTTCTATAGAAATTTCTATTTTGACCACAATTTATATAAATTATGGCAAAATGTCAATTTAGATAGAAATATATCTAATTTATATAAATCGGTAATTTATATAAAAATCTAACACTCTTATACAAGAGGGTAGATATCCTTTTGTCGAAGTATTTTACACTCTTATACAAGAGTTAAAATACCGAGTTCACTTTTGAGTTGACGAAATTACATTCGAATCAAATCGTTAAAAGTTATTTAACTTTGAACTTAATTCACACAAGTACAGGGGTCAAATCTGCCAAATCTGGAAGTTCCCAAAGGCTGCTGGAAAGTACAGGGACTGAAATCGACAAATCTGAAAACTGCTTAAAATTCTTTGTTGTCCGATATCGCAGAAGCAAGAGTCGTCCGATATCGCATTTGGTAGAACTTCTCGGACAGAACTGCGATGATGATCTTGGACAGAACTGCGATGAGTTGCCAATTGCGATAAAATCTATCTGAGTTCGAATTGCGATAGCTTCAGAGTTGTCAACTGCGATAATTGTCAACTGCGATAGGTCACCAGAGTTGTCAACTGCGATAGGTATCTGAGTTGACAATTGCGATAGAAGCTTGCAGACTCCAATTGCGATAAAATTTCAGCCTCCAATTGCGACAGATTTGCTGAAATGCGATAAAACGACTGCAGACCTCAAATTCGATAATTTGACTTTCTACACCAACTTTTACCAACTTTTTGTACTTTAGCTACTAGACCATGCACTCCCCATACATGTCAGTCATCTTTCCACCAACTTTTCACTTACTTTACACACTTCAATGATTCACTTTACAATAAACTAATCCAAACAAATCTTTTACAAAGATTGTTAGTGATCTTAGATTAGTGAACCAAGAACAAACCAAGAACTTATATTCACAACCTGTGTTCGAATGAACAAACTGAAAAAAAATCACAGAGACAACTTCGAATGACCTCAAACTAACACAAGTTTCTTGATTTTTATGTGGATCGAATGGAGTGAAAACACAAAGTGTTATTTTTCTAGTTAAAGAAACAATAACAATGGGTGTTTTAAACTATAGGATCAAGCATAAAAATAAAGAAGCTCCTACCTTAAAGCTTGGCTCTTGAAACCACTTGTAACACTCGACTTTACCTTGAAGAAGATGAACACCGAGAGCTTCCTCTTTATCACACACACACAAGCTAGATGATGACACTCACAAACACCTTAAGAACACAAGAGTAGATGTATGGATCATATGTATAAATTTCAAGTCAAATGTATATTATCTTCAAAGTAAAAGAAATAATACAAAGACTTGGGATGGAACTCTCTCTCACACACACACACACACTCTTTTTCCTATGTAAAATGAGGCACTCTAAAACTAAGGATGTGTGAGTGTGTATATACGGTTTACACAGCCAACACATGGCTTGTGTGGGCTTTGAATTGGACCTAAGGTGGGCTTTGTATTTGCACTACACTTAAACAAATGAAACGCTTATAGTTCTAATGCTACAAGCCCACTTTACTAACATATTATACATTACACACTCAAGACTTAACAACTAATGACCATCACTTTTGCAATTAAGAAAATTAATTGCTAACAATATCTCTTTATTAAACCTCATAAACACAAGTATACCAAGTTAGTTCTTGTGGCGCTGATGAAGATCGTTGGTGAAGATCATAAATTGTTTCTGCTTCTATTCTTTGACGCACAAACAAATAAATATAATTTCTTGCTATTGGAATAGGTGGTCTCGGAATATAAAAGTAAGATTGCCTTAGTTTCATTTTCATCTTTTAATATTATTGTCTTCAAAGTCTTTACATTTCATTTAAAATAGTTAGATATTACTTCACTACAACATCGACCGCTTTCCGCGGCGACATTTTTAGACTTTGGGCGGCGCCACGTCGCCGTAAATACACTTTTCGCGGCGACATGGCGCCGTACAAAGGTCTTCGTAACAAACTCGTCGCTGATACATTCTACGGCGACTTGTGGGTCCCACACCATTCTGGCCGGTCAAAGTTTGTCCAGCGTGGCATGTGGTTTTCCGTGGCGACAGGTCGCCGTAGAAAACCAGTGATTAATTAATAAAAATAATTAACCGAATATTATATAATATTTATGCTATGTTTTCCACGGCGACGTGTCGCCGTGGAAATTTTTTATTTTAATATTTTGGAAATTGTTTCTACGGCGACTTGTCACCGTAAATAAGGTTTTAATATAAATAATTTTTTAGCTTTCCACGGCGACTTGTCGCCGCTGAAAGTGTCTGACCCATTTTGCAGCAAATTGCTGCAAAATGGGTCATTCCAGGTTTTTTCCGCAATACTTGCAGAAAAAACCTACCAAATGCAGGTTCCCATTTCCACACCTGCTGTTCCCATTTCACAATACTCGCCAAAGCAACAATTTCGCCAACAACACGATATTAAAACCAAATTCGCTAAACATATATACAACAACACCATTTTCAAACAAAATTCGCTAGAAATAATATTAATCCAACTTCGCTAAACAATCCAAATTCGCTAAACATAATCATATGAATCCTAATTCGCCAAAAACGGTTCAAAAACCGTGATCCACATGATATTCTACAAAACTATACATAAGCTAGCGAGGAACAGTTTAGTGGGAATCCTAACACATAATAATCAATCTAAATCTACACAATATGTCCAACAACCCAAAACAAACATAAACTGACCCATCCGACCCATACATGCCTAATCCCCATTCTCCCCACCATCCCCATTACCCCCACTACCCCCAGCTCCCCGACTACCCTCCCCTGCAGGTCTAGACTCACCCGGCGTCTGGGATCCTGATGTCCCCGGCAATCCCGCTACTAGCTCCTGAGGAAAGCCCGGCTGTCTCCTCACCCACTCCAGAATCATCTGCAGCTGGTCCCCTTGCCGCGTCACGGTCTCCTGCAGTGTGTACGAGGAGGCTTCCTCACGAGCTCGTGAGGCGCTCAGAGTCGGCCTGCGACCACCTCCGGGTAAAACTGGACCCACGCCAGGAATATGTCCCCTCTGTTTGCCACCGATCACCTGGCTCAGGATCTCCGTATCTGTCATGCGCGTCCCAGAGGAGGTGCTCTCTGACCGCATCTGGACCATCTGATTCTGTTTAGTTACAAAAAAACAAGAAAAGTAATATATAAGTCGTGATTTATTATATTGCATTAATGTTGGTGAGTTTTTGGAAATAAATTATACTTACGTATCTGGATTCGGCCTCCTCAGACTCCCAGGCGCCATCTCTGGTGGTATGGGTATGTCTGTACATGTCTATATGGTCTCGAGGATCCTCGGAGTCGGAGTCGGGGTCGGGGGAGCTCAACTGTTTATAAATAAAATCAATCAATACTCACCCAACACTATATATATAAATAAAATGATTAAAAAGTGTCTTACGAAGTTATCAGCTATGACAGCTAACGAGTGTGATCCATGAAGGGTAGTAGTCTTCATTTTGCCCCTATTTTCGCTGTTGATCTCCCCGATCTTCAACTTCTTGGGGTCGCTCCAGTGCGCAAGCTGCTTATTATGAATAATAAAAACTATTACATAAATGAAATATTATTATTATTATTATTATTATTATTATTATTATTATTATTATTATTTTTTTTTTTTTTTTTTTTTTTTTTTTTTTATTAAAATCACTTTATTAGAAACACATAGGATTTACAAGAAGTTAGTGGGGAGCCGAGATACTAACTGGGCCCCCACTCCTCTAGCTATAGAAAAGCTAATCCTACTAAAAATATGGGCAGCAGCACGTGCTCCAATGTCTTGAGTCATCGAGAACTTTCGAATACGCTTCAGTAAGGTCACTGCATCCTTCTCAAGTTCCCCAAAAGAAGAGAAAGAGAAGGGAATGAACCCATATCCAATACTTGCGCACTTAGCCTCATACTTGACGCGTTTGCGTTGTGCAGACTCAATCACCACACGACCCGGCACAAAATCAACCATACCAGTTTGCGTCAAGGGCGATGATCCAGTCAAATCAACACATACATCAAGTCCTCCATCCCACGAGTAAAGCAACACATCAGCAGGCCGTAAGGATTTATCCGTTTCACCACAAAGTCCAATGTCAACCTCTTTACGAGCCGAAACCCCGGATCGAGAACATATGTCAACAAGAACATCACGTACCACGTTGTGCCGATGTTTAATACCAATAATGCCAGCACAAGATACGGCATGATCCCCATAAATATCTCCAGTAAAGACCCTGGAACAAGCTGAGCACGGCATCTGAACAGAGAATAGGGGGACACCAAGCCGATAACATAACACGCACCGATAAGTCCTAGCATTCATAGTCTGTCCCAACCCAGATATCGGAACTACCCTAAGCCAGTCAGAAGTGTAGTCCTCCATTTGCGATTTCCATAACGCCATCTGTCGAGTAGATAAAGAAAATGTAGATTCGGCAGTTCGGGTAACACGCGTGAAATATATATCTGCCAGTTTCTTCATGAGTTTGGGGGCAGCGATCTCACATGGATTACTCAAAAGGTCAATCTCCATTTTCGCATTAAAAGCACACAAGGCATCATCAAAGGAAGGCCCAAGGGTTGCGATACCAGAATGCCGAAGCAACTTAGTCTGCAAGCTAGCAGATTGAAGTCTAGACGCAAGAAATGCATAGTTCAAGACATCACCTGCACAGTAAACACCAAGCCCCCCGAACGCAAAGGGTAAGGTAGCAAGCCTCCATTGCCAATCGCCAAAACCAGGTCCAGAAGCAGTAACAATACGCTCTAGAGTAGAACGAAGAGCCACATCAAATGAAATCTGAGCACGCTCAAAGACCCGGGGAGAGCAAGTGCGCATAGCAAAATATAATTTGGAAATACCGGCACAAGCACGAAGGAGCAACAACTCACACTGAGGATCATTAATCTTAGCAACAGCACCCATAAGATCAATAGTTTTGGCAACTCTTTTCATAACAAGCTCACTACTAAAATCAAAGTCCACACTAACGGGCCCACCCAGTAATTTAACACCATGCAAAGGTCGGGCAATATTAGGTGGGAAAACACCCACAAGCCTGCTTCTGGGATCTTCATTAGGCCAAAAAACCTCAGTTTTATCAACATTGAGGTGCAAACCACAACGAGGTCCATCCACCATGATAAGCTCTAAAACCTTCCCCACAACCAAAGTATCTCCAATAATAGTGCCATCGTCCAGATACCAAGCTTGAAGGGAAAGGCTAAAAGAGTCTCTAATCTTGCATACCAAAGGATGTAACACTAAAGAAAAAAGCAAAGGTCCAAGTGGATCACCTTGTTGCACACCTTGATGCGACCATAAAGTGTGTTCCCCATAATATAATCTAGCCGGGCTGGAGTAACAAAATTCCACCCAACGAGAAATAGCAGGACAACGAAGGCGAACCTCATGTAGCATAACCTCACGATCCACCAAGTTGAAAGCATTTTTGAAATCCACCAACAACATCGAAAGACCCACATCATCTGCACGGTCTTCAATCAACCGATTCACAGCATGAAGAATAGCCTCCCCTCCTCCAGATACCCCGACACCAAACTGTAGATCATTTAAATAACCATCCAAAGAATGGCCAATCATAGTAGCACTAACCTTGGAAACTAGACGCCTCCAAATGGTCCCCACAGCAATAGGACGAATACCACCACCTGGCTTGACCAGCGGTGTGAGAGGAGCACTAGCAATATACTCACCCAACGCCCTGGGGCATTTACCATCAAGAAAAAGATTAACCACTTGAGTGATAGAAGCGACTAACTCATCAGAAATAGCCACTGCAGCACCACTTAAACAATCCAAAAGGTGTTGGGCACGCAAACCATCTCGACCGCAAGAAGTACCACGAGGGAAACTCTTAATCATATCAAGAACCACAGCAGGAGATGCAACGAGGTGATGATGATCAATGGGTAAATGCGGCAAAGAAGGAGCAGGTTTGAAGGGGTGCTTAGCCTTTAAGTCATCAAGAGTAACTTCATTATAATTAGCAACACCAGAAGAAGAAAGAACTCTAACAGCCGCAGTATAATGGCCATCACAAATCTTCCTCTTACACTGCTTGACATTACGATCACCCAAGTCTAAATTTTCCTCATCAATATTGGACCATGTTGGGGAGGGTTCGGCTAAAACCTCTCTCACAAGTTGCGAATCACCACCAGAAATACCCCAAGATCGAATGGCACTAGTAATATACTCTTCTTGGCGTTGGCGCTTAATGGCAGACCTACACTCAAGATTACTCCTCGGGCAAAAGGTTTTAAGGAGACAAAGAGGCAAGACTAACAAACTAACCCAACAAGAAATGTCATCAGGTGTGCAGATCACCTTATCAAGAGCCCCTTTCAAAACCCGAGAGAACCCCAAGCGACACTTGGGAGGGATGGATTTGACAGTACGCAACCCTTTAGAAAGCAAAGTGTCGAGGAGAGGCAAATCGAAACCACCACACCCGTCCAAAACCAAATCTTCAACTTGGGCAAGTTGAACAGAAGAAGGAACTTGTGGTTTGGTGAGATCATACAACACAAACTTAACCACACCATCACCACAATCTGGAGGAGGCACAAAATTAGAACCATTACCATGCCGACACTTAGAACGTAAGGTATGCGTCTTAAAACAAACACCACATAACCAAAGGCCCATGCGTTTAAGCGTAACTTCAGCCGCCTCAAAAATAACAAGACTAGTAGCCAAAGAATGTTTTGTGATTGCTAACGCGTTCCCATTAAAATGACGATCTCGAAGGTGAGTGATCAAAGAGGTTTTGGTGAGCCCGTTTCCATGACCATCATGACAATCACTGAGCCCCACAAAAGGGCAATGAAACCGTACGATCGCCATACAACCACAAGCTTAATAATAGACACAATTCACACCAAAACCCACGTGGACCGAATCACAAGACCCACGAACTAGCAACTGTTAATGCAAGGATACTCACTACTGTATTTAGAATGAAACAAATGAGTCCAATGAGCACACCCCACAAATGATGAGCCACACCCAAAAAATAGGTAACAAGCAGCCTATTATCTTTTCACAAAAACCAGTGTAACAAGCTGTGCAATTCCCAATCAAACTGCATAAACTTCACAAGCCAAAGTCGCGAAGAAAACGGTATCGTATGACGACAAAGCCAAAACTCGATATCGCGAAGCAAGCGAAGAAGGCCAACAGTGAAAGTACACAGCAACTAGGAAAACTACTTGTGGCCACACACAAGAAACCTGTAACGAAGCAGCAAATATCCCACTGTGGGAATCGAAACCCTAGAACAATTTTGGAGAAGATACGAGATCCACAAACACCCAAATCCACAAACAAAACCTACAAACCGTATAGGAGATGCCAGTGAACCCACAACTGTTATAGGGAAGCAAAACCACAGCAGCAGAACATGAACCGAATCGCGTTTCGATGCGAAAACCAACACCAGGTTCGAATGAAACAAACCCCACGCAATAACAAATAAGACCTGTTAATCCCTAAGAATGCTGTAAATGGGACCCCACGACAGTTTTGAAGAAGCAAAACAGGAGCAATAGCCAACCAACCAAAACAGGTTTCAAAAGGAAACCCTAAAGGAAAAAAAACTGAAACCCTAATATATACAATAATCCCGATCACATAATCAGGAGAAGAACGAAGCAGAAAATAAGAACCTTATTCAACTGAGGAGGTTGAAGAACGATGATGAAGACACAGTGAGATCAAGAAGATCCCTGTAGATCGCCATAATCGCCCATATTATTATTATTATTATTATTATTATTATTATTATTATTATTATTATTATTATTATTATTAATAATAATAAATAATAATAATAATAATAATAATAATAATAATAATAATAATAATAATAATAATAATAATAATAATAATAATAATAATAATAATAATAAATAATAATAATAATAATAATAATAATAATAATAATAATAAGAAGAAGAAGAAGAAGAAGAAGAAGAATAATAATAATAATAATAATAATAATAATAATAATAATAATAATAATAATAATAATAATAATAATAATAATAATAATAATAATAATAATAATAATAACAAAGTATGTGTCGATCCAGAAATTTACCTGCTTTTCCCAATCATCTTCCGACATGTTCTCGGGACGCTTTGCCCTGATTTCCTCCAGTTTCTGGACCCCACCTGCCTTTGTAAAATGTTTCTTCTTGTGCTTGTACTTTTGCTCAATGTATACCTTTCTCAGGTAGGCTTCAAGACTAGCGACAATGGCCTCCCCATCTGGACCGGCAAGGTGGGGGCCGAGATCAAAGAAATGCTGCAATAAAATATAATTAAAATAAATATACAAACTTAAATAAAGAGACAAATTTAAATAAATAAACAGATTTAAAATAAATAAACAAAATAATTAAAAAAATAAAAGATAAAAAAAAACTTACGTTGAGCCGGTTATCCACGTGTACCTTCGAGGTCGGTGGAACAACATCCCACGAATCAAAAAACAGTGGAACGGTTTCCCGTATCAAGTTCCCGACATAGTTCGAGAACCACGCAGCGTGAGCGCCTACATGCTGCCACATGCCTTTCGCATTCCGCTTGAACCTGATAGAGACCGGGCGGCGTGTGTCATTCCTCATGGCGATTAAGGCTGCGTTCTGGTTGTTACCGCGAACCACCTTCCCGCCTTTCCTGATTTTTGACCCAGGCTTCGTAGGCTTAGGCCTGGGAGCGGGAGCTCTCGAACTAGAGCCTGCAAGTAATCAAATTAAAGTGATGGTGACATAAAATAACAAGTTATCAATTTCAAATAATGATCAAGTTTAATTAAAATAATGGAGAAATTCTTACGCTCGCAATTGGTGCCTATCCTCGTCGCGGGACCCCGGGGTGGCTCGTGACCTCCATCACCACCATGGCTTGTAGCTATGACATCCGCCATCTGTACTAGAACATAGAAATTAGTGAAGAAACACATATACACATATATATACACACATTCAAATAAATAACAATATAAACCAAAAAAGATAATAACAAATAATTAAATAAATAAATAAATAAATAAACACATTTAACAACTCGATAACAATTTCATTCAAATAAGTGTCGTTTAACAAATTACAATTTGAGATCAATCTCCTACATCACTAAGATAAAAATCATCATTATTAGTGCCAGCTTCATCTGCACCATCGACGTGGTCTTCATGATCAGATGCTAAATCATGAGGAATGTGGTCATCATAATCAATATCATCATCGTCGTCGACATCAGTGATAGTTGGTGCTGGTGGTGCCTCAACTTCCGCTGGCTGGGCATCTATATCTATGGTGCTATAATTCAACTTTTCCAACTCAGCAGAGAGTGTGACATGTGATGAGTTGTTGTCATGTACAACATCTTGATTGTCTTCTACCACGATGATATCCGGGTTCCAAATCTTTCGATGATAAGAATCTTGGACGGCCTTCCAACTATCACGTTTACCCGGGAAATCAAGGTAAAAGACTTGTGTTGCTTGTGTTGCAAGAATGTATGGTTCATTTTGAAACGATACACGGTCTGTCATAATTTGTGTAATGTTATTTCTATATGTACAACGTTTTATGCGACCCTCGTTATTAGTGTCGAACCATTTGACTTTGAACAGCACAACCTTGAACGGAATATACAAAAACTCGAGAATTTCTTCAAGCTGGCCATAATACATTCCTCCGCTAGGATTAGGAGTTGAAATTCCGCTGTTTTGAGTTGAACGACGTAAATCACGGTCGTGTACGATAAACTTCACACCGTTGACTACGCAAGAGTCGACTGAGACTGCAGCCGATGTTGGTCCACAAGCCAAAGCGAATAACTCGGAAGTATAACTTGGGTCATTCATTACTTTTAATTCACGAATCTATAATGAAAAAGTTAAGAATAGATATAGATGAGTAATAGTCGTTATTTTTACAGGGTAATACATACAATAAGTCTACCTTGCTCCCAAACCAGCGAGGAAATCCTTCTTCTATATCATTGCCAGGAAATGCCCTGTAAATGTTCATGATATTAGAATAAGTCGTCGAATAATAACTTACGTAAAACACATTTTGAAATAAAACGCGTACCTCTCGTACTCGTTCACGTACGGGTCGATTTCATGACTGTTGTGTAGTACATACCATACTACTTTCTTCATTGTGTCTGGTTGAACCCGGACCAATGATTGCTTGCCATTCAGTTTACCGACTGATCGAAACACCTGAAATTGACTTGTTGGGCTTGGACCGTCCTCATTCTGGTCAGGACGATTAAATCTAGTCTCAACACCCCGAAAATAATGCGAACAGAAAGTTAATGCTTCATCAGCAATATAACCCTCCGCTATTGAACCTTCGGGCTTAGCTTTATTTCTGACATAATTCTTGAGCTTTTTCATGTATCTTTCAAATGGATACATCCACCTCATGTAAACAGGCCCGCCTTCAATAGCCTCTTCGGGTAGATGAATAACCAAGTGAATCATTATGTCAAAAAAAGCAGGAGGATAAATTTGCTCGAAACTGCACAAAATATTGATGAGTTGTTCTTTAGCTTTCAACATGTCATCCACCATCAAAGTTCGAGCGCATATTTGTTTGAAGAATGAACAAAGCTCGATTATTGGTGTTGCGGTGGTTTGGTCCTTCAAGTAATTTTGAAGTCCAGCAGGAAGCAACCGCTGCATCATTATGTGACAGTCATGAGCCTTCAAGCCTGTTATGTTGCTATCATTGTCGGTCACTTTATGCTTGAAGTTAGATCCGAACCCATCAGGTAGTTTCACACCTTTGATGAATTGACAAAAAAATCATGATATTAGAGTAAGTCGTCGAAATGGATACGCGAGATGTTATTGGAACAAATAAATTTTGAAATAAAACGCGTACCTTTGATGAATTGACAAAATTGTTTTCTTTCTTCAGCTGTGAAAGAGTACGTGGGATGAGGCTTAGAGCACTTCCCGTTTCCTTTGTTGACGAGCCACAACTCTTCACGAATTTGCAAATTTTCTAAGTCTTGTCTTGCCTTGTTGGTGTCTTTTGATTTGTCATTCATTAACAAAGTACCCAACACACTCTCACACACATTTTTTTCGATATGCATGACATCTAAATTGTGTTTTAGTGTAAGAAAAGACCAATACTTTTGCTCGTAGAAAATGGATACTTTGGTCCAATTCAATTCGCGAACAGGATCACGTTTTTTCTTCGCACCCCCAAAACTTGGATGTTTCCCCGGGATACGTTTAGGCAATCTACTAAGTTGATTCAAGATGACATCACTGGTAAATTTTCTAGGAGGTTGTCTATGATCATTGGTATGTGCTCATTCACATACCTTTATTAGTGATGACGTATAGTCCGTATTCGGGTCACGAACCCGACCCATACTCAAGTCCATCACGAATGGACTCCAGTCCATCACGATATGGGCTATTGCGATAACGGTTTGGGCTTACGATGGCCCAAACCCAACATTATTTATGGCTTTGATAGTATATCTTCTATTTATGGGATATATATCAATTAACCGCCCTACGCGGGATAGACCGAAGATTGGAGAACACGAAACCAATAAGGATTTTGTGTCCATATATAGAAGGCACCTCAGCCCTCACAAAGGTACGACTTACAAACCCTAACTCTTCTACAAACCCTAAAAACCGATTACTTACTCTCACGCCGGAGGATAATCGTGGGAGACAATCCCACGATAAGCCTAACGGTGTCTTTTTATTTTCTTAGTGCGCAGGTCTCAAGCATTAAGATCTGATTGGTACGGAATCAAGGAACGCCTAACTTTTGTATCAACAAGTGGCGCCATCCGTGGGACCCTACACTAAGAGCTTTGCTAAGAACTAGAATGACGAAGCACGAAAATCAGCGGACTCCGCATGCGAAGAAAACGCATGATGACCTACTAGGGAAGAAACAGCAAACTGATGCGGCCTCTAAGCAGACCTCTGGAACAACCAGTGCGCCTAGAAGCTTAGGATCGTACTCAGATCTGCTCTTTACTCCAGTAGAACCGCTCACTATGACTACCAATGCTACTACAACAAGTACTAGCGCGGTAGACCTACAGCGCACTCCTCTCACCATGCCAGAAGTGAACTTCACTGAGCCACCAAATGCGCCAATCCGAAACAAGGATCTTGTTTTGGAAACAGACTCCCTCGCACTAGAAGGAGTCACGCCTGAACTAGCGCCAAGTGATTTCGTATCTCAAAACTACGAAGCCTTGGCTGCGCTCATGCGAGAGGAGGCAAAAAAGAGGTCAAGCTAAAGTCTGCACGCCAGGCTCAACTTTGACCCTGAGCATGAGGCATCCCCACCGCGCTACCGAAAGGAAAGACGCGAGAAGGATAGCCGCAAACACCCAGTGTTTACTAGGATTGGAAGGAAGGTTGTGGATGACGAAGCAGCCGACTTTCAGTATATGGAGGAGCATGAAGATGGGGAACGGCGCGCCAAAGTCCACACTAGGCTTGGCAGTCGCAGGGTTCATGATAGGCTTGGGCGACGGTGCTCCCCAAGTGAAAGCCCTTCAAGCTCTGATTCCGAGGATAGTCGGCGCAAGCGCCGCAGAGGAGCAAGCTCAGATTCCGATGATGGTCGGCGCAAGCGTCGCAAAAGAGTAAGCTCATCCTCAAGTGACTCCTCGGACAACGAGGACAAAGAAACAGGACACTGGAAATCAAGGGGAAAATACCGCGACCAGGAAGACGAAGACATGTCTCGTCCCTGGCGCCGCCAAAAAGTTGATGCGTTCACTCGGCGCATCAGCGATTTTTCGGAAAATAAGAAAAGGCGCATGCCTGCTAATGTCAAAACATATGATGGGACAGGTGATCCTGATGATCACCTAAAAATTTTCGAATCAGCAGCCACTATCGAAAATTGGCCACAACCTGTGTGGTGCCACATGTTTAACTCTACATTAGTAGGGAATGCGCGCAACTGGTTCAGTAAACTTCCACGCAGAAGCATCGGTGGGTTTGAAGAGTTGCGAAAGGCGTTTCGTTTAAACTTTACTCAAAGAAAGAAGTGCGCCAAAAACCCTGTCGAGCTCGCTAGGGTAAAACAGCGCCAAGGGGAATCCACAAGCGCTTTCATGGAGCGCTATAAGGACGAATGCATGCAGGTCAAGGCGTGCCCAGAAATACTAAAGATATCGGGGTTTATGAACGCAATCAATAACCCAGATCTGATAAAAAAGTTAAACGATAGGGTTCCCCAAACCTTTGACGAACTCATGAAGCGCACGAGGTCCTTCGTCCAAGGAGAAGCAGCCGCTGCGGATAGCAAGAAAGGCTACTCGAACCATAGGTCACAAGAAGAGCCAAGGAGACAATCCAATGACCAGAGTGGCAATCGTAACAAAAGTTATCGCAGCCAAGGAGGCGGACGGGGAAACGACAAGTACACCCCACTAACGAAAACTCCAAAGGAGATATTTGCGACGGAAGGTGCGAACTTTCCAAGACCCCCACCTATGCGCACCCCTGAAGATCGGCGCGTAGGGAACGGATACTGCGAATATCATGGACAGAAAGGCCATACAACTAATGACTGCGTCCAACTGCGCCAACTAATAGACAAGTTAGTAAAAGAACGCAGATTGGACCATCTCGTTAAAAACATTAAGGACGGGAAAGAAAAACAGAAAACTGGGGGCAAGAAAGAAGCGCCCAAGGACAAGGCTGACACAATCTACATGATACAATCATGGCAGCGAAAGACTAGGCAAAAGGTCAGCCAGAAATTCTCCCATGGAAGCGAAATCTCTTTCCCCACCTTGACTGCGGACAACGCAGTGGCAGAACCACTCACCATTGAGTAAATGCGGGGGTCACGATATCCACCGCATGTATGTCGATGGAGGGGCATCAGCGGATATAATGTATGAGCATTGCTTTCAAGAGACTGCGCCCTGAGATACAAAGACAGTTAAGCCCAGCCACAACTGCGCTTACTGACTTTACAGGAGAAAAGATATGGCCCATGGGACAACCGCGACTACTAGTCACTGTTGGTAATAAGGAACACTCCACAACAGCCTGGATGAACTTTATGGTGATCAGATCTCCTTCGCCATACAATGGCATTATTGGAAGGTCAGGAATCTCGGCGATGCGCGCAGTACCATCCACAGCACATGGGATGCTCAAATTCCCAGTAGAAGGCGGCATTGTCACCATATACAACAGCGCTGCGCCACCAGAAGAGTGTAACACGATTACATGTGAAACAACGCACATCCCAGAACAGAGCGCAGCTAAAGTACCAAACCTAAAGGTTGCGATTCACCCTGAATACCCGGAGCAAGAAGTATCGATTAGAGGATCGTTGTCTGACAAAGGCAGAGCGGCCGTGTGCGCGCTATTACAAAGGAATCTGGATATCTTCGCATGGGAACCAAAGCACATGACTGGTGTGCCACGCTCGATTGCAGAACACAAGTTACAAATCCGACAAGGATATTCCCCAGTAAGGCAGAAAAAACGCGGCCAGGCTCCAGAGCGCGCAAAAGCCATACTGGAAGAAGTACACAAACTTGTGGACGCTGGCATCATGCGAGAAGTCTATTACCACGATTGGCTCTCCAATCCAGTAATGGTCAAAAAGAGCGATGGCAGTTGGCGGATGTGTGTGGACTTCACCGACCTTAATAAAGCATGTCCACAGGACTGCTACCCACTACCAGAGATAGACTGGAAAGTGGAATCTTTGTGCGGATATCCCTTTAAATGTTTCTTGGATGCATACAAAGGGTACCACCAAATCCAAATGGCTAAGGAAGACGAGGAAAAAACAGCTTTCCACACAAGCCAAGGCGTTTTTTGTTATACAAAAATGCCTTTTGGCCTGAAGAATGCGGGCGCCACCTACCAGCGACTGGTAGATAATGCGTTTGAGAAGCAAGTGGGACGCAACCTAGAGGTCTATGTGGATGACCTTGTCATAAAAAGCCATACTGAAGATGAAGTGGTGCGCGACATTGAAGAAACATTCGCAACACTACGAAAGATCAACATGAAGTTGAATCCTAAGAAATGCACTTTTGGCGCTACAGAAGGCATGTTCCTAGGATATTTGATAGAACCAGATGGCATTAAGCCATGCCCAGAAAAAACAGAGGCTGTCATCCAACTTCCTTCACCGCGCATGTTGAAAGAAGTTCAATCTCTGAATGGAAAGCTAGCCGGTTTGAACAGATTCCTGTCCAAATCAGCGATAAGTCACTTCCTTTATTTAAAACACTCAAGAAGTGTACAAAAAAGGGAGACTTTCATTGGACTGCGGAAGCGGAAGAAGCTTTCACACAGCTTAAGCAACATATAGCAGCGCTTCCTAAGCTAGTTGCACCCCGACCAGGGGAGGAGTTAATCGTCTACTTATCCGCGACCCATGGAGCGATCAGCGCAGTGCTACTGACGGATAGGAATTCCGTACAAACACCGGTGTATTTTGTAAGCAAAGCACTCAAGAAGACAGAGATTAATTACAGCCCAATGGAGAAGTTGGTCTTGGCATTAGTATTTGCTGCCAAAAGACTGCGTAGATACTTTCAAGCGCACCCAATAGCAGTGATTACCGACCAACCTATCAAACAAGTTATCTCTAAACCTGACGCATCGGGGCGATTACAAAAATGGAGTGTGCTACTAGGCGAGTATAACATCTCTTACAGACCACGCACTGCGGTTAAAGGGCAAATACTAGCAGACTTCATCATCGAAAAACCAGATACCGATGACGCACCCCCACCGAGCAAGGTAGAATTACAAGAACCATGGGTCTTGTTCACAGATGGATCTTCATGCGTGGATGGATCGGGCGCTGGCCTTATCCTCACTAATCCAGAAGGAATGGAATTCACTTACGCACTGCGTTTTGAATTCACAGCCACGAACAACGAGGCAGAATATGAAGCCCTAATCGCTGGATTACGCATTGCAAATCGAATGGGTGTACGTAACCTAGAAGCAAATGTGGACTCCCGATTGGTAGCCAACCATGTGTTGGGGAATATGTGGCTAAAGAGGATAACATGGTCCAATACCTCGACAAGACCAAATCGCTAATACAAGGCTTTGACAGGTTTACCATTAATCAAATCCCTAGAGGTGAAAAAAGAAAGCGGATGCGCTAAGCAAGATCGCATCTACTAGCTTCGCGCACCTGTCAAAACAAGTTTTAGTGGAGATCCTAAAGAACAAATCCATCTCGGAGATGGAGATATCCACGGTAATAGAGGAAGAGAATCCTACGTGGATGACCCCTATTATCGAATTTATAAGCAAGGGCAAATTGCCCGATGAGCAGAAGGACGCTCGACGGATACGGCGCACAGCGCAGAGGTTCGAACTTAGAGATGGTATCCTATATCGGCGCTCATTCCTACAACCATGGCTTCGGTGCGTTGGACCTCTTCAGGCAGATTACGTACTCCGAGAGATCCACGCTGGTTCATGCAGTATGCATTCAGGACCACGGTCCGTCGTAGCGCGAGCATTGCGCTCAGGATACTATTGGCCTACTATGCACCGTGATGCACGCGATGTGATAAAGAAATGCAACGACTGCCAAGTTCATAGACCCATCCCGCGCAGACCACAACAAGAGCTAACACCTATCACTTCTCCATGGCCATTCTATAAGTGGGGTATTGACATTGCGGGTCCCTTCCCTGTCGCAGCGGGAGGACTTAAATTCCTTATTGTTGCAATAGACTACTTCACTAAATGGATTGAAGCGAAGGCAGTAGCGACAATAACAGGTAATCAAGTAAAACGCTTTGTTTGGGAAAATATAGTATGCCGCTTTGGATTACCTGGGGAGATCGTTTCGGACAAGGAAAACAATTCCGTGATAACCCCTTCAAAGACTGGTGCGCAGAGTTACATATCATACAACACTTCGCATCAGTAAAACACCCACAAACCAATGGTTTAGTTGAGCGCGCAAATCGTAGTCTAGGCGAAGGGATTAAAGCGCGCCTGGACAAACACAAAGGAAGGTGGGTGGACGAACTGTCGCATGTCTTATGGGCGCACCGCACGACAATCAAGGTTAGCAATGGAGACACTCCTTTTTCCCTTGTCTACGGGACAGAAGCTGTCATACCAGCTGAAATTGGAATGCCAACTATCCGCACCGCAGAAGTTAATGTCGCGACCAATGACGACGAACGACGGATAGATTTGGACCTATTGGAAGAAAGGCGCGAGCGCGCAGCTATACGAGAAGCAAAAACCAAGTCTAAGATGAAGGGATACTACGATGCTAAAGTTCGAAGCACCTCATTCAGACCAGGCGACTTTGTGTACCGCGCTAATGATGCAAGCCATGCAGAAGATACAGGTAAACTTGGACCAAAGTGGGAAGGACCCTATGAGGTCATTGAAGCACTAGGACAAGGCGCGTACAAGCTGCGTGACACGGATGGCCGTGAGCTACAACGCACATGGAATATCCGCAATCTCAAGAGATGCTATCTTTAGGAAAGGTTACGACCCAACACACGGACAATTTCGCACTTTAGTAAGTGCCCAATAAATATCCGTGTATTTACATTTTTTTTTCATTTAGACAAATGTTTCTTTTTTCTTTTTACAAAAACTTGCAAGTATTAATAAAATGTTGCGGTTTCTAGCTAACTCCGCGACACACTTTACTTTATTGTCTACATATTATTTATGTCTCAATATAGTTTGTTATATTATCTTTTGCCTACATGGCGTGCATGCACTAATTAAAAACCCACGATGGTAAAAGGATGAGTAAACCTAATAAATGACTCGTTGAGTAAGAGGGTTGCAAACCCATCAACACCGGATTACGCATCCTTGTTAAACACCTTATTCTCAAGACGTTGGAGTAAGTTTCCATGCGTACCCCACGACGGATACACATCAATGCACACTGTGCGCGTTTAACAAAATTAGGAGTTAAGACAATTAACCCCTTAATATGGTATTAGTAGCACGCTGCAATCCATACACTTGTGCACCCCACGATGGATACACAACAACTTGTAAATTTCATACACAATTATGTTATATACAATCATGTCATACACGACTATGTCATAAATTTCATACAAGATAAGGATATAAGTGATTATAAATCCTTCTAACTTTTTTTAAATGTGTTTATACAAGCGGTTTGATTCTTAGACATCTTTTACGCAAAGACAAAATAATTAAGTACAAACGTTATAACCACAGTCAAATTTGATACAATATGCATACAATTGTATTTTTCAAAATCAACGCTTCATTATGGATAACAAGTTTATCAAAAGTACACATCCAACACGCATATGTACAACAAAAATTGGACATACCACAAAAAATCACTACACCAAAACTACCAAGACATGCTACGAGTACGCCTGAGCCCTGAGCTACCTGCTTGGCGCGCCACACAACTAGTATCTTTAAGCCTCTGCAACAACTCAGCATCCTTGGGTGCTACCGTTGGCACGCTAACGGGCACCCCATCAGATCTAGGAATGTGAGCCGCACCAAGACCACACAGAATGGCTTTCCCCTTCTGGCCCTTCTTCTTGGCAAGTCTCATCTCATGGGCTTCTAAAGATGCCTTCAAGGGAATTTCTTTCTCAAGGGCAAAAGGGTTGAGGATGTCACGGGGGCGAGCAAAAATAGGCACATGTAGCTGCGACACATCTGGCTTCAAAAAGTAGTCAAACTGATCCTCAGCGTCTTCGGTAGAGTGCCTAGCCAAAGTCAAACCCTCCATAATCACACCGATAGGAAAATCCTGGTCACGCTCCAGGCGAGCTATATGAGGAAGCTCGAAAAGCTTCATCTTCTCCATGGCAGCGACAAGCTCATCATAGGAGTTGGCATTATAACCTGGTACTTGAGTAATAGGCACGGTCAACAAATTGCTCTCAGCAAGCTTTTCTACAGCCTGCGCTTGGCTACGTGCCAACGCGCACTCAACAACCTCCCCAAACACCCCCATCACCTCCTGCGACTCCAAAGTACCCAAAGCAGCAAGGCGCAAACCATGGCTGATAAGCCACTTGCGCTCAGCTATGGTTGACACCAAATGAGGATACAATTCCTCATCATACTCAATGCTGAGCCTGCGCAGCTTGGTCTCCTGATTCTCCAGCAAACTCTCCACAGCCTTGCGGAATTCATCCAAGTCAGACATGAGTTTCCCCTTGTTCAGATCCATATATCTCAAGGCCCAAAGGCAGGAGGCCTTGTACTCTTTCGCTCCAGTCCGCTCTTTATTCAGTTCGGCCATGAGCGACATCTTCTCATCAGCAACTTTCTGGTCATACATTGCAGATGCCCTCAATTCAGCCTGCGCATCAGCCAACTGCGCCTTTAGAAGGTCAATCTCCTTATCCTTCTGCGCAACCAGGCTGCCCTCACCACCATACTCCGCCTATAGCCGCGCAACCAATGAAGCCTGGTGCGCAGCAGCCAACGCCAACTCCTCTAGAAGGCTATTTCTTGGCGCATCTCCAGCAGATTTTTCCTCATCCACTGGACTCTCAGTCACAAACTCACCAATATTTGCAGAACCAGTCTTGGGGGGCGAATTCTCAACATGCGCATCATCATCAGCAGCAGTTTCAGTACTACACGCAAATAACAACGTTACTCTATAGTACTAATAGCGGATTAAAGGACTAAAGATCTAAAGGTACAAGTACTTACTTGGGGGGAGGAGTTTTATGCGATGACGCATCCTCTTCAGTTGGTCGCTCGACAAAAATAGCAGGGCGCTTACTTGATGTCCCTGCGCCATCATCACCAGACGACCTCTTGCGCTTTAACCCTTGGTCTTCCTCCTCAGACTCATCCATAGCACTCCCCGACGAGTCTACATGCAATAACTCTACAGGGATTTGCGACCCAGGAGGGGGAAAACTACGCAGAGGAGTAGCCATAGTAACACCTGCGGGGATCTCCACAGTCTCATCTGTCCCCTCTGGCTCCCCCTGTGCGAGCGCCATTGTGCGTCCTGCGGTAGCCTGTAGAATGGGCTCCTCACCATCTCTCAAAGGGCGCACACCCACAATAACCTGCTTCGGCTTCTCCAAATGCACAATGCGGAATAGATCCATCTCTGCGCAACAAACAACAAACAAACACAAAATGTGTTAATAAGCTACAAAGGGAGAACGCTTACAGCTATTAAACGAAGAGGAAGGAAGAGACAAGCACCCACCCCGACTATTTTCATCTAGAAATGTTGGCACTTCTTCTGGACTACCGAAGTAATTGCGGCTAATGCCCATGTGCACCAAAAACTCTTCGGGATACGCTTTGATCGGTATGCGATTGGTGTTGATCGTATCCGCATCAGCTACATTGTACAATCCGGGGTCGGGGCGCTCGTCTCTCGGTAATAATTCTCGAGTATAGAACCCAAAAATCGATGGGAAAAATGCACTATCGACCCAAAATAATTTTTCTCTCCAATCCCTCAGTGCGTCTAACTTCTCCGTATAGCACTGCAGTGTCCCTGCGCGCTTGGAGAAGGAAACCCACCCGTTTGACCACGACGTGTGGTAAAACGCGCGGAAAAGATGAATTGTGGGTTCTATCGCTAACAAGCGACAATTCACTTCAAAATTGGTTATTTTGGCTACACCTATACAGTGCAGCTGGGAAATATGAAGGCGATAGTGATTTAGAATATCGCACAAAAAGAGGGAGATGGGAGCACGCTGGTTAGCGAATTCGAAAAAATGCGTATATACCCCTACTTTCCCTTGCGAGAAATTCGCTATTGACGCATTTGCGGCCGGAACTACCGGATGCAATGCGAGAGGGATGTAATAATCTGAGGTGAATTGACGAAGTTCATCCTCAGATAAATCAAAAGTAAAATCAGACAATTGAAGGACCATGATTAACCTTCAATAACTATTATAAGCGCACGCGCTATTACCTTAGTTTTTTCGATTTTTTTATTGCTGTTTGGAGGTTTAACAATGGCGGAAGATGATGATTTCTTACTGTGATAACCACAGTGAAATGACGGCTCAAGTTTATAAAGGGTTACACATATTCGTGGATGAACGACATGTGTACCCCACTTGTTCCAATCGGATGGTTGGGAACCCAAAAGGTAAAGCACTTTTTCACCCACTCTCACGATTTTCGAAGAAGATACTTGGACTAGGTTAACTTGCTAATTTTGGCGGGAAATACTTGAAACTTCCCCGCTACGCATCATGGAATATTTTTAGTTCCAATTGTTAGTCTAGCATCCGCAATTTCGCATTGCGCACACTAGACTGGGGGGACATGATGACGTATAGTCCGTATTCGGGTCACGAACCCGACCCATACTCAAGTCCATCACGAATGGACTCCAGTCCATCACGATATGGGCTATTGCGATAACGGTTTGGGCTTACGATGGCCCAAACCCAACGTTATTTATGGCTTTGATAGTATATCTTCTATTTATGGGATATATATCAATTAACCGCCCTACGCGGGATAAATCGAAGATTGGGGAACACGAAACCAATAAGGATTTCGTGTCCATATATAGAGGGCACCTCAGCCCTCACAAAGGTACGACTTACAAACCCTAACTCTTCTACAAACCCTAAAAACCGATTACTTACTCTCACGCCAGAGGATAATCGTGGGAGACAATCCCACGATAAGCCTAACGGTGTCTTTTTATTTTCTTAGTGCGCAGGTCTCAAGCATTAAGATCTGATTGGTACGGAATCAAGGAACGCCCAACTTTTGTATCAACAATTAGACCAAAACCGGACCTAAATAGACCAAAAACTAACCAATTATGCCAAATATTTCGTGTTTTTGTGTTTATGATTGTGCAGGGATGGATATTATAAAAAATGGACAAAATCAAGCAAATACCGGGAAAACGAGCACGAGATATGGAAAAGAATATTTAAAGCCGATGTCGGGAAGTTTATGTCATCCAAATCCTTGAAGAATCATCAAATGACAAAAGAAGCCCTTGGATCACATTTCAGAAACTTGACAAATTCAGTCCTTTGAGAATTCAGAAAATACAAAAATAGTCCTTAAGTATTTCATTTATCAAAAACCTTAAATCCTTAAAACCCTTTTAATACCCGGATTCTATCTAAACCCAACCCACCTCAATTTTAAACCCTGCCCAGCCCATCCAAATGAATAACCAGCCCACACCAAATGCCTTGACCCGACCCACCTTTTATATCCGGTCAACACTTATAATACACAAAAGTCAAATTAATGTATAAAAAACCCACACCCAGCAACCCGCGCCCCAAATTTTACTTACCCAGAAATTTACTATTCCCACAAGAACCCTAATCATTAACCGTATGATTTTACAGCAATTAAGGGTATATTCGTCCAATCATTGGGTGTCAGATGTCAGAGAAGCACAGAAACGCACGAATGGGGTACGTGGCAAGCCCTTATTGGACCGAACACCTTACAATATTTGATCTAATGGCTGAGGATGATTGAAGATTGATCAAGGGCTGATAATGATTCACAGATGCACACGGATTGCCAGCTTGGCACTTGAGGCCTCTCCTCCTAGATCCTTCCTAGCTCGGCTATAAATAGAGGGGTGATCTTCATTAGTTTTCATGTAATTTTAGGTTAAAGTTATGCTGCTAGTTTAGATTTTTAATTGTATTTTCAAAGCTTTCATAGTGTAATTCAGTTTATGTTAATGAAATTTGAGTTTTATGTTTTAATCCGTATTTCTTATTGAATCTTATCTCCATTTTCAGTTGTTATTATAAGTTCTCTTGCTGATTTATAAGCTATTTTCAGTTTAGTATAAGTTTTTGAGCATTCACTTTCATTATTATTGTTATACATCAGAAATTTCAAAGAAAATAAAAAAAATGTCTTAAACACAGCTTCAATAAGCTGTTTTCCATTTAGAATTAGCTTATATAAGCTTAATAGCTTACTGTAAGTGATTGTTAGTTTCAATTCTAGTCCAAAACTCAAAAGTCCAAAAAGTCAACTGTGGCATCAAGGTGATGAACTTGGGAAATTTCTGGTAGATCAAGCAAGTTTGGGAAGTGCTTGGCCTATCTAAAGATAGGCTACATAGGAGAACCTCTTTGTTCTAGCTAAGGGGTAGTTTGTAAGTTCCATTTCAATTTTAGCTTAATTTTCTGCATAATATAAGTTCATCTAGATTTCATGCTTATTGCTTGTTGATTTCTGTTTATTTGTTGTTTAGTAGCTTAGGTAATCATAGATTAGTTGATGATTTAGCTTATTTCAGTTGGTTATAAGTAGATTTGATGCATAACAGTTGGTTAAAATAGGATTTGATAAGGACTGTTTTAAGCTATAAGTAAGGGTACTGTTTATGTGCTTTTAGCATAGATTGGATTGAGATTATTAGAGATTAGATCAGCTATTTTTAGTAGGAATTAAGTTGTCTTGGTCTAAATTGAGGATATTGAACCATAGGTACAAATTGAGGTTCATAACTGCCTTCATTAAGCTCAGCATAAGCTGAGCTTATTTGGAACCCCAATTGAACATTTCTGAGTAGTTTATAAGTATTTAAATAGGATAGCAAAGGCTGGCTCACATTGGTCAAGTTTGCAAGAAGTTAGCGCCAAAATTCCAAAACTGTTGTCTCAGTATCTGCTATGCAGAAGCAGTCCTATAGGCTGCTGATCTAGCTTGATTTCTGGCTTAACCATTTAAGATTTAGACCTGATTTTTGGATTTGTAGGTAGTTAGTATAGCAAACTTTCAGTTTATGATCTGGGATTTCCCAATCAAGCTTATGCTTAGCTTAAAATTCAGCTGCAAGTCTGCTGATTCACCACTGTTCTGCCTTAAACTTTCAGCTGCATTAATTGCTTTTTGGGAATAATCTGTGTGCTTTTCTAGTGTTTTCTAGTTAATTCAAGTTTCCAGTATTAAGATTTATCAGTCCTGATCTTCTAGATATTTTTGGCCCTTATTTGCTTATTTTTAGCTTATTTCCCTAGTGCTTATTGTACTGTTCAGCTTATTTAAGCTGAATTAAGCTCTGAATTTATTTTTCCTAGATTAGAAATTTAATTTTAGAATTACTCAGAATTTTCCAGATTTTTCCCATTTGTTTTAATATTTTTAAATCAATTAAATAGTTTAAATTAGTTTTTAATTCATAAAAAATAAATAAAAAGTCAAAAAAAATATTTTTCTTTTATCTAAAATTTTCTTTTTATATTTAGAATTTAAGAAAATTGATTTTAAATTTTTAGGACTTAAAATTTAGAAATTCACTTTTAATTACGTTTTTAAATTTCGTCGCATAACGTTTTTAAATTTAATTTTCGTTTTTAGGTTAGTATGCTTAGCTTAATTGTTCCCTTAGTTTAATTAGTTGTTTTCGTTTGTAATTTCATTATTCGTAGTGTAGAAAATCAAAATCAATCACTCTTATACACCATTCACTTCACGAATCACGATCCCGAATCACAATTCCATTCATCCTTCAATCGGGACTACGACTCGGGTCTTGCATATTTCCTTTGCAATTCCTTGGACTATAATTTGACACACATCAAAATTTTGGCGCCGCTGCCGGGGAAGGTTGATGAGAATTTGTGATTTTGTTTTTCGATACGTGTTTTGAAGACCCTTCCTCGGAAGTTACTCGTTTTTATAAAAAAAAATAAAAATACAAAAAGAAAATAAAACACTTTTCCTAAAGTGTTTTCAAAAATACAAAAATAAAATAAATCCTCACTTTTCTTCAAAAGTGTTGTAAATCATTCCGAATAACAACAAAAGATATCGTGAAGTTAAACGTTTCTCGGATTATTTCTTTACTACAACCTATACACGGGGTTTAAGGATGGTCTTGACATTAAATTGCAGACCGAAAGAGGCGGGTTTTTAATCAGCTTACGAGCGGACCTTTGCTTCTCCGCCACGCTGCGCGTAGTTTTGAAAGAAACGAGTTCGGTTGATCAACGATCACCAAAAATATAATAATTCTAATTTTTCCTATATAAAAATCCAAAAAGATTTTCTTTTCAAATTTGGTTTTCCTTTTTATTTTTGGTGTATGCACACCCGTTCTTCTTCTTCTAACCCTCTTCTTTCACCACTCTCGAATCCCGAGAGAATCATTCGTCACAACAACCGTGTTAATTTCCCAACCGTTGAGGAAATGGACCAACACGATCAACACCCGCCGATGGGTGGAGATAATCATAACCAAGGGCAAGCTCCCGATCTCCGCACTATGCAAGAGTTACTCCAATGTCCCACCGTGGGATACGGGGACGCTATTGTTATACCCCCAATTCGAAACACAAACTTTAAACTCGAAACCGGTTTAATTCAACTTGTCACGGGAAATCAATTTCATGGTTTTGATCAGGAAGATCCTCACAATCATATCCGATGGTTCAACAAATTGACCTCAACACACTACCATAAGAATGTCCCTCATGACACTATCAAATTGATGTTATTCCCATTTTCCATCGAGGGGGCGGCCCGAATTTAGCTCGAGAAAGAACCCCCTCAATCAATCCAAAATTGGGAAGATCTCGTCCATAAATTCGTGAACTATTTCTTTCCTCCATCTAAAATGACCAATGCTAGGAATGAAATCACAAATTTCCAACAACGATTTGATGAGAATTTCGGTGAGGCATGGGAACGATTCAAGGATCTCCTACGGAAATGCCCACATCACGGTTTCTCGGAATTGCATCAAATCGATACGTTCTACAATGCTTTAACTCAATCAGATCAGGATTCACTCAACGCAGCCGCCGGTGGCAATATCTTGAGTCGAATGCCGAAAGAAATTCTGTCAATTATCGAGAACAAATCTAAGGTGCCTACCTCAAGGAACAAACCGGTTGTTTCTAAGGTAAGTACCCAAGCTTCTAGCAGTGATGCTAAGATCGACAAGCTTGCAGATATGTTCGAAGCTTTCCTTCTTTCAAACAAAAGAAACAATCTTCTCAACCCGCTCAAGTCAAAGCGGTGCAAGAGAATTGCGTTATATGTGGTGGTCCCCATCCTTATTATGATTGTCAAGCTACCGATAGCCAAGTTTGCAATGCTACCGTAGCAGCTGCAAACTACAATCAAAATCAAGGATTTCGACCTCAAGGTGAAGTTAACTACCGAGTTAGCAACCAAATGGGACCACCCGGTTTTACACCCGTTCAAAACAACCAAAACCGTTTTCCTCAAACCAATCAAAGCTTCAACCAAAATCGTGGAAACAATTATCAAGCTCAACCGCAACAAGTCTATCAACCTCCTCCTCCACAAGTTGCACCTTCTCCCGACTTTGTGAGTTATATGAAAGCAACTGATGCTAGCATACGAAACATGCAAGGACAAATCAACAATATGAGAACTGACTTTCGAAAGGAGATTGATACGACGATTTCTCGACAAACAAACGAGCTTAAGCACATGATGAGTGGATTTTTTCAGATGAATCAACCCTCACCCTCGGGTACATCTTCTCTTCCTAGCAACACAATTGCTAACCCGAGAGGTGATATGAAAGCAATCACCACCAGGAGTGGTGTTTCATATGATGGACCTACGGCTCCGGCAACCTCTTCTTCTCTACCTCCCAAGGTAGCCGTCTGTGAGACCGAGGTGACCAAGGACACAGAACTTCCTACTAACAACGGAAGAACCGAAGACGTCCAACCTACGGTTGTCCAAACATCGGAACCAAAGATTGATGAGCCCGAAAAAGCTCCAGTCAAAGCAAACCTTCCTCACCCATCGAGAATGAATGATCAAAAGCTCCGCGATAAAGCTTCAAATCAAATGGAAAAATTCTTTCAAATCCTCCAAGATTTGCATTTTGATATAAGCTTTGCGGATGCTTTACTCCTAATGCCTAAGTTTGCTTCCACGCTAAAGGGTTTGTTGAGCAACAAGGAAAAATTATTCGAACTTGCTAAAACTCCATTGAATGAAAACTGCTCAGCGGCAATTCTCAAAAAGCTTCCAGAAAAGCTTGGAGATCCCGGGAAATTTCTCATTCCTTGTGAATTTCCGGGAATGGTTGAATGCTGCGCCTTGGCCGATCTCGGTGCAAGCATCAACCTAATGCCGTTGTCCGTTTGGGAAAAACTTTCTCTTCCGAAACTCACCCCCACTTGCATGACTCTCGAGCTTGCGGATCGTTCCATCACCCTTCCTAAAGGTGTAGCCGAGGATGTCTTTGTCAAGGTGGGGAAGTTCCATTTCCCCGCCGATTTTGTGGTGGTTGATTTTGATGCTGACCCCCGAGTTCCTCTAATTCTCGGACGATCATTCTTGAGGACCGGGCGGGCTTTGATTGATGTGTATGGAGAAGAAATAACTCTGCGGGTTGATAATGAAAAAGTAACGTTTCAAATCAATTAGAACTCTAAACCGCTAACCACCAAAAGCAACGTTGCTGTGGTTAATCAAAAATTTGATCCCGTAATTGCTTCCAAAAGAAGTGATTCGATTCTCTCAAGATTTGCGGTTAAGAGTATGTCTGAAAAACGTGTCGAACTCAAAGCTATGAAAATTGCACCCGGTTCAACCAAATGGTTTGAAAGTTGTTCCGCGGATGTTAAGAGTATTCTTGATGATGATGAACCAGATTCGGAGATCACAACGGAAGTGGTGGAAATTGCTAGCTTTAAGAGCACACCACTTGTCCCACCTCCGGAGCCGGTTTATCGTATGGAGATTGTTGATTCTGTCCTTTCCGACTCTTCCCATCCTTCTCCTCCGATTGAGGGAAGTGATATCTCGAGGGAAGAGCTCGAGGTGTTGTCTGATGATGCTCCAATTTTGCCGGAAATTGGTGAAACTGATAGTGATCCCGGGGAAGATGTCTCATTATTAAAAATGAAATTTGATGAACCATTATTTTCCCTTCCCCCGGAAGATGTTAATGAAAAGCCGCCTAAATCCGTTCAAGTTGTTGATTCAAAATCAGAAGAGCAAAGTAGTGGCAGTACCACTTCTAGTATTGATTCTCTTCTTGAGGAGTTCGCCGATGAACTCACTCATATCGATCCAATCCCACCGGGGGATAAGGACGATAACTTTGATTTTGAATCTGACTTAAGAGAATTGGAATTTTTGCTGAACCGTGATCCGTCTAAATGTGATTCTTATCACGAGGAGTTCGCCGATGAACTCGCTCACGACGATCCACTTCCATCAGATGATTATGATCTCTTTGATTTTCATGCTGATCTTAAAGAAGTTGAAAATCTTTTGTACCATGCCCCATCATCTGATTCTTACACCGAGCTTAATGATTTACAAAATGATGATGACCTCTTCGATTTTAGGGCCGATCAAACTGAATGGAAAAATCTTTTATATGGCAAACCTAGTGATGAAAAAGATCCTAAAATGGAAACCATAATTGAGGATGCCACAATTGTTTCTCATGACTTATCTCCTCATTCTCCCGAGGATGATTTCTTTTTCTCCATCGAGTACCCTGCTGAGTTTCCTTGTGAAGACAAAGTGTTTAAGTGATGAACTCAAATAAGTACATTTTATTACCATCATTTATCCTATTTATTTGACTTGTTTTATTATATTATCTGTGAGAATTGATACGTTAATGTTTACTTTTGTAATTCTCAGGTAAAAACAAGTATTATGTGAAACTTGGCGATTTTGAACTAATTATGGAGCAAAACAAGCAAGAAGTTAAGAGTCTACTGAAATGTACAAGATCAAGATCATTCTGCTCCAGATACGCCGCATCCTACTTATTATATACGGCGCATCACTATCAAGATTTCACAAGATATTATCCAATACGGCAAAGGACATGCGCCGCATCTAATAATGAAGTTACGCCGCATCTTCTGGCGGTGTGCGAATATTCCTGAATATATTAATCTTGGACCCCACGCGAAGTTAAGTCAATGCGCCGCATCTACTTATTCAATGCGCCGCATCTTACCCTCAGTCAGAAACTATAAATACCCCAAGACCAGACGAATTTCGAGAGCCCTAGTTTTAGAAGAAGACCGAAGACCAGAAAACCTAAGGCCGAATTCAGTCGAAGTAGCAGCACAAGACACACCTTGAACGAAGATACGAGAGCTGTAAGAAGGTCCTGCATGTATTCAATTCATTAAGTAGTTTTGTTTTATTGTATTAGTACACTTTAATTGGTCAGGATTGATGGGCTTGTGATCATTGATTTAATCGTGCACTTCAACTCCCCTTAAAATTGCTTTCCCATTAATTAAAGTTTATATGTTGATGTCTTTGGTGACTTTTATTAGTGCATTGATAACCTCTGTGTCTAGCTGAGCATTGCTTGGGTCGCCATGCCCCTTCCTCGCCTATTTATTAGATCGCCTATGCATTCTATCGTCTGTAGAAAAGTAGGAAGAAAGATAAATAGGATAGTCATAAGTAATCATTAAGGGTTTACTCGCCGATAAGATTAGAACCAACGAGAAAGGACTTAATCTCGGTGCGTTGCATCGAACTATACACTTCATATAAAACTAGCAATAAAACAAGTGACAAGCTACTTAACTATCAGGACAGGTCTTCTTATTGTCTCAAGTATTTATCTGTGTACGTGTGTGCTATTCGCTGATTCGTGCTCATTAGTTTAGTTTATATTTAATCACAACCAAACCGTGTCAGTCTCTCAGGCTGAACCCCCTTGCGTTAGATTAGGTTGTATAGCTAACTTTAGATATTAAAATACTGATTAGAATAACTAGATAATACGTTCCACTCTTAGTGATCGACACTCTACTTACCATTATATTCATACTGACCGGGTACACTGCTCGTTAAAGTGTGTGTGTGTTATTGATAAGTCGGCTAAATATAAATTTAAAACTTGAATACTGCTAAAACCACAACGACATGCCGTGGGTATAAATTAGAGCATACGCACACGCGCATCAAGTTTTTGGCGCCGCTGCCGGGGAGTGAATTGTTATTATCTGTTAATTTAATTAGTATTTTAATTAGGTTTTTTCTTTTTAATTTTTATTCTAACCGCTAACTCTGTTGTATATTAGGTTAATTTGCATTCATTGTATTATTTTGCATATTTTCTGTTTTTGTGTGTTTTTATTTTCGTTTGTTTTATTTTTGTTTTTATTTTCTGTATTTTTTGTATTCTGCTATCGTTGTACTGAGCTAATTCAAACGATACGGCGCATCTATTTTCTTAGATACGGCGTATTGCGTTTAATTTTTTATAAAATACAACGCGTTTAATAAATTCGATACGACGCATCTTTCCCCAAGATACGGCGTATCTGTTTTTAATTTAAAAAAAAAAAATCTAAGCGATAACGCCATACGACGAATCTGCTTTTGCAGATACGGCGTATCTATTATTTTAATTAAAAACAGTTTTCGAATTATTAAACAGATACGACGCATCGATCTCTGTCGATACGGCGTATCTTCTGAATCAAAAATCTCGTATTTTGAAACGTAACGAAAATACGGCGCATT
Source organism: Artemisia tridentata subsp. tridentata (assembly GCA_021014915.2). Classification (NCBI taxonomy): domain Eukaryota; kingdom Viridiplantae; phylum Streptophyta; class Magnoliopsida; order Asterales; family Asteraceae; genus Artemisia; species Artemisia tridentata. Next base: position 423,307,857 of record CP139505.1, read on the forward strand.
TACTTTTGTTAATACGACGCATTTAATTTTAAATAAACATCGATTTTTGATAAATTAAACTGATACGGCGCATTCTAAAATTCTAAGCGGCGTATCTATTTTCTGAATAAAAGTCTGATTTAATTTTAACGATTATAAGATACGGCGTATCCAACTTTTTGGATACGGCGCATCGTCTGCAGATATCAGTAACTTTTATTTTTCGTATTCCATTTTCGTTGTTGATTTTCTGATATATTACTTTCTTGAACATACCCTACTGATGCTTTTGTGATAGTTTCAGGAAGTGCATGACCAGGAGTTCTACGAAGAACTTGATTACACCTTTCGAAGATCCTGAACGAGCCTTTCATTCGCTAAAAAGGCTTTTCAACACAAAAAGCTTTGATATCTCAAGTTCATTCGAGCTTGATTATTTTTCTGAAGAGAAAGAGGAAGAAGAAACAGAAGCAATGGGCGAAAACACAACTATGGAGGAATACATGAACAATACCCGTGCTGATTACAGTTCAGGAGTTGCTAGACCAAATTTTGATGATAAGTCAAAGTTTGAGTTGAAGGGTCAGTTTCTCAAGGAGCTAAGAGAAAATGCTTTCAGTGGATCGGAACATGAAGATGCTAATGAACATGTTGAAAAGGTCCTCGAGATTGCAGATTTGTTTACTACAGAAGCAGTCACTGACGATCAACTTATGCTAAGAATCTTTCCAATTTCACTTAAAGGAGCTGCTAATAAGTGGCTAAGGAATGAACCTGCTAGTTCAATCACTACATGGGAAGATTTGAAGAGCAAATTCCTGAAAATATATTGTCCACCTGCTAAAACCGCTAAAAAGATGGAGGCTATCAACAGTTTCAAGCAAGAGCCTGATGAAACTCTTTATCAAGCTTGGGAACGATTTAAAGACTTACTGGTGAAATGTCCTCAACACTATCTAACCCCAATGCAGGAGATAATATTGTTCTATCAAGGATTGGACGTGCCTACAAGACAGATTTTGGATGCTAAGGGAGCTGTGCCTCAAATGAGTGCAGCTAATGCTAGGAAAGCTATCCAAGAAGCTGCTGATCATTCTCAAAAATGGCACGATGGAACCTCTACTAGATCTAAGAGCAGCACTAATTTTGACGGGTTTGCTGCTATTCAAGCTCAATTGGATAAAATTAGCAGAGAGATGAAGAAGCGTGATGAGAAAGTGTATGCTGCCCAAGTTGGATGTGAAAAATGCGAAGGACCTCACTACACCAAAGATTGCCCTAATAAGAATGAAAGTGAGACTTTTGAAGAAGCATACTACACACAATTTGGACAACCATTCCGACCTTCAGGAAGATTTAGGGAAGCTACTCCGGGATTCTATCAAAAGAACAACTTTAATCCCACTTATCAAGAAAGGAGGCAGACTTTAGATGACACTCTAAAGCAAATTATGGCCGATGCTGCTAAAAGACATGATGAAAACACTGCTATGATCAAGGAAATCCGAGCTTCAACGGACACTATTACAAGAAATCAAGGAGCTTCGATCAAAGCATTGGAACAACAAATTGGTCAAATGAGCAAAGTTCTTCAAGAAAGGGGATACGGAAGTCTACCGAGCTCAACTGAAACCAACCCAAGAGATCATGTCAAGTCCATAAGCACCACTGAAGAAGTCACTCCTAACATTCCTTTTCCTAGAAGACTGATGAATGGTAATGATGGTGCAAGACCCGAATTTTTCTTTAATTCTTCAATCAGTTTAAGGAGACTACTAAAAGAGAAGACAAAGATTGAAGAAGAGATCAAGGCTACAATGAAAGAAGAGAGCTCTGCAACCGATTTACATGCCTTGCCTCATAAAGAAAAGGACCCAGGAAGTTTTACTTTACCTTATTCAATTAATGATATATCTTTCAATAATGTGTTAGCTGACTTAGGAGCTAGCGTTAGTGTAATGCCCCTTAAGACATTCACTACCCTAGGACTAGGAAAATTAGCACCAACTAAGTTGCTTATTGAATTGGCTGATAAAACGGTAAAACAACCTGAAGGGATTGCTAATAATGTGCTAGTTAAGATTGAGAAGTTTGTTTTCCCTGTAGACTTTGTTATATTAGATATGCCCGAGGATATTAAGATTCCTTTAATCCTTGGAAGACCTTTCTTGTCTACCGCCCATGCTAAGATTGATGTGTTTAAAAGAAAAATCTCATTAAGGGTTGGGAATAATAAAATAGTCTATAAGTGCCAAAATCCTGTTAAAAGCATAATTAGAGGCATCTATGTGCTAGGATTAAGAGAACGTATGGACCTCGATCTTGAAGCTAGGCTTATGGGAGAAACATTGATTCAAAACAACTCAACTAATCCTAATCGTGAGAACTTTGAGGAATTTATTGACCTTAATGTACCTACCGAACTTAGGCGCGATATTGTTAATGATTCTGATGATGAGTGGTATGATTGCGTAGTAATTAACAAACGTAGGAGAATAGTTGAGAATACAAACTTGAATAATGAAGTGTTTATTGAACTACCACCCCACCTTGCTTATTTATGCCTTTATAATAATAAGAATTTCTCATCTATCATTTTGTCATCTCTACCCGAAAGGGACAGAACTTTGTTTATACAAATATTAAAGAAGAATGGCGTGGAAATTAAGGACGAACAAGGAATGTTCAATATTACTGAATTGGCGATGAGGGAGCGTGATGCTTCCAACTCCTTCAATGATAGGTATTAAAGAGCTGAACGTGAGTCTAACTTGAAGACTCTGTAATAAAGACAAGTGCTTACCGGGAGACAACCCGGAGAATTTTTATATTTTGTTCTGTGTCGAGTCAGTCAGGCCCGCAGCAGATACGGCGCATCTCAATCCTGAGATGCGACGCATCTTCTGTACTGGTCATATCTTACTTTATTTTCTGCATTTTTATTTTTGACTTTTAAAACTTTTTGTCAGTTTATTTTAATGCGGTGCATCCCTGGTTAAGGATGCGACGCATCTTCTATTCTGATTCGTATTTATTCCAGGCTCGATACGGCGTATCTTCTTCCATAAGATACGGCGTATCGACTGACCTGATGATTTTAATTTTAATTTTTAAGTTTTATTTTTACTAACTACTAATGTATTATGCAAGTTTGAACCTTCTTAACTTAGGTGTGTTAAAGTCTTGGTGGTATTATAGATTCCTGCAATTCCTGTGGATACATCAATTATGAAGCTTAAACGTTCTCATCCACAAGAAAGATGATTTTTGCACCTATACAAATAATGGAGGATCATACCGAGTAAATCTCAGGGGAGTTTTTCTGTTCTAATTCTTTTATTTTCCAGTTTTTAATCTTTTATACAAACAACGAGGACGTTGTTTAACTTAAGTGGGGGGATTGGAGAATTAGAACACTTACTTGTCCTAAACTTTTTCAAAATATGCTTAAAATGTGCTTAATTTATCAAAATTTAAAATTTTTAGCATGATTTTGTTTAAAGTCTAAATTACATAGCTGCACACATGACATTATTTTGAAAAATTGTGAACTTTTCAAAAATTCACAAATCTATGAGTGTGCCGGTGACTTGTAAACTTTAGAACTTGGCTTGTATACTATTCGAGACCACCATAATAAGTATTATTTTTATAATTGGAATGACTTGTCTAAATTGGTAAATTTCTAGGATTACACCCAAATAGCCTTTATATGTTATGTGATATTAGCTAACTGCACTGGTTAGTTAACCCCCGTATAAACCCTTTTGTTACTCTCACTTTTAGAGTAAGATACCCCTAGAAAAACACTCAGAGCCATTCCTTTCGTTTCTTACACCTTTGTTATTATGTTTCGTTACACCCTTACACCTTAGCCTACCCTGTAGATTAAAATCCGTGGTTGGTTAATTGCTTTAGGCAAAGTGTGTTTCCTTACATTACCTGTGTTCGCGTGCGTAATTCATTATCTATGGTTAGGTCGGGAAATTGCACAATGCAATAGGAGTGAAAGTAAATATTGTATATCTTTGTGTTTATTTTTTTTGTGTGTTTACTACTTTCACTATTACAGTTATTTCTGAAGTCATGAAAAGTATGGAAGAATTATCCAGAGTTATCGTTATAGTGATGTGGTGAAATTTTACACATATATGTTTATGTTTTTAAAATAAAATAAAATAAAAAAAAAAAAAAAAAAAAAAAATCGAAAAAATAGAAAAGAAAAAGAAAAAGGAAAAGTTGGAAGTTTGTTTTAACCAACTTATGTAAAGTTTTGTATTAAGTGGTCGATATCACCACTAGTTGTTGTATATTATATTTATGGATTGAATGGGAGTTGGACGTTATGGGAACGCCAACTAATGGTTATTCTTTGATTGAGATCTTATTGAGTATAATTCGTGTCTACCTAAAGCGTGTGTTTCAAGTGTTAAAGCGTGAGTTATTCTATGATATGAGTCTTATTCATGGGATGGTTGGGATAGTGATTAACCACACTTAGGATTTTAATTTATCTGTTTTGTTTATTTTTCATTTTACACCAATTTGTATCACAAATATTATCCATACCCTATATTATTCTTTATCCAAACCTTTGATTTATTGAGATTAGGGATTTGAGCAATCTTAAGTATCGTAGTCGTGGATTCGGCTATGTATTTATGATTTTGTCGCCCTTTTTGATATAATATTATTGGTAAAGATTACTTGGTCCTATCTTTAGCCTATTCGAGTTAAGGATTTGAGCAATTGCAAGTATCGTGTTCGTGGATTCGATCATGTATTTGTGATTTTGTCGCCTTTTCTGGAATTTGAGATCGATATAGATTAAGAAGAATGATTAACCCTTAACCTACAAACCTTTTTTACCGCTTTAGACTTGTTATTCCTTGGCTTTAGTGGAGGAGATGTGTATACTTGCCAAGCTTATGATAAAATATTCGTCACGACTGGACAGTTAAACGATTAGATTTGCTTTTATCAAAATATTTTATTTTTCTTCTAATTCGTTAAGTGTTTGGATGTGTGATTATGACAAAATGAATACATGCTTAAATATAAAAATAAATCCTAACATTTTTAGGATACATTTTCATAAGATTAATTCTAAGGTTTACTTGGGGACAAGTAAAGTTCAAGTGGGGGGATATTTGATGAACTCAAATAAGTACATTTTATTACCATCATTTATCCTATTTATTTTACTTGTTTTATTATATTATCTGTGAGAATTGATACGTTAATGTTTACTTTTGTAATTCTCAGGTAAAAACAAGTATTATGTGAAACTTGACGATTTTGGACTAATTATGGAGCAAAACAAGCAAGAAGTTAAGAGTCTACTGAAATGTACAAGATCAAGACCATTCTGCTCCAGATACGCCGCATCCTACTTATTATATACGGCGCATCACTATCAAGATTTCACAAGATATTATCCAAGACGGCAAAGGACATGCGCCGCATCTAATAATGGAGTTACGCCGCATCTTCTGGCGGTGTACGAATATTCCTGAATATATTAATCTTGGACCCCACGCGAAGTTAAGTCAATGCGCCGCATCTACTTATTCAATGCGCCGCATCTTACCCTCAGTCAGAAACTATAAATACCCCAAGACCAGACGAATTTCGAGAGCCCTAGTTTTAGAAGAAGACCGAAGACCAGAAAACCTAAGGCCGAATTCAGTCGAAGTAGCAGCACAAGACACACCTTGAACGAAGATACGAGAGCTGTAAGAAGGTCCTGCATGTATTCAATTCATTAAGTAGTTTTGTTTTATTGTATTAGTACACTTTAATTGGTCAGGATTGATGGGCTTGTGATCATTGATTTAATCGTGCACTTCAACTCCCCTTAAAATTGCTTTCCCATTAATTAAAGTTTATATGTTGATGTCTTTGGTGACTTTTATTAGTGCATTGATAACCTCTGTGTCTAGCTGAGCATTGCTTGGGTCGCCATGCCCCTTCCTCGCCTATTTATTAGATCGCCTATGCATTCTATCGTCTGTAGAAAAGTAGGAAGAAAGATAAATAGGATAGTCATAAGTAATCATTAAGGGTTTACTCGCCGATAAGATTAGAACCAACGAGAAAGGACTTAATCTCGGTGCGTTGCATCGAACTATACACTTCATATAAAACTAGCAATAAAACAAGTGACAAGCTACTTAACTATCAGGACAGGTCTTCTTATTGTCTCAAGTATTTATCTGTGTACGTGTGTGCTATTCGCTGATTCGTGCTCATTAGTTTAGTTTATATTTAATCACAACCAAACCGTGCCAGTCTCTCAGGCTGAACCCCCTTGCGTTAGATTAGGTTGTATAGCTAACTTTAGATATTAAAATACTGATTAGAATAACTAGATAATACGTTCCACTGTTAGTGATCGACACTCTACTTACCATTATATTCATACTGACCGGGTACACTGCTCGTTAAAGTGTGTGTGTTATTGATAAGTCGGCTAAATATAAATTTAAAACTTGAATACTGCTAAAACCACAACGACATACCGTGGGTATAAATTAGAGCATACGCACACGCGCATCATTAAGCCAGGCATACTCAATAATGGTGAAATTCATCCTTTGATGAAATTAACTCTTGATAAGGATTTAAAGTTTCCTGCCTCATCTAAGGAACTTTTAATTCTGGAGAAAAGTGATTCCTCTCTGCTTATTTCTGATCATGAACTCCCGTTCTGCATGGAGTCATCTCTGATTGAAACTTTACTATCGTTTCCAGCCAGAAACGAAGACAAAGTTTTTGACCCCGGCATCACCGCTTTTATCTTCTAAAGCCGTGGGTATCTCATCGGAGTGGAACTTTCGTATGCTTCAATGATTATCCAAAAATCTTGAACGAAAGTCCGATTGAGATTATTTCTTCCACTTGCTCCCCCAAGGACAACTAAATTCGGGGTCGAGTCAAGCTACGTGACTCGGTTATAAAAAACAAAGCGCTTCGTGGGAGGCACCCCATGCTTACCCATCTATCTTCTTTCTTTCTTTCTAATAAAAGTGAGGAGGGCTTCCTCTTCCATATCTTGTGTTTCGTGGTTTTCTGTGATGTGTCCAGGATTTGCCCGATGATGAAGACTCTCGTGCTCGTGGTTTGCTTCTCTCCACTCGAGTTTCATCATTCGTTGCTTATCAATATCCTAAATCTTATCGTTTACATCTATCTTTTGGCATAATTAATAAACGGCCTTAGATTTTTGTCGGATACCCTTACCTTTAAGACATTGAGGACAATGTCTCGTTTTAGTCTGGGGGGGGGGGGGTAATCTTTCGATTTGATTTTTGCCTTGCATTTTTTGCCGTTTACTCATGCAACCCCGTTTTTCCTCCAAAATTGAAAAAAAAAAATCCAAAAAAAATGAGAAAATTTAAATTTTTTTGCAAAAATATAATAAATTTTGACAATTTTGTTGACTTTCCGCTGGTGAGAGTAGGAATAAAATTCTGACTTGATCGGGCGTGTTGAGCCCTAGCTTGTTCCCTTAACCATTTATAATCTATAAGCTCGTGCTAGTCTTTTATACAAGGAGCTAGAAAACGCGAATTCTTTTTAAGAATTTGCAAGTTCCCATAATTGACTTTATATATGCATGGCTTGATTATTTGGCTAAGCATTCGCGGATCTTATTATTTAAGATTTTAAATTTGCGAAGAATGAGAAATGATAGAGTTGTTTATAAGTTAGATTGCTAAACGTGGAGTAGTTTGATCTCTTTAGAGCTCATCAAAGTTACTTGTGGCTTTTTGTTCCCATAAGCTTGTTTCACCCAATAATAGTAATCTAGGAATAATTAAAGGTATTTTGGTTTTGGCGATAATTAGTTTTTATTTCTTCCTTAGAGAATTCTTGCTTATGAAAGTTGGGTACACATCAAGGTACTGTCAGTGTTACGGTGTAATAGACTATTCCATCTTGCCGGCTCGCAACCGATGTTGGGATTGTTATAAAAGCCGTAGGACTTGGGGTTTGGCAACACAAATAATTAATGAATATGATAATGTATAATAATAATCCAAAGCCATAAAAAGTTTTCTACATCTTGCCGGTTCGCAGCCGATGTTGTAGACTTCTAATAAAGGCAGAGGAAAAATTCCAAGGTCATAATAGACTATCACATCTTGCCGGCTCGCAACCGATGTTGTGATTGTTATAAAGGGCCAAGGATTAAATACGTTAATGTGCTTGAATATGTAGATAAAGTGTTATAATGCCAAACTTCGACTCCGGGGGTATCCTAATAAAAGCTTCTGTCTCTGGACTCGTGGATGAGTTGTTTCGGTCGTATATAAAAGGGATATCCTCAAAATCGTGTTAAATCAGAGACCTTGATGTGGACCTCATTTTTGTATGCAACGGTTTTCGAGGGAAGGATTGGAAACTACTTAGCATCTAAACTAGGTATCTTTATCGGAATAAGAAATTATCGAAATGAGAATTTGAAGAAATTCATTTCTCACCAAAAATAAAATAAATAGAGGAAAATAGGAATTTGGGAACGAGAAGTAATTACACAATTAGCTTTCATGGGTAGTGTCAGCAATCTAACTTGTAAATAACAATGATTTCGTTTTTAAGCTTAGTTTGGGAACTCGTGAAAAATCAGGGACGACGAATTTTATCCGTATGGTCACTCCTTTATGAGTCGTGTTTCCTGCTCGATGACCCTAAAAGTTATCGTTAGATAATGATTGTCGACAAAGCCGTCACGTGGAAAATAAGAAAATACAAAAATAGAATAAAAGGAAAATCGGGGAGTTTTTAGAACTAAAGATTTCTTAATATCTTTCGAAAATTTTGCTACTTCTCAAAGTTAGTAAAAAGAGATTGGAAATTTTCGGTTTCAAAAACGTGTTTTTATAACATTGCATGAGGACATTGCAATAGCTTAGTCTGGGGGATTTTGGTATGTGCTCATTCACATACCTTTATTAGACCAAAACTAGACCTAAATAGACCAAAAACTAACCAATTATGCCAAATATTTCGTGTTTTTTTGTTTATGATTGTGCAGGGATGGATATTATAAAAAATGGACAAAATCAAGCAAATACCGGGAAAACGAGCACGAGATATGGAAAAGAATATTTAAAGCCGATGCCGGGAAGTTTATGTCATCCAAATCCTTGAAGAATCATCAATTGACAAAAGAATCCCTTAGATCACATTTCAGAAACTTGACAAATTCAGTCCCTTGAGAATTCAGAAAATACAAAAATAGTCCTTAAGTATTTCGTTTATCAAAAACCTTAAATCCTTAAAACCCTTTTAATACCCGGATTCTATCTAAACCCAACCCACCTCAATTTTAAACCCAGCCCAGCCCATCCAAATGAATAACCAGCCCACACCAAATGCCTTGACCCGACCCACCTTTTATATCCGGTCAACACTTATAATACACAAAAGTCAAATTAATGTATAAAAAACCCACACCCAGCAACCCGCGCCCCAAATTTTACTTACCCAGAAATTTACTATTCCTACAAGAACCCTAATCATTAACCGTATGATTTTACAGCAATTAAGGGTATATTCGTCCAATCATTGGGTGTCAGATGTCAGAGAAGCACAGAAACGCACGAATGGGGTACGTGGCAAGCCCTTATTGGACCGAACACCTCACAATATTTGATCTAATGGCTGAGGATGATTGAAGATTGATCAAGGGCTGATAATGATTCACAGATGCACACGGATTGCCAGCTTGGCACTTGAGGCCTCTCCTCCTAGATCCTTCCTAGCTCGGCTATAAATAGAGGGGTGATCTTCATTAGTTTTCATGTAATTTTAGGTTAAAGTTATGCTGCTAGTTTAGATTTTTAATTGTATTTTCAAAGCTTTCATAGTGTAATTCAGTTTATGTTAATGAAATTTGAGTTTTATGTTTTAATCCGTATTTCTTATTGAATCTTATCTCCATTTTCAGTTGTTATTATAAGTTCTCTTGCTGATTTATAAGCTATTTTCAGTTTAGTATAATTTTTTGAGCATTCACTTTCATTATTATTGTTATACATCAGAAATTTCAAAGAAAATAAAAAAAAAATGTTTTAAACACAGCTTCAATAAGCTGTTTTCCATTTAGAATTAGCTTATATAAGCTTAATAGCTTACTGTAAGTGATTGTTAGTTTCAATTCTAGTCCAAAACTCAAAAGTCCAAAAAGTCAACTGTGGCATCAAGGTGATGAACTTGGGAAATTTCTGGTAGATCAAGCAAGTTTGGGAAGTGCTTGGCCTATCTAAAGATAGGCTACATAGGAGAACCCCTTTGTTCTAGCTAAGGGGCAGTTTGTAAGTTCCATTTCAATTTTAGCTTAATTTTCTGCATAATATAAGTTCATCTAGATTTCATGCTTATTGCTTGTTGATTTCTGTTTATTTGTTGTTTAGTAGCTTAGGTAATCATAGATTAGTTGATGATTTAGCTTATTTCAGTTGGTTATAAGTAGATTTGATGCATAACAGTTGGTAAAAATAGGATTTGATAAGGACTGTTTTAAGCTATAAGTAAGGGTACTGTTTATGTGCTTTTAGCATAGATTGGATTGAGATTATTAGAGATTAGATCAGCTGTTTTTAGTAGGAATTAAGTTGTCTTGGTCTAAATTGAGGATTTTGAACCATAGGTACAAATTGAGGTTCATAACTGCCTTCATTAAGCTCAGCATAAGCTGAGCTTATTTGGAACCCCAATTGAACATTTCTGAGTAGTTTATAAGTGTTTAAATAGGATAGCAAAGGCTGGCTCACATTGGTCAAGTTTGCAAGAAGTTAGCGCCAAAATTCCAAAATTGTTGTCTCAGTATCTGCTGTGCAGAAGCAGTCCTATAGGCTGCTGATCTAGCTTGATTTCTGGCTTAACCATTTAAGATTTAGACCTGATTTTTGGATTTGTAGGTAGTTAGTATAGCAAACTTTCAGTTTATGATCTGGGATTTCCCAATCAAGCTTATGCTTAGCTTAAAATTCAGCTGCAAGTCTGCTGATTCACCACTGTTCTGCCTTAAACTTTCAGCTGCATTAAGTGCTTTTTGGGAATAATCTGTGTGCTTTTCTAGTGTTTTCTAGTTAATTCAAGTTTCCAGTATTAAGATTTATCAGTCCTGATCTTCTAGATATTTTTGGCCCTTATTTGCTTATTTTTAGCTTATTTCCCTAGTGCTTATTGTAGTGTTCAGCTTATTTAAGCTGAATTAAGCTCTGAATTTATTTTTCCTAGATTAGAAATTTAATTTTAGAATTACTCAGAATTTTCCAGATTTTTCCCATTTGTTTTAATATTTTTAAATCAATTAAATAGTTTAAATTAGTTTTTAATTCATAAAAAATAAATAAAAAGTCAAAAAAAAAAAATTTCTTTTATCTAAAATTTTCTTTTTATATTTAGAATTTAAGAAAATTGATTTTACATTTTTAGGACTTAAAATTTAGAAATTCACTTTTAATTACGTTTTTAAATTTCGTCGCATAACATTTTTAAATTTAATTTTCGTTTTTAGGTTAGTATGCTTAGCTTAATTGTTCCCTTAGTTTAATTAGTTGTTTTCGTTTGTAATTTCATTATTCGTAGTGTAGAAAATCAAAATCAATCACTCTTATACACCATTCACTTCACGAATCACGATCCCGAATCACAATTCCATTCATCCTTTAATCGGGACTACGACTCGGGTCTTGCATATTTCCTTTGCAATTCCTTGGACTATAATTTGACACACATCAATCATCGACCCGAGTATAGAATGCCCGTTTATTTTTCCGCCATTTATTGGTCGTTTTTAAGAATCTTCTGTGACCAACATAAGCGGTTTTGCCTAACACGCGAACAGATGGAGTGTCCATATTACATGTCGGACAAGCCAAGTAACCTTGCCCACTCCACCCAGACAAACTACTTCGAGCGGGAAAGTAATTGATAGTCCATAAAAGCGCTGCTCTCATACAGAATTCAGTGCCAGTGGCAGCATCCCTAGTCATGACTCCATCTTTCCATAGAATCTTTAGGTCTTCAATCAAAGGCCTCAAGTAAATATCTATGTCCTTCCCAGGTGATTTAGGGCCCGGAATTAACAACGTCAACATAAGAGAAGTCTCTCTCATACATATCCAGGGAGGCATATTGTATGTTGTTAATATGACCGGCCACATGCTGTAAGACTGACTAAGGTTGCCGTACGGATTGAAACCATCAGCAGCCAACCCTAATCGGACGTTTCTTTTTTCATAGGAAAATTCTTTAGAATACTTAATGTCAAATTTCTTCCATAATTGACCATCAACCGGGTGTTGCATCTTACCGTCCTCCGTAGACTGCCCAGAAGCATGCCAAGTCATATGTTTTGCAGTGTGTTTAGACTTGTACAAACGCTGTAGTCTAGGAATGATAGGAAAATAACGCAACACCTTGTTAGGAACTTTCTTCCCCAGTGTGTTCTTGTCTTTCCATCTACTAGCATCGCAGATGGGACAATTCTGCAAATCTTCGTTACCCTTCCCCCGATATAAAAAACAGTCATTTACACAAGCATGTATGGATTCGTATCCTAACCCGATCGTTTTATATGTTTTCTTTATTTCATAGTATGACGATGGGATTTTGTATCCTAGAGCGAGTGGGAAACATTCTTTGAGAAATTTTAGGGTTTCGTTAAATGTGGTGTCACTCATTTTACCTTTGACCTTGATGTTCGTAAACTTTGCCATAAAGTCCAATGAAGACATCCAATTACAGCCCGGGTATAGTGGCTCGTTGGCAGTGGCGAGTAACTCTTCAAACTCGTTACGTTGAGGAGTTGGCTCGTTGCTTGTAACACCCCGACCCGACAAGGGTAAAGATATCACAACAATGGATCCATATCAGATCAAAACAAAGCATACTAATACAGTAATACAAAAATTCAAGGATTACAAATGAAATATTGAGTCTAAATGGTTACAATTAAAACTTCCAAAACTAATTCTAAAACATAATGTCTTCAATCCAACTCTAACCCAGCATAGCTATCCAATCTTCTAAGTCCAAGGTACACTCTTCACACATTCCCAGCTTCCTACTAATACCTGCCGCGTGGAAAAAGAAAACGCGGCTGAGCTACGAGAGCTCAGTGAACAGATATAACGGTAACAAAACAATAATAGGTAGCAATACAAAGGAAATCAAGAATACAGGTCATACCGAAAACTCAGAGTGTAAGAATGAGATGTCAGGAATAAATAAGGAATGAGATTCAGGAAAATAACGAAAAGAACAAATACAAAGGAAAATTCAAAAGGTTCATAATGTAAAGAAAACAGGAATCTATCACGAGCCCAGACAACCGATAATATTATAACACTATAACATAGAAGCTATCTAGAGGGGATGCCTCTCAAGTAACAGATAATATGAGGGGTGTCCTCATGTATCAATGGAGTGATCAGTTCCCAGATAAATGTGAAAGACGTGTATCGCACACAACATCAGTCACCAGACAAATATTACAATTAACAAAACAATAAACAGATAACAGGTCAAATCTAGGATGCACCCATACGCCCCACGGACAAATCAATAATCATAATTATAATGGCCATAGTAAATAATAAATAAGGGGCGGAACAGGTCATCACTCTCCTGCCCTAGAATCATGTCAGAGGTGCGTCAATGACATGGACATGAAACCCTCATGCCTAGTGATTGGCTCGTAATATCAAACTGTCAGGTCAAAGGTCAAATGTACTAGCATAATTAGAAAGTCAAATCTTAAGGGTTCATGGCATAAGGTTCATATCAAGAAATTTTTAGGATTTAATATCAAAGGTTTTAGTCGGAGTTTATCAGATTAAGTTTTTATATCAAAGTTTAAGTTCAGTTCCAAAGGGCAATATCAAAAGGTTTTCAGAAAAGAGTTTTCACAAGTTCATAATTAGAGTTCGTAGCAAAAGTTCAGTTAGAAAAGTTTCTATTTAAAAACAGTCCTTCAAAATGGTTTTCATAACAACCGACCTTACCAAAATAGTTTTCATAAAAATGGTCTTCCAAAACTGTTATTAACTTCCATTAAAAGTGGTGTTGCTTCTTTTAAAATAGTTTTTCTCAAACGGGTTCATATGTATTTTAAAGATGGTTCCAAAATCAATTAGGTTCAAATAAGGATTTAACAGATTAAGGTTTATATCAAAAATCAAATCAAGTTTTCTACAAGTATGTCAGATTAAGTTTCAAAACAAGATTTACAGATCAGGATTCAGGACAATAGGTCAAAACAAAGGGATTCAATAAAGATTCAGAACAAAAGAAACACATCAAGGGTTCACAAACAAAAGATCACACGAAAGGTGCACAAACAGGAGGGAACATAGCAATGGCATAGGGAATCCTAAACGAATCAAAATACGAACTCAAAAGAAACGAAGGCACCTTACTAGAGAAGGGCAGAATATATGTACCTTATTAGAATGCAAGAACACAAGAGTAGCAAAACTGACAGGGATCAAACCACTCCCTCTTCAAACCTAAAGGAGTAGAGGACATAATTACAAAGGGGGTTTCAGCTATCCTTCCATTTTAAATAACTTTGTATTTTTAGTAACTTTTCGGATTTAGTAAGTTATTAATATTACAGATTAGGTTAAGTCCTTACTTCAAGATTATTATGGAATTAAAGTATATTTTATCAGGTTACAAAAGTTTAAGGGTAATTATGACAAGTTTCCCTATCTTAGGGTTTTAATTGTAATTACACCAAAGTTAAAGGTCTAAGATGAAAATAGTTCAAGTTACTCATTTACATACTTAGGTTATCCAGACTTACACTCTTAACTCTTTAAGTTTAACAATATACAATTCATACCCCTTTAGTTATTAGAAAAGTAATCACATAACAACTTTTAAAAGTTCTTTACACTTTAACAGTTTTTAAGTATGGACTGGGCCTGTTTAAAATAAATTATGAATCATATTATATCTTCGAAATAAAATTCACCAAAATTCAAAGAGCTACCTCAGTTCCCCTAGTATTTTACCAAATTTTTCCAGATTTTATTTACTAGTATGGGTACGAATGAAAAATCCTTTTTCCAAACCTGTTCCAGAACCGGATCAATTAAAACACCCGAAAAGTAATTAATCCTCAGCCCCATTTATAAAATTTATAAAAATCTAGAAAAATTCCAGTAACTAATAGACTCATCAAATATTACTCAGTTCAAAGGAGACCTTCTAATTCGTTACGGTTTGAAAATGAAAAATGGAAAACCCAGACTGTTTTTCCAGACATACGAATTCGATTTGACACTTAATTTTCTAAAAATCAAAAGTGGTCTTCCAGGCCTCTAAAATTTACAAGGTTAATTTCTAAAGAAATCTATTTCATTGAACTTAATTTTAGACTCTGAAAACACCCAAATACACGTTCACATCATTTAATTACAATCGATTAAAGTCGGACAATTTTCCAGGACAGCAGCAGTTTCATGATTTCGTGTGATCAATTAGGGTTTTGTTATACAATGATTATATCTTGACACAAAATGATTATTGATGAGTTTAATACATATCTAGGTCGATCCTTACATATTTTAACATGTTCATATCAATCTAAATTCAGATTCATCCATCTACAATTTAACAAGATTAATACACATGTTTTACAACTTCATGATTTTATGTGACTATTATGTTGTTGATCATTTAGATTAGTTTCAACCTTGTTCAATGCCTATATGTCGAATCAAAAACAGAAAAACAAGGAAGATGTGGAACCTGTGTCGACTTGGATACAAGGAAAAAACCGACTAGGAACAACTTAGGATCGAATCACACCAAAACTTCCCTTCCGAAACCCTAACCCATGATTCCTTCGATTAGCTTCTAACCACGATCAAACCTTACTTCGGATCTGCTGTAACATCACGACTAAACCACCAAGAAGGCTACAACAATCTCCTTTTTGCTGCTGTGTGAATCGACAGGAAGGAACATCAAGAAGAAGGGCGGCCAATCAATGTAGGTTTAGGGTTTTCCAATGGAACAAAAAAATAACCTTCGGTATAAAAAAAAAAAAGAGACCGAACATATGGATGGGTGGATTGGGCCATGGGTTTGTTTGGTGTCTTCAAGTGTTTAGGCCCAATTGTTTGGTTGTATTCTTATATGAGCTTTCTAAGTATAAGCTCTTCTAGGAGAGTAGGATAATATCAAATAAGTAAATACAATTGTAATTTCGGTACATATATTATGTCACAATTATTTTTGTATCATGTAAAAATGTTAAATGGGTGCCCTAAAATTATTTTATTTCATATATGTTTCATTTACAAAGGTTTTGAATTTTATTTGTCACTTTATACATGTTTTAATTAATTGTTAAAGTTGTAGGGGCATTTCTGTCTTTTTACATGTTATCTGAATTTCAGGTATTACAGTTGAGGAGTTGGCTCGTTGCTTGTCTCGCCAATATTTCCTTCAGTTGGCTCATTTTGCTCGTTATTCAGACAGATATCATGAAGGAACTCAGCCATATCACTCCCATGTTGATTCGTGGTGGGTAGTACTGTCTGCTCATCCAGTTCACCGTGATTATACCATTTCGTATAACTTTGGTCCCAACCGTATGTATGTATGTATGTGATCAAACAAATCTTCGTGTTTTACCCAACGTACGTTATGACAATACATACATGGACAAAAAAATTCCCATCAATATTCACAAAGGACTTGCAATACTCGCAAAAAGCTCTAAGACCTTTTAGAAATTCGAGGCTAACACGAGGTTGAGAGACCCAACTCTTATCAATTGGCATAACTGCGGTTTAATGATGCAATAAATAATTATTTAGAATTAAACATGTTCAAAAAAATCTACACATAAATACATAAAGGTGGAATCACGAGTTGTGCGTTTTGTTCACCTAATCCAACTATGGAAGGCAATCCTAACCCACTCTTTGAATGTTTCGTCTCATATATGAATGCGTATAACTGAATTTACTATTTGAGAAAATTTCGGCAGCATTTCCCCTCAACTCCCCAAATATGTGCATTAAAGACATATTCGTAGGAGTAAAGGGGAAACACTGTCGAAATTTTCACAAATAGTAAATCAATTATACGCATTCATATCCTAAATGAGACAAAACATTTAAAAAGCAGTCCCAAACAGGGGACTTTCCGAAATTAATTTCTAATAAATTAATTTCGGACGGGTTTTCTATGGGATGATTAACTTCGGACGGGGACTTTCTGAAATTAATCACTAAATTCCTAAAATCATGTATAATAGTCTAACACAATTAGATAAAAAAATTATAAGAACATAACATATTTGCACAATCATTTTCATATATTCACAAACGCATACCAATCATTTTCAAACTCATTATATAAGTGAATACAAGTAATATGAGTTTTATCTAATATATTGTAAATGTTTTATTGTCAAGGTTGTGGTCAAGGCTGTGGTTAACCAAATGCACCCTTTGGTTAAGAAGGAACCGACTGATCTTGGTTCATAATTGCATTAGTAAGTTTGTGTTATCGGTTTTTTACTTGTGGCATATGTTTTAACAGGTAATGGGGGGTGTTTGGGATAGCTAAACAGGTTACTATTTTTGGTAGAACAAATAAATAGTTTTTTCTCAATATTCTGACTGCAGCAAATGATAGGAAGTAGCAATTTGATTAGCGTTAGTGGGGACATGTTCAAAGGCATTCCAAAAGTTGATGCAGTTCTAATGATCCTCAAGTTAACAGATATAATCACAAGTTATGCCACAAAAATAGTGATCTAGTGGAAAATTTTACTAAGTGACTGTTGAACTCTTCTCATTGCAAGCTCATACTAAACATTAACTAAGAACAGGCGGAGATAACGTTTATTTTATGAAGTTCAGACTACTGCTGCTATAAACATTAACTGAGAACTGCTGAACTCTTCTCATGGCTGCTATAACTGATATACTAACTGCTGCTATAACCACACTTATCAAATTACCGATATCAAAAAATCACCCACATTCGTGTCATAACTACTGCTGCTATAACTACTTACGCTCTTTTACACAACAGCCCTATAACTGATATACTAACTGATAAGCTAAAATTATACATAAACACAAATTAATATAAAGAAAACCTGGTTGTGGTCTCGGAATTTGGTTCTCGGCTTTTTGGTTCTCGGCTTCGGTAACACATAAACACAAAAAAAAAAATCAAGAAATTAACAAAACTTAAAAACAAATAACTGATAAACTAAGCCGGCCAAACATAAACACATATATACCTTGTGGTCTCGGCTTTTTGTTTCTCGGCTTCCGGTAAGACATAAACACAAAAAAAAATTAAAAAATCAAGAAATTAACAAAAATTAAAAACAAATAACGAATTAAAGCCGAGAAGAACAAAAATTAAAAACAAATAACTCACCACAGAATTATACGGGAAGAAATTAAACGGAAAGAGGAGGAGAAAAGAATTAAACGGGAGAGGAGGGGGAAAGAATTAAATGGGAGAGGAGGGTGAGGAAAGAATTAAACGGGAGAGGAGGGGGAGGAAAGATGTGCACAGTGGTGCGAGTGTGGGTTCTGTGGTGGTGGAGATAGTGGTGTTGCGGTGGTGGTGGTGGAGATGGTGGTGTTGCGGTGGTGGTGGAGAGGCGCTGTTGCGGTGGTGGTTGGAGTAGAAACAGATCTAAGCAGATAAATGAAGGAGATGAGTGATGATTTTTTTTTCCTCTAAGTGTTAGATCTGATAATGGATTGGGGTATATGTTTTAGGTATCACTTTCTACGGCGATAGGTCGCCGTAGTATGTAAAATATTTACTTTAATCAGGATTTTCTACGGCGACAAGTCGCCGTTGAAAATAAAAATTACTCACCAAAGCCTTTGGCGGGATAAAGTAAATGCTGCGAGGGAAATTAATTTTTTTGGTGAAATCTTTCTGCGGGGACATGTCCCCGCTGAAAGTATTTTGTAAATTATCTTTATTTAATTTAAAGCTTTTAAAATGAATATTAATTCTTTTAAATTTAAATAAAAATTTTCTAAATCATATTTTATTATTTTAAAACTTTTTAAAATTATTTACATCACTTCTACGAACGAACCGAGATGTTATGGTTATACACGAGATGATTAACGAACGAGCCGAGATGTTATGGTTATACACGAGATGTTTAACGAACGAGCCGAGATGTTATGGTTATACACGAGATGATTAACGAACGAGCCGAGATGTTATGGTTATACACGAGATGTTTAACGAACAAGCGAGATGTTATGGTTTTACACAAGATGTTTAACGAACGAGCCGAGATGTTATGGTTTTACACGAGATGTTTAACGAACGAGCGAGATGTTAAGGTTTTACACGAGATGTTTAACGAACGAGCCGATATGTTATGGTTATACACGAGATGATTAACGAACGATCCGAGATGTTATGGTTATACACGAGATGTTTAACGAACGAACCGAGATGTTATGGTTATACACGAGATGATTAACGAACGAGCCGAGATGTTATGGTTTTACACGAGATGTTTAACGAACGAGCAGAGATGTTATGGTTTTACACGAGATGTTTAACGAACGAGCCGAGATGTTATGGTTTTACACGAGATGTTTAACGAACGAGCCGAGATGTTATGGTTATACACGAGATGATTAACGAACGAGCCGAGATGTTATGGTTATACACGAGATGTTTAACGAACGAGCCAAGATGTTATGGTTATACACGAGATGATTAACGAACGAGCCGAGATGTTATGGTTAAACACGAGATGTTTAACGAACGAGCCGAGATGTTATGGTTATACACGAGATGATTAACGAACGAGCCGAGATGTTATGGTTATACACGAGATGTTTAACGAACGAGCCGAGATGTTATGGTTTTACACGAGATGTTTAACGAACGAGCCGAGATGTTATGGTTTTACACGAGATGTTTAATGAACGAGCCGAGATGTTATGGTTATACACGAGATGATTAACGAACGAGCCGAGATGTTATGGTTATACACGAGATGTTTAACGAACGACCGAGATGTTATGGTTATACAAGAGATGATTAACGAACGAGCCGAGATGTTATGGTTATACACGAGATGTTTAATGAACGAGCCGAGATGTTATGGTTATACACGAGATGATTAACGAACGAGCCGAGATGTTATGGTTATACACGAGATGTTTAACGAACGAGCCGAGATGTTATGGTTTTACACGAGATGTTTAACGAACGAGCCGAGATGTTATGGTTTTACACGAGATGTTTAACGAACGAGCCGAGATGTTATGGTTATACACGAGATGATTAACGAACGAGCCGAGATGTTATGGTTATACACGAGATGTTTAACGAACGAGCCGAGATGTTATGGTTATACACGAGATGATTAACGAACGAGCCGAGATGTTATGGTTATACACGAGATGTTTAACGAACGAGCCGAGATGTTATGGTTTTACACGAGATGATTAACGAACGAGCCGAGATGTTATGGTTATACACGAGATGTTTAACGAACGAGCCGAGATGTTATGGTTTTACACGAGATGTTTAACGAACGAGCCGAGATGTTATGGTTTTACACGAGATGTTTAACGAACGAGCCGAGATGTTATGGTTATACACGAGATGTTTAACGAACGAGCCGAGATGTTATGGTTTTACACGAGATGTTTAACGAACGAGCCGAGATGTTATGGTTTTACACGAGATGTTTAACGAACGAGCCAAGATGTTATGGTTTTACACGAGATGTTTAACGAACGAGCCGAGATGTTATGGTTATACACGAGATGATTAACGAACGAGCCGAGATGTTATGGTTTTATACGAGATGTTTAACGAACGAGTCGAGATGTTATGGTTTATACACGAGATGATTAACGAACGAGCCGAGATGTTATGGTTATACACGAGATGTTTAACGAACGAGCCGAGATGTTATGGTTTTACACGAGATGTTTAACGAACGAGCCGAGATGTTATGGTTTTACACGAGATGTTTAACGAACGAGCCGAGATGTTATGGTTTTACACGAGATGTTTAACGAACGAGCCGAGATGTTAGGGTTATACACGAGATGATTAACGAACGAGGCGAGATGTTATGGTTTTACACGAGATGTTTAACGAACGAGCCGAGATGTTATGGTTATACACGAGATGATTAACGAACGAGCCGAGATGTTATGGTTATACACGAGATGTTTAACGAACGAGCCGAGATGTTATGGTTATACACGAGATCTCCCAAAACTTTCCACCAAACTTTCCACCAAAAAATCCGCCGAAATTTTGGCGCCAAAACTTCCCACCAAAAAATCTATTTTTTTTACCATATATAACAGTTAGCAGATTGCTCTTAACCACACAAACACAGTTAGCTGAAATAACAATTATACGAGATGTTTACACTCTCAAATCCTCACAACCACAAACACACACTGTTATCATGGTGAAGATGGCGGAATTTGAAGCTTTTGCTTGCGCTTGTGGACGAGGAGACGTAATTCTGCGACAATCGCATCGACCTCACTCCCGTGGTAAACAATACTATGCGTGTCCTTTATCCAAGGTGAACAATTACATACTTTTTTGTGTGTTATTTAAATAATTTGGTTAGTTGTTAAAAATAATAGTTTTTACTCTTTAATAGGGTGGGACAAAGGAGTATGGATACGATTTTTTTTATGGAAGGAGGAACGACTAGCCAAAATGACCGCCTCTGTTGGAGCTTCAACGCCTCCAACTCATTCCGCAATTCCATCCACAACTCTAACTCGTTACACTGCAGGACCTTCAACATCAAGTCCTGGAAATACAGAGTGCTCAAACTGCATCAAACTGAATCATCAGATAATGGTACTCAATAAAATGCTAGAAGTGTATATGCATCCAAACAAACACACAACTGATTCAGCTGCCTTATTTCACGACCTTTATAATGACATGGTAGGTGATATGGGAAATCTTCGTATGTAGGTTGTTGTTTGTTGTGTTATTGTTGTTGTTTAATAAAATGTTGTTGTTGTTGTTGTTGTTGTTTGTTGTGTTATTCTTATTGTTGTTGAAAAAACACCCACTAATCTCAAAATATTAAAAGATTTGTAATTTACTATATATAATTCAGATTCACACATCAGTACTTATCGAACAGCCCACAAGAGCCATTTGGTTTATGTTGTTTTGTTAACAACAGCCCACAAGAGCCGTTTGGTTTATACTGTCCAAACAGGGCTGTTTGGTTTATGTTGTTTTGTTAACAACAGCCCACAAGAGCCGTTTGGTTTATGCTGTCCAAACAGGGGTGTTTGGGATTGCTTATTTCCTGCACCAAAAGGGTGTTTGGGTTTATGACCTTATTTGAAGAAACAATATCACAATTAACAAACACGAAGGCAAACATTTTATTTAAAACACGCAAGAGTTCTCAAACGAAAAACTCGACAACCAAACGAAACAACTCAAATTAAACAACTCGACAACCAAACGAAACAACTCAAACTAAACAACTCGACAACCAAATGAAACAACTCAAACTAAACAACTCGACAACCAAACGAAACAACCCGTTTATTTTTTTTTGCGGCTACTTCCCGCTTTGCTGGAACTCGCACCATCTTTTCCCTTTCTTGCTCTCATTTCCTTGATACGTGCAAACGTAGCTTCGAGATTTGTTACTCTATTTTCCAGATTACCAAATTCGGTGTCGAGGTCCATCGTGCTTTCAGCTTCATCGTCACCTCCAACAGCAGCAGCAGCTTGAGCTTCAGCAGCACGTTGAGCTTCAGCAGCATCTAGCTCTTCCAAATACTCTCTATAGTACGGCTTTCTCCTCAACCATTCCAGAATTTTGTCTCTCTGCCACGGTGCACAGTTCTCATAAGAACCATATTCATCAAAAATTTCCCAGCCCCAATGAAGTATAATTTCATTATACAGGAGCTCGTGTGATAAAGCCTTCGACCATTCCTGTTCCGGCGTTAAACCATCCATTCTTGTGTGTGTTTTTTGTGAAAATTTATGTGGTTTGTGATAATTTTATCATACTATATATATAAGTAAAAAATTGGCGGGGTAAAAGGTAAATTTGGCGGGAAAACCTTTCCGCGGCGACATGTCGCTGCAAAAACCCTAAAATTTTGGCGCCCAAACGTGCCATTTTGGAGCCAAAATAATTAATGGTTTCCACGGCGACATGTCGCCGTAGAAAGTTTGGCGGGAAAAAAGGCGCCAACAATTAATATTTCCAAAGTTTGGTCAAACGAAGTGAAATACGTGAATTCTTTTCGGCGGCGACGAGTCGCCGTAGAAAAGAAGCGTTGAAAATTCTAGCCATGGTCAGCGAGACTTTATTGCCACCTCAGCAATTTTTTGTCGTTTAGTGTCTTTCAACGGCGACGAGGGCGTCGCCGCGGAAAGATTCGTCACCCGTTCTCCCTTTTGTTGTAGTGATTGAGAAGTATAAAAAGATCTATGGATTGTTCTTGATATATGTTGTGTGTGTGAAATATGACTGTAATGTGTGAAAAATGGATATATCTGTTTAAAATCTTTAAAAGATTTTGTGTGTTTGGATTTATCATATTTTTCTTTATTTGATGCATTACCATGTCGTCAAGGGCTTTGTGCTTGATTAATGGAACATCAAATATGCACTTATAAGTTTTATTTCATTTGTAGAATCATGTACAAAGTAACAAACGAAGGAGCAACTACTTACATCCTCTCACTCTTTATGGATTCTTGGCATCTTTTCAATCGTTTCTACACAAACCGGTGGGTTTTTGTTGAAAGGAGCACCTCTAGTAAATTATTGACTTTCTCGGGGTGAAATTCTACTCCAATGGTGATATCCATGTCCAACGAGTTCATTTTGTCCTATGTCAATAAAAATAAATTAAGACTCAAAACTGGAGACCGCTCAAGAGGTGTACACGATAACTAAACCGAAGGATGCGGCAATCATGAAGTTTAGGGAAATAAAGTTTCTCATCACTAGCACTGCGGGTTCATCAGATGAGGATGCCATAATTATCAACATGCAAAAAGAAAGAAGAAATCCGAAAAAATATAGATATGAAGTGTAGTCTTTTACGTAATATATATTTTTTTGTAATTTTTTTTAACAATCGTCCTTTTTTTTTTTTTTTTTTTTTAATTTCGTATTGTCAAGAAGAATAATATGAGTCATTTGTTTTTGTATAATTTTGTTCATTTATTTAAAAGTCATAGTAACTCATGTTTTTTTATTTATAATTTGTGCATATATATTAAGTTAATATATATACTGATAATAATATTTATAAAAACAATAACATATACGTTGTATTTTTATTTTCGAAAATATAAAGTAAAGTGAATGTCCAATAGAAATGCTCAATTTGCCACGTAGATACAATGATACTGTCATTGGTTTAATTGGGTTTTTCAAAAGAAAAATTACCATTTTTTGAAAATCTCTTATCGTGTAAGAGACTAAAATCTAACATATTCGTTGCACGTGCTTAAATCGAAATAGAATATTGTTTGGTGAACAATAGAAATAGCATGGATATAATACATATAAACACATCCAGCAATTCATAAATTAGTTTATATTTAACACTAGAAAGATTCAAAACTAAAAGAAAATATGATAAAAAATTATATTTTTTGTAATACTATTTAATTTTCATCAAGGAAATAAAGAAACAAATAATAGCTAGTTAACAAATCCAAGAGGCCCAGTAGATTGGGCTAGTGAGCTGGAAACGGGCCTGGTAGATATTGCCATATTGGGGCTTTAAGCTTCAGCAGCAAACCGAGCATGAAAAAAAAAAAAAAAAAAAAGAAAAAAAAAGAAAAAAAAAAGAAAATTTACTCGTTAAAGAAATGAACGAGTCTTTTATAGTCCAGGTTACTTAAGGAGAGTAAATCTTTATACTCAGATGTACGTAGCATCATCGGGTTAATCTAGAGGTCGCTTCCGACCTTTCTTTGACCACCTAAATGCACACAACTAACGAGGTTTGAACACTTAATCTCTTGTGAAAAAAACAAAGAACTTTGTTACTATGTCATTTGGTTGCTGAATCCTTAATGGACTTTTGTAAAACATGAAACTAAACCAAATTGCTCACATGCAATGTATCAATTTAATAAAAGTGGTTTAAGGAGATAAAAGGGAGAATGTATTTCACACTTATGTCCTCAATTTGCCTCTGCCTTAGGGAACAATGCTGGTGGTGTGATTTGATTTTTTTAATCAAAGATTGAACTTCAATCTAACTTTGAAAATGAAATAATTCAAAAGACAAATAACACTAATAATTCTAAACATGCGGAATATTTAGGGTGTTGGTTACTCAAATATGCACAAAAGTTTCTTTACGTGCATGTTAACTGTGTAACTGTGTAAGGTCGTAAGGATGAGTACTCGACTTATGTGTATGCGGCTTAACCAGAGTATGTTAGTAACCGTTCCGACGATTTTCTTGTGCATCCAAAAATTGTATACCTAGTGAGCAGGGACGGAACCAGGGGGTTCCCGCAGGTGCCCAGGACCCCTACGGATTTTTTTGATTTAATGTTAATTTTTTTTGAAAAACATCAATTTTTTTCTAAATGCATCTTAAATGCACCTGATCCATCAAAATCGGTCAACATATACCAATCTCATCACTCATAACCAAGTCAATTTTATTTGAAAAATGATTCTAAAAATATAGGTGCAAGTTAAAACGGCTCACGAAAATTTTTACTGTGTTAAATGATCCTGAAACACGATATAATGAAAGTTTAATAAAAACTGCAATTTTTGGCCCCTCCTTGCGTTAGTTACGTCCGCGCCCTCCAAGTTTATACGAATTGACAGAAATAGCCCCTGGGGACTAATAAAATCCCCACACCACCCTCATTTCCACTTATCCCTAAACTTAACACTTCTTTTTCTCTCTCTCCTCTCATTTGCAGCCGCCGCCCAACATGACACCACCACCTCCGCCACCTCTACACCACCATCAAAAACACCTAAACCACAACAAACCCACCTTTAATCCACCCTCCTCACCGTGACCTGAGGAGTACGCGCCTCCACCGTGCGCCGCCAAGCAACCAAACACCATCATCATCGCTCTCATGTATAGATCCACTAATATAGACGAACTTGGAAGATGAATTCCTAGTTTTACTCACGTTCTTCCATCTGCCGCTTAGCTTATGGCTTTTGATTTCTTTCAGTCGATCGAGCTCTTCTTGTCCTGTGGGATAGACTACTTTCATAATAATAAACACAGGTTAGACATTCGTTTTGTTTGGATGATTTATTATGTAGTTAAGAATTGAATCAACTTACTTGTGATTCATCAGTATTTCATAAAAAGGTTAAAGTAAAAATTATTGACACCAAACATTTTTACTAATAGACCAAGTTTATAGTTTACACAAATAAACACAAACCAGGAGCTTAAAAGGAAAACAGTTGATGATTATGTGTTAAATGTTACTGAGTTTTGTCTACAAGGTCAGCTAAAGGTTTAAAAAGTAATGCAAGTGGTAGTCTAAGAATTGTGGATAAGTTCATTCCGTTTCGCCCAGGTTTTTCACGCCATCGAAGAATTTATCAAATCCCAAATGACGCCCGGCGTTACGCTGCGGAGGAAAATATTGAGGCCGATTCGTGTGATGTCGCACCACTGTTATATGATGTTGATACCATGAGCTTCAGTGCCTTAAGGTAAAGAAAATTCAGCTTATATATGGTGGAATTGTACTTTCATATATATTTTTTAAAACGTAAAGATTTTACATCATGTATCTGTTTAGTGTAGAGTATTGGGGTGTTTGGATCATTTTTGGTCTTGTGTGTATTTTTATTTGTTCTGTATTTTTATTTGAACTCTAGGGTCTCTCCTATTGAAGTACCAAATTGTAAATAAGTAGTGCACATATAACCAAAATAAAAGTAGCTAGTATAAAGCAAGTGACATTGCGAAAATGGATATGAAACGACATATATAGGTATATCTAGAATCATCTTTGGTCACAAAGTTTGGGTAGGCACTATTTTGATGAGAGAAAAGCTATTGTACAACTGACGTTCGACCAATAGCTGCGCAGCACGTGCATGTGCATATGACATACAACATATGACATCCTTGCCCTTCCAATCCGGTAATGTTTGCTGCAATGAAAAGCTGTTATTATTTCCCACAACTTTAATAATGGCACACGTACATCATACAACATCCAAAATAATATCTGGCAGCAACAGTTGTTACAAAAATGAATGAACTTTAGGCTGAAACATGCCTTACAGCGTATTGTAAACTACTATTAAGGGAAGACATAGAGACTCCTATATTAACAAGATATAACTCTATGTTCACCTTTTTGTTTGCCAATATATAACATGAAGAGTGAAAAGAGAAT
Source organism: Artemisia tridentata subsp. tridentata (assembly GCA_021014915.2). NCBI lineage: Eukaryota > Viridiplantae > Streptophyta > Magnoliopsida > Asterales > Asteraceae > Artemisia > Artemisia tridentata. Next base: position 423,335,274 of record CP139505.1, read on the forward strand.
GCATAATTCATATTTTCTCTTTTGACATTTAAACCTATGATCACATACAACCATTTATCTTCTATAACACTCAGTTTACCAAAAAACAAATATTGATATAAACACTTCCCTTTGATCGCTTTGTTGTCAGATAGAGCTTAATCTATATTTTAATATTTTCTAATAAGGCCTCTTTTGTGTTTAGGCTATATATTTTGCAAAGGAAGCCTTTGGGCTTCGTGCTAAACTTCTCGAGAAAATGTTTATCATCCAAGATATTAGTTTTGTCGAGAGCAAACAATTTCACGAGACCTTCAAAGTGCGCCCGGAGGTGGCAACAGAAGTTTGGCCACATGTTGAGGGTTCAAGTAACTTAAGAAACACCATTATTACTTCTTGGAATATACTCCAGAACTACTTAGAAAGCAGTCTGCTGGTGCGATTCTTATCCTAATGTGTTCACAAATTTTTCAACGTTTATCTTTATTTTGTTAAAACTTAAAAACGTGGTGGATGTTATACAGTGTGGACATATGGAAGAAAATGTAGATGAGGCCAATCAGCATTTAATAGGTGGGAAGAACATTTCTCTAATGCATGATTTAAGGATTTTCAAGATTCGTTTTGCTGACGCTTTGGGTATGTATTGCACGTTTTTCTCATTAACTACATTCTCAACTTGTATATAACTACTTTATGTCTTTTAATGTTCCATTTGAGTTATTACGATATCTTTATATTAACTGAGCTGATTAGTAGATAAGATATATTGTAAGAATATATCTTTACAAATATTCCAGGAATTATGCCGTTAAGCCTAACACACATTCCCCGATGTTTGTTGTGTATTCAACAAAACCTTGCACGTCCTAAATATCTTATCTACTACATTCTCAACTTGTATATAACTACTTTATGCAATGCGACACGCCACTTGACAGACGCCTTTTAAAAAAGGTACTAGGTTCAAAATGTCTAACCACCATTTTACTGTAGTTTTTTGTTCATCATAAGAAACATAGTTTTGGTACATTGCTGTAGTTAGGACTAGCTAATACTTATGTTAGCGAAGGTATTAAAACTTTATAGCTTGCCTAGGTTGGCTTCCAAACGACATGTCTAATGCCATGTGAATTTTTTTGTTCGGGTGGATTACCATATAGGCAAAAGTTTTTACATAGACAAAAAAGTTTGGCTTGTAATTCAGTCTTCCTTAGGGAACTAAAAAAGCTTAGAAAGTTTGCAGTGTTGCATTATTGTCGTAGATGGGCAAATTATAATAAGCCATTTCTATAATAAGCCATGTCTTTTGGGTCATCAAATTATTACAATAATCCAAATTTACTGCATGATATTAGAAGATAAATAAAGTATCAAACCAAGTATTTAGATAATAGAAACGTCGACATCGAGCAATCCTCTATGAATAACCCTTTACTGGTGTGATGCTTGGGCAACAATGTTAAAAGAAGAGAGCACATGAATGATCGGATCAAGGATCGTTGCCCCTGCAGCTATTCTTTATTAGTACTGCATTAAAGAACCTGAAATATCTAAAACACTATATCCCGAACGCAACCAACAAATGTCAGATTTTTCTTCATGCAAGGGATTGTTATGTAACTAAGATAATCTTGCTAGAAACACATTCAAAGATAAAATAATATTCGTTCACTCCATGTTTTACTAGTGTCTGATTTCACTTATTATATCAGGTACGGTCTTTTTATCTTATGCTTTCATGTCACTAGTCTTGCTTGGTTAATTCTGTTGAGGCTGTATAATATGAACTAACTTAGAATAATGGTGGCAAGTTAGTATTAACTCTTAAATTATATCATGTGAGTTATCTCTAGTTAAGTACTCGTAGTTAATAGAGGTGGTTCAAAGCATTTTCCTTTATTATATAAAATTATATAAAATATATGATCATAACAAAAGGTGTTAGACAGGAAGTTCTAACACACACGTAATGATCATTTATTTTTGTTTTTTTATTCAAAATTTATTTAACATTAATTCAATTATTACTTAATGCAGGAAGTTCCAAAACACTGTATGTAAAAAAGCATTGTCCTTTATTATATAAAATATGTGATCATAACAAAAGGTGTTAATTATTTGGTTGTTTTTCAGGTGGTGTGTTCGGTCTGCTCAAAGGAACAAGAAGTAAGTCAAAAATGCAACTCGTGCAATGTTATAATGGGAGCTTATTTATGTGCCCGAATGCAGACTTTTTGACGATGAGGTAAAACCAAATAGTTATGATTTATTTTTGAACGCTTTTGTTCATATGTATTAAGTAGCAAATTGTGGTAAATGAAACTTCCTTGTGGTTCAGGTTTCAAAACAACATTTCCATTGCGATAAATGCAACATCTGCATGGTGGGTGGAGCCGAATTTTTTTTTCATTGTCTAACCTGTGGTACGTGGTGGTTTTTGTTTATTCCCCTCATCCACATTTTATATTGAATTTCCTTATCTATTGTTTCTTAACCTGCACCACATTTTATATTGATTTCAGGCTGCTGTTACCACAAATCTCTGTTCAAAAACCATGTTTGCCATACATATATCATTAAAGGTGACTGTGTGATTTGCCAAGAGCGAATGTTTGAATCAAGAATACAGATTACCGTTCCACGGTGTGGACAACCGATGCACCTTAGGTGCTACCTTGAGTACATCAATGGCAACGGGTTAGTCCATCTTTTAGGTGCTATCAGTAATGTTCTAATTGGTAGTTTATAAATCAACAACACGGATACAGAGCATTATCAATCCTAAAAAGGCTTGATTTTTATTATAGAAATCCAAGCATATACCTCAAAAATGGGATTTTTATCAAAAGATTATAAAAATCAAGCATCAAGAAAACATCAGTGGCAGCAAAAACATCAAATTAATTGGTAAAAACCTATAAAATGTGCAGAATGCTTAAAAATTTTATACAAATCTAGCATCAAGAAAACATCAAATTAATCGGTGAAAACCTTTAAAAGTGCAGAAAGCTTATAAAGTTTGGATTTTTATCAAAAAATTAATGAGTAGAGAGTTATAAATCCTAAAAAAGTTTGGTAAAAACATCAAATTAATCGGGGGCAGAAAGCTTAAAAAGTTAAGATTTTTATAAGATAATCATAGAAATCAAGCATCAAGAATACATCAGAGACAGTAAAAACATCAAATTAAATGGTAAAAACATCAAATTAATCGGTGAAAACCTATAAAAAGGGCAGAAAGCTTATAAAGTTAAGATTTTTATAAATCATAGAAATCAAGCATCAAGAAACATCAGAGACAGTAAAAACATCAAATTAAAGAGTAAAAAAGATTGGATTGATACCTCAATTTGTAGTTTATAAATGCTCAGCCGTATTTGTTTTTTTGTTTTTTTTGCAGGTTTACATGCCCTTCATGTCTAAAATCTCTCTTTAACTTGAACCGAACATGGGCCAGAATTGACGATTGGGTATACATTTTTGGTTTATAAAAGATTTTTTATGTTGATTCTACTTTCCACGTGTATCTGATTTTTGTATTGTCTCTGATTTGGCAGAACAATTTGCATGCTGAAGCAATTATCCCTGGCAGAGTACGTGAATTTTTAACTTTTTTTTGGAGGGTGAATTGCATATATATATCCCCTTATTTGTTTTTCACATTGCAGTGTGTCGAAATAAGTTGCAATGATTGTGGAACAAGCAAGAGCGTCGTCTTGCATCAAGCTCATGCCGAGAGATGCCCAAGGTGCAATTCGTACAATACCAGAAGAGAAGGGTGGTCCAGCAGCCCTAAGTGATTATTCCCTGGAAGTATTAGTGTAAAATTGTTTGCGCAACAAAGTTTTGTATAGTAGGGTGAATAAGGATTGTAATTTGGCTGTTCACTTTTAGCTATTAAGATTCTTTATGAGCATGATGGGTAGATACTAGATAGTCTCGAGTGTGGTTACCCTCTTGCTAGATTTGTCAAACGTCCATTTCAGCGCCTCATCAACTTCTACTATTTTTGTCTTGATTTACTAGAAAAATTTTCAACGCAATCCACTTTTTCTTTTATCTTTAATTATTGAAAATATCTAACATACAAATATACACACTAGCAAATTCATCGCTAGACGTTTTGTCCTCAAAATGCTACACGATTTATGTTTTATCAACGAGTAGGCAAGCCCGCACGTTGCTGCGGGAATGCCATGTTGATGGTTTGTAATTTTTTGTTCACGGTTATTGGTAAGCAAGGAAAATAGATACTATATATATATTACATGTATTGCATGATGTATTGTTCAGCAAATGCTTCATATATCAAATTTCATTAAAGGAATAAACTTACAACATAAGTCCAATAAAAGCCTTGTACAATCTCTCGCCAACACCTAACTTATGTACAGTTACAACATTTCCCAGAATGTGCACTTTTGCTACAACTAAAGTTTTGATAAACCATATGTACCGAGTCAAAATGTGCAAAATATAGCCGGTGTTTATGGTTAGCAACTCAAAACCGTACACTTGTGAAAATTTAACAACATCCTCAGCTTAGGTCTTTGAAACTCATATGAAGCCTGAAAAACGTAAAACCCTTTATTAGTTACAGTGGAACCTCTATAAATTAATAATGTTGGGACCGAAATATTTTATTTATTTAGCGAGATATTATTATATCGATAAATTAATAAATTATTAATTTAAAGAGGTTCATGTATGACCTTCAAAATTTTCATATCCAATGTACATTCACACATTAAATGAAGTTGTGAAGTTCATTGTTTTGAATTAAAGATAGTTCGATGTATATCGTTCTAAATTGATCACTATAAAATGTCCAATGATAAGTTTTATAATCACATCAACTATGGCTTCTAAACAAAAAGTTGTTAAAAAATCAATCATGACTAATCAACAATGAAAATTGTTATGCGAGTATAAGAGAGATCACCAAGGATACACTCAACTCGATTTGGTGCAGTGGGTTGACAAAAAAACAAGTGACTATATATTCTTTTTTCACTAGACAATTTTAGAATTTTGGAATATTTTGGGGAATTATTAATTTATAGTTTCGTTGGGACCAATATATTTACATTGAGATTTCAAAAAAAATATTATCTTATTATTTTATCGATTGGGGTCCAATTTTCTACTGGTCCCAAGTTGGGACCGGACAAATTATTAGTTTTATCGAGGTTATTAATTTATCGAGTATTAATTTATAGAGGTTCTACAGAATAAAACTTTTGCAAAGAAAATGCACTACATATTACTCCGTACTAAAAATAAACTCAAATTCTTTTATTTACATGTAACCGTGGTGTTCAATCCGTTTTGCCGACTTTATCTTTGTGCATTTCCGTTTAGTAAAAATTACTACAAATTAGTAATATTTATTAGGTCCGTTTTGAATCTTTTAGTGAGAAAATTTAGCAAATGAAAAGAAGAAATCAGTAGGAAGTTATATGATCACCAAATTATGTAGTACGAGGCATTCAGAACCCGTGCTACGCACAGGATTTGAATCTAATCGTTAAATGATATTTAGCTTCATAATGGTATTAGGTTTATCTGAGTTAACCCCAAATCTAACATAATTGTTAATTGTTACGTAGTAATTTCCATATTGACATTATCAATTCACGTAGTGTGATATTCTAAATGCTACCTCAAAGTTTTAAATTCACAAATTATAGAATTTTTTCGACTCACTTTTCCGGAGCATATATCTTTGAAATTGTATAAGGTTTTTTTTAAGCGTAAGTCTTAGAAAATATTAATTTTGCATTATATGGTTTTTACATGGTAATTTGAAGCATACAGGCTTTTTATTATAAAAAACTAAAGCTAAGTTATTAATTTTTTTATGATATTTAGCATGTCTAATTTTTAGTCATGTGTTTATTATTTTTATTTTTCTGTTTTACTTTTATCAGATAATGTTTTGCATTTCTCTTACACACACATAAGTCAACACACACAGTGTTGTTTAGGCGATTTAATTCAGGGTTTCCCCCCCCCCCTAAAATTGGGGTTACGCAAATTGACAACGTTTTAAGTAAATTAAAACATATTCTCAGTATGAATAATGATTGTGCAATCAATTGTGATGAATTGATCGTTTAATTAGGTGTTTAAAACATAGTCACATAAAACGCGATACGCTTCGGTACGCGTACGCGGTTCTGGTACGCAATTCGCTCTTGATGACGAATTCGGTACGTGGGGGGTATACTCATTTCGGTACGCATGGGTACGTATCGGTAAGGTGTACCATGTATTTGGTACGTTGTAACAAAAACATTAGTTAACAAAATTTATAAATTTCATAACATAAAGATAAACTTATACATAACATGATAAAATTCAATAGAAAAACAAAACAACCAAAGCATTTCTTACCCCTACCTAGGGCAGAGAGGCTGCTTCCGGTTCTAACAAAGGTGGACTGCGGACCCAATTACTCGTATTAAATTGGAGGGAAAGTTGGAGCCTTTTTTTTTTACCGACAAAAAGTGGACTGTGGACCCAATTAATAATACAATTAACTAATATTATACAAAAAGTGGACTGTGGATTTATCCACTCAATACACAACCAATTTAATAATTCAATCTTCTTCAACCTAATATTATACATCAAATCCAAAATCAGTGAATCATTCAACTCGATCCAATATTAATAATTCAATTAAATTCAATACATAACAATATCATCAATTCATCATCTTCAAGTCGATCCACCAAAATCATTCAACTTGATCCATCAAAATCAGTCAACTCCAGTCAAGTCGATCCATCCAAATAAGGTATGTTTCTCTTGTTCTTCTTCAACTCGTAATTATGTGACTATGGTTTAAAATATAGGTTTTTTTTTTTTTTTTTTTTTTAAAATATAGGGTTTTTTTAAAATATAGGGTTTTTTTTTTTCTAAAATTGGGGCTTTTCAAATTTACAACATTTTAATCTAATTAAAACATTTTCTGAGATTGATTTATGATTGTTGAATCAATTCGATGTTCATTTGATAAAAGATTATTTATTGTTCATATTGTAGCTTTTTGGTGATTGTTTCAGGTACTTTGGTTCTGGATTTCTATTGCTTATTGGTTGGTAATTGATCTTCTAGATCAATTTTTTGCTGGAATTGCGTGCTCTGTAAAACCACTCACACCCTCTCTTAGGTTTTTTTTTTTAGGTTTTTTTAGAAATTGCATGAGACGAAGTGTAGGTTAAGGGATTGTTTGTGTTGGTGTTGTTTGGATATTGGTGGTTTATTTGTGATTGAGGAGTTATAAGGTTTGTTTGTTTTTTGTTTTTTTGTTATTTGTTTATTTTTGAGTTATTATCATGGACCTGATGGTGAGCTGCTTGGTTCTGTGATGTGGTTTGTTTGTGTGCCTACAAATTTTTTTATCATATCAGATAGAGTTTCTAACTAAGCCGAATATGATGCTGCAAATTTTTCGTAAATTTTCAGTCAAGAACACATGATAAACTGCTTATTAATTGTAACTAAGATGAATATGACATTGCATGTCTTTCATAATTACTCTGTCCATTACACCATTGTCCAATTCTAACGACATTAGGTAACACAAATGGTTAAAAGATGCAAAATCAGAAATAAGTATTAAACGCCCAGCTCCACCTGATGACTTGCTTAGGGTCTCATGAGACGGTTGTTGGTTCCAAATTCAAGTTTCTTCTTCTTTTGTGTCTAGCTTTAAAGCTTCTCTCTCTCAATTTTTTCGTGCTTGGAGCAAGTTTGTAATCAGGATTTTCTTGTACTCGCCTCCTCTCTTCTTTCAACCTTGTTATGATTACTTTGGTGTAGTCATCAACTGTTGCACCTCCATTTTCAGCCTATACATATTCATTTTGCCAATTGATATACTCGTATTAGAGGTAATATTAGTAAAACATAAAAATAAATTTTAGTTTCAATTGAATTCTGACCTGGAGAGTACTGATTAATAAGTCTAAACTATTCAGCTTACGATGTGGCCAACGCATAAAACCCATATTTCTACAACATCTTTTCAAAACAGTCAAACTTACATTAAGTTCGTTGGCAGCCTGCGCAATTGGCAAGTGAAAATACTGGGCTATCACTTCTTTGCTGCATTCCATTAGTTAGAAATATGGATACTAAATATGTGTTTCTGAAGAAAGAATTTGATATGTGAGTGTAGAATTTATAATGTGTCATTTTAAAGGCTTAGCAACCAATTGAACTTTCCTGCAGTTACAAAAAAAATTTATAACTTCCACTCAAATCATAAAGTTTATTTATTAGGCATTTGTAAGGTTTTATATCAAAAAACTCATAATAAAATATATCATTTAAAACTGAATATGATGTTGTAGTTTTTTCAATAGCACTTTCAAATTTAATTTTTGGATTAGTCACCAATCGGTTTGTCTAGACGACAAATATTCAGTCAAAAAAACATGATAGTCTGCTTTTGCGCTTCTCTCATAATTATGTTTAACATATGAAAATGTCTTTATTGTTCTTCTTATAGGCAAAAGGTGAGGTTTTTTCATATCTTAATAAAAAAATTTACCAATAATAATCTCATACTCTGTCAATTACACCATTGTTCAATTCTAACCACATTAGATAACACAAATGGTCAAAAGATGCAATATCTCAATCCTCAATATATCTTATTCTTACAAAAATGAATGCTGAATAAAAATTGATATCAAATATTTCAAATGGTAATACAATTATTAAGATAAGTTGTTGAAAGCTTCTTTGTATACAATGTTACGGGTTCGATACTTGAATTCACCTTCTTCATCTCCGACCATTAGTATCTTCAGTCCATCAGGGCTTGTCACTCTAGATGCTGCCACATAAAGTTGCCCGTGACTGAACACGGGATTTGGCAGATAGACACCTACGTGTGTAAGTGACTGCCCTTGACTTTTGTTAATGGTCATTGCGTAACATGGTTTGACTGGAAACTGTCTGCGCTTCATTACGAATGGCCATTGTGTTTGTGTAGATGTGAGGGTAATTCTTGGAATTAATACGGTCTCCCCAATCTTTGAGCCAGTTAGAATTTTGGCACGTAGGAGAAAACCGTGCTAGATCAGTGACGATTAGCCTAGTTCCATTACACAACCCCAGTGCTGGATTAACATTCCGCAAGAGCATAATTGGGAGTTCCTTTTTTAAGTTCAGCTCGTGGGGTGGCATCCCTTGGAAAGTGAGTGAATTTAAAAACTCCGTCGGGTACAAATTTTGTTGATCCAAATGATCCGTTGATGCTTTACACACCTCATCTGCACTCTTGTAAGTTAGGGTTTCGCCTTTTAACTTATCAAACATGTATGCGTTAATTGAATCAGCGTCATCATTTCTCGATGTTAGTATTGCTCTTTCTTTGAGATAAGCATCTTCTGTTTGCCTAGTAGTAAAGTCAGGGAATGTTTCTTTAACTATTTCCTCGATTGGGGAATTCCATGTTTTGATAATGAAATCTTCGGGAATCTCAATCCAAGTTGGCTCATCTTCATCTTCTTTGTTTTTTGCTGCCAAATTTCCATCGCCCATGTTCAAAACCCATTTGTTGAATTCCTGCTTGTTTGAATCAATTGAACCATCCGGTGAAATTTCATTTACTCTCATGCTGCGTGTGAGTGTGAAAACTTTGCAAGATTTCCACAAATGGGAACGGTTTATGCATGCCTGCACGACTTCTTGCCTTTTGCCTTTTGGGATGACTGGTAGTATTTGTCTGAAGTCACCTCCAAGTAAGACAGTCAGGCCACCAAAAATTTTGTCTCTTTTTGCTGAGTTATCGTAGCCCAATATATCCCTTAATGTTCTGTCCAGCGCTTCAAAAGCATACATTGTGAGTCATAGGTGCTTCGTCCCATATAATCAATTGCACTTGTTGTAAGAGCTCTGCTAAGTGGGTGTTTTGTTTAATTCCACATGTGCTATTTTTCATTAGCTCAAGTGGTATAACAAATCTGCTGTGAGCGGTTCTGCCTCCAGGAAGAAGTAATGAAGCTATGCCTAGTTAAAGAATTTCAGTTAGTTATAGGTGTAATAATATAACTATTAAATTATCTATAAAAGTGTTTAGGATTGCTAAAAAGATATACCTGAAGATGCAACGGCTAAGACAATCATCTTTTCTGATCTTAATCTTGAAATTATTGTTTTATATAAGAATGTATTTCCTGTACCTCCGGGTCCGTAAACAAAGTAAAACTCGCCTTTTTTAGAATGGACCGATTCAATGACCTGTTCGTATATTAATCTTTGTTCGATGTTTAACAACGAATGGAGTTGGTCGTGTTCAATCTTACTTTGTTTTGAATCAAATTCGAGTGCTTCTCTAATCAAACGATTATCCAAATTCGTCATCAGGCTTGGATTAGGTCGTGGAAGATCAGGGAAATCTGTTAAATTTCTTCCGTTTCTGTTTAACAACTGCTGAATTTCTATCAAGCAGTAGTTTTTAATTTGTTCCTCCGTCAACTCCAACTCAGGGTAGTTGAAATCTCTCCGCTTATTGTGTAAAATATCTTCTGACATAACCTCCCAGTTTTCTTCCCACAGTTGCAATGGCTTACTAACATCACAGAACAACAAAATTGTGACGAATAGGTCTCGTAGCTTAGGTCCCAATGCCCAAAAGCTTGCCTCAACTGTAGCTAATGTCCATTCCTTATCATCATTGAGAAGGCCGTATGCAAAACATGTTTCTTTAAAAGTTCCATAGACTTTTTTGTTAACTGTCATCAACTTTTTAAAAGATGTAGGCCCCCTCACCACATTTAGCAACATTCTGAGATAGTAGCGCTCTCCAGAAGCTGGGCTTGAGTAAAAAATCCGACCAATACTTTTTTGTTGTTTTCGTAGTTTCCATTTTTTTTCTTTTTCATGCCACACATAGTGTTTTGGTATTTCAGCATAGGTGAGTTTTGTAGCTGCTGTATCCACCTTGTTTAGCTCAAACCACTCTGTAAACATCGTTTTCTTGATACCTTCCCTTTGAAGTAGTGCTGGCAAACTCTCCGAATCACGTAATGTGATTGAGTTTTGATTTTCTAAGTGGAAGTTTAGTTTCATGACTGATGGATAAGAGTAATGGATGTCGAAAGAAAAGAGGCGCCACACTGCCTCACATGGTGCTAAGTAACGACAATTTAAATAGTTTGTGATCTCATCAACTTCAGCGATTCTTTGTCCCACACCATCGTTGTTTGTCACCACATTTTCTTGCACAACAATAGTTGCCCTATCTGGCCCCTTGTTTAAATACTTGAATAAGTATTTTATCGCTTTAGATCTGTTACACCACTCTACGTTGATGTGTGCCTGATATTTTAACAACAGATATCGATTGTAAGGTACTACATTTCTGTTATCATAAGTAACTTTGCCTTTCAAAGCAAATACTTTTGTATCCCTTCTTCTATAAACAGGGTATCCATCTTCATCCACCATTGTTTCTGCATAGAAAGATTTCGGATAACGTTTTGTACATTTTCCTTCAATCGTGCATGGAGCATATTTTGCATCCTTACCACAGGGACCATGCAACATATACTCTGTGACAACTTTGTATCCTTCTGGATCATTTGTTGGACATGGCAGCTCTGCAGATATCATATTATCTAACTGATTTGCCGTTTTGCATTTGCAATGGTCTTCCAGCCACAGGAGTATATGTGCATGCGGGAGCCCTCGCTTTTGAAATTCAATTACATACACAACTGCAAGTATATATTTTAATAAAATTTAGGTTTCATGACAGATACAATAAGAAAGTGCAAATAATTTTTGTATGATAGGTTAGTAGCTACCTGCACGGCTCGGACCAAAGATGTGGTTCTTTGTAATATCATTCAATAGGTTAGTTAGCTTCATTTTGAAAACATGTGTCCCTATTTCCGGCCGATCATGTGCTTTCTGGCCTGGAATAAATGCTAGCATTTCATCAATTTCCGGCCATTTTGGATTGGAGGTGAATGTGATAAATAAATCTGGATTCCCATATACCCGACACAAAGCCATTGCATCTTGGTAGTTTTGCATCATATAACGTGGCCCGCCAGTAAAACTTGAAGGTAACACTATCCTTTTCCCAAGGGCCGCTGCATCTGTATCACCCCTTGTAACGGCATCCTGCAAATTATGATAGAGATCTACACGTAGGGTGTCTTGGTTATGCCTGTTCCATTTTAATCTTTGTTCCTCAACTGATGCGTATGCGTCAACCAAAAATTGCTGGAATAGCCGGCCTCCTTTCACTAAAGTATTACCTTGGTTCATTCGATTATGTATAACATAAGCGTAATATTCCTTCATTGATACAAAGCCACGTTGAGTTTTCCTGCTACCACTATTTGTATGATACGGTATATTTTCATGATACCCATCTTCTCCATACGGGAACAATAAAGGATATTGCAATGCCATGTAGGATGGATGCAATTCTGATATTCGGTTAGGACCTGTTTCTTTGCAATTAACAATAATATCCTTTGTAGGAATACCATCTCCAAAATCATTTGTTATCAAAGCTGCCACTTCTGATACAGTTGGCACATTATACTGTTTTGATGTTCTCCTCTCACTAAGTAGTCGCAATTCAAAATTTACCGAGCCATGTGAATGGCACCAATTTCTTGCCATTCTAAATGCCTTGGCAACTGCACTCGATTCATCCAACATTGCAATCAAACTTGTGACAATGGATTCATCCACTTGATCATGTTCTTCGTTATCTAAGAATGCATTCATACGATTCCGAGGTTCATTGTGAGTGTCAAAGAAATATAGCTGAGCATACCTGGGTTGAACCCCTTGTACAGGTAGGAGTGACCCTATTAGATGGTAATTTTGCCCATTTATTCTAAAGGTATACACCCCCCTCCCATTATTTATTGAATGATCTATTCTTGCTCCAAATGATGTGAAGGTGAACATCCCGTTGTACACTCTGATCTGTTCTCTAAATCTTGCTGTTGTAGGATTTGAAAAATCAAGCAGTGTCTTTAATGGCAACGGTGCTTCCTTGAATTTCGGTAGCAACACTTTACCTTCCTGGCAACATAGGGAAAATGATGCATTCACAGCTTTTTTATCTTTATTAACTCTCTCCTCATACCACATAGTTGCATCACATCTAGAACATTGATACGACGGTGGACCAAGCCTAGCATAAGAAATAGGAACACCTATGAAAGAAACAATAAGTAGTTGTAAATTTTTAAATAAGTTGGTTAGTTTATAGATTCCCATAAGTTAAAATTCATATTTTCTTAATGTTTTTAGTATTACCTGATGATTTGAGTGCTGCGTGTTTTGGTATTTTACTTGTTTCAAGTGTCCGCCGTCGACCTCAAAAAGCACAGGTGTTGAAAATTGTTTACATATAAATTAAAACATTGAATGAATGCATAATATTTTAAAACAGATAATTTAGGGACAATTTAATAAACTTAATACCTGCACGCCTGTGGTTTGTCTGTGTAATAACTGGGTTGGATGGGTCGCCACGGCTATGGTATGTGTGTGTAATATCTGGGTTGGATGGCTCGCCTGTGGTATCATATTTTAGTTTTAAAGTAAAAAAACCAATAAATTATTCAACAAAGGATTTTGTGTCTTTACCTATATCTGGAATGTTTATCAACTTCAGCCCACGATAAGTTTGCAAACTCCCATCTTTATTAACAGTTGTATGCGATTGTATGATGATTCGATTGTTGAATATGTTGGAAAGAGATTGAACATTGTTAGCATTATTAATTGTTCCATTATTCATGCCTAATTCACAATGTATAATGTAATTTTTTTGTGTAAAGGATATAAGAAGGCAGATATTCAATATATTGAGGATTCAGACACTTGATATTTCCTAACTGTTCCATTCTCTTTAACATGGCAATAAATTAGGTAGCATTCAATATGTTTCACTTGGTTTGTCTGATAATTTGTAAATGGTGAATGGTAGATAACTTAATGGAAATGAGATGCTAAGTTACATTTAGTTGGGTTTAAAATTATAGTGATCACTAAAATTATATACCCCTTAATGTGTATAAGTATGTGTTACAAAATTATAGTGAATCTTACTTCAAAAATTATATATTCATTAATCTTGAAATTATAGAATTTAGATGCTAAGTTAGATTTAGTTAGGCTGCATTCGATATATTCCTTAATGTGTATAAGTATGTGATATAAAATTATAGTAATGCTCCTTTTTTCACAGGTCTTTGTTATTTTGGTAACAACGGTTACTTTCATTAAACACATTGGCATATTCAAAAATGTTGTAGAATGCACTCATGTGACACTAAATCCCAAATTTAGAAAAGGTAAGTGGAATTTAGCTGCTAAATCTGAATGCACTATTTTCATTACAACTTTTATCACTGGATCCCATAGTATGGCGTTTTGCCTGTCAAAGTTAATGTATAAGTAAATATGGTCATTTGTGAGCTATCTATTTGTCAAGCCTGAATTTCAGTGGATTTGGAAAGTGGAACTGGTTGTTTTGTTGGTTTTTTTTGTACCTCTCAAATATATGTTCTGGGTTATAAGCATAAGGAGTATTTTATAACTTCATTACCAAATAACAGTAATATCAAATATTCAATGCGTTTAAAACACCAAAATTATTTTTGGAAAAACAGAGGACAAACAAACTTGTTTTTCTAAATGACAAACACCCACAAACAATTGTGGTCATGTGCTCTTTATTTTCCTAAATACTTGACCACTAAGAAGTGGCTTCGTCATTGCATGCTGTTTCTTTCGCAGGTTCTACTTTTGGTGAGCTGCCTTCCTCTTCTGACTCAGAGTCACTCACAATGTACCTGAAATAGTAAGATGTGCAGAGAACGTTTTTTAATATTTTGGTTATATATTAGTTCAGTTTGTATCCATTTACTACATCATTACCTTCTTCGTTTCGGTTTCTCAGAAGCAGATCCATCTCCGCTGTCTGAATCTTCATATTCCATACTACAATAATGACACAGCAAGTAATGTATTAGTGGTAAGACATTTTCATCTCTTGGTTCCATAGTATGGAAACTGTGTGATACCATTTCTTTTTTTTCCCCTCCACAGATTTCAATGGAGTAGACATACTTGGGTCCCTGGACAAATTTTTTTTTGACAATCTTTTCATAAGAGGGCTGGAAGACCCGGTTCCAGTTTGAGGAGTGCTTGAACATGTGAGTTCTCCGTATGCACGGCTAATTTTCCAGCAGGTGAAGCTCTCAAAAGTACCGTGTTCAAAATATGTGTGTGACTTGAGCTCAAAAGTGTGAGATGTCCCTATTAGAGCTGATATGGCGCGGGGTAAGTTGAAGCTTCCATCTGGTGCCTGTAGTTGGAGGTTAGCACAAAACCATAATGCATTTAAAATTTAAATTATAATTGTACCTCAGTGTCACTCTCCAACAGGGATTCTGGTGAGCACTTCAATAAATCCCGCACGGTTTCATCAAACAGGACGACTACAGTTTGTGCGGTATGGTCTGACACATCAAGCTCAAGCCTGAATCTGTTGAAATCGTGGACACACATAAGGTAAAGAACATTGTGCAATCTAATTTAACTCATGGGATGGGCAAGGGTAAAATGGCGTTACCTTAAAACTGGGTACTCAATGGGTTTTTCACACGCATCACACCAAAATCTACCATCCTTTCGGGTGGCACCTTTTTTGCACTTATTGTCACCACATGATGGGTAGTTCCACCCCTTTCTAGTTCTAACATTGTCGATCATTACTTTACAGTTGTAGATCATGGACTACAAACATGCATACATAGTGAATAAAATACCATTGGCCCACATAACAACATAAGTAAGTGGTAAATATAGCAACTTACGTTGTTTCTCTTGTTGCGGCCCCAAATTAGCAAGTTCTCAAGCGTCCCATCCTTGGGCTCCGAGAAATCAATAGGCACTATTGCTTTATTCAACTCCACAGAACTACAATCAATATCCATGCTTAACATTAGGACATAGTAAGTGGGTCAAAATACATAGAAACTATTTAGTATGCCTTACCTCATCTCAACTTTTAGATCTATCAATGCAGGGATGTCATCATTGTCACAAATCAAGGTGGAGGAGCTGCTCGAGAGGTAAAGCTTATCTGCAAGGTGAAAAATTGTAACGCAACTTGGCAATGAGGTAACGTGGGCCACAAAACCATGTTCTATAGATACTCACTGTTATAGTGTTTGGCATTAACAGAAGTTATAACAACTGGACACAGGCCAACATGCTTTGTTTTCTTTTCTATCAGGATGTCGCCCAATCCTCCCCACAATGTTACTCTTATAGACTGGCCCCTGTTTAAGGAAATCAAAAAAATTGGTTGTTTTTTTAATTTTGGTAGTCATTAATGAATGGAAACTTAATTTTCAGGTTTCTGTGGACAACAAAAACTGGGAAACAAAACACCTCTTGTTAGCCAGATAAAAATCCAGGGTCCGCGAGCCACTTTTCTGATGTATCGTCCTCCCAACATTTGTAACATAGCCTGCAACATCTGCTAGTATCCAATAAGGTATGAGAAGAGTTAAATTACAGCCTGCCAAAAAAAAGCTCGCCACAAAAAAGTGTATAAACAAAAAGGCTTACCTATCAAATACTTATTGTTTGTAGGTTCAATGTCATCAAAATCGGCAAGCTCAAAAGGATATCTGACAAAGCCATCAGAGTTAACAGAAATTTTTCTAGTGGTTGTGGACCCGTCAAATTCAAGCATGAATGGATCCTGCCTTATGATCCGATAGTCATCCTTGTTTGGCTGCACGATGAAGTTCTTGATAGAGTAAACAACACCTTCTTTTAGACCTACAAAATTGTGGGCTATATTGCTCCTTGCAGTGCAATGCATCGCCTTACCCTGAAAAACATTGCATCAGCATTTAAGATACCCATACTCTATGCATGACTATAAATGTAATTCTAACTTACCCTGGCGTCACAGACAACAAAGTCGGTGCTCAAATACCGCCCAGTTACTGCATTCACATCCCAAATCCTACAAATCATAACAACAATGGTGCCACTAACACCCGCATCGAGCTGTTCCAAGAATAAATCACCATTATGGTGGGCAACCTGGATGGCCTTGCTACCTGAAGCCTTGTTGGACATCTTAATTTTGGTTTCAATTATGTTGGAAGACAAAGGATTTGGTTTTGATTATGGTGATAGATAAATGCGACATACTGTATTTATAGTCATTAGATTAGACATTAACTGTTGTAACTGAAAACCAATTGTCTACCCTCCATTAAGAAGGAACCATTGTAAACACATGACTGTTGATATGCAGCCAATTACCCTCCATTAAGAAGGAACCTTTGTAACCACATTTTGGACATTTTTTTCAATAAATTAGACACAAAAAATGGAGCCTCTTCATATTTCTGTAATAAATTCCGAAGCATTAGGTTGTTGTACTCTATGCAATCTTGACGCCTCCACAATAAATTAGAGGGCCTAATCTTATAGTATTATGTAGATTCCAAGTAGGCATGGGCTGGACCTTGTAACACTCTTGACATTATTGACCTCGGTCGGGTCTCTTCGCTATATGTTGGGACTGGAAATATACTCTCTTTAGCGTTCCCACTTTTTGGCATTATCATCCATGTACAGGTCTGGTCCAAATTGTATTAGCATCTTATTTGACTTTTAAAGTCAAATATTTATTAATCTTTTAACTGAAACTGAGATGAACACATGTGGTTTTAGTTTTTGTTTTATAACCTGTTTGCTTATATAAGCCCACAAATTTCACAAAAAGATTGAAAAATGGTTTTATGAAACATAAGCCGAAACTACGTAAGCCTTAAAAATAAGCTTAAACAAAGATACCTAATTAATATAACACCGACCACAAAAAAGCAAATGGGCATAAGCATATTACCTCTATACAAACACTTAAAACCAACTATACATTTGACCATAATAGCAGTTGATAGTTTGCAATTTTCATAATGTAGACATGTAAATATAAAGCGTTACCTTAGTATAGTCACCACTTGCAAGAAGGGATCATGGAAACATGGGCGCTAACTTCAAAAGTCATAGGTGAAGAAAACAAATACCAACCCAATACAATAAGTCAATAATGTAGCCCAGTCTACTTCCAAAATAATCCAATCGGATAAAAGGCCCAACACATGTGATAAACTCTTATTACTGTAAACCCTAAACATCCGCCCCCTTCTCTACTACTTTTCTCTTCCATCAAAATCAGCTTACTTGTGCCAAACAGACCCGTAATCTGCCACTTAGCTTATGGCTTTCGATTTCTTTCAGTCGATCGAGCTCTTCTTGTCCTGTGGAATAGACTACTTTCATAAAAATAAACACAGGTTAGGCATTCGTTTTGTTTGTGATAAACACATGTAAGTTGTTATTTTAAATTTGGCACACAACATAAATATCTTGAGAAGTAAAACTAATAGAAATAATCTCAACAACAGTATAGAATAGATCATTAAGCCATTATATATAAGAATTGTGGATAAGTGATTATGTCTGATTTTGCTGTTAAAGTGTTCATGGCTTCTTGAAAGATTTTACCTCCTGTGGGTCAAATAATTATGTGCTGTGATTGGTTCTAGATATTTGTTTGGTAATATGTTTTAAGTTTACATCATGTATCTGTTTAGTGTAGAGTATTGGGGTGTTTGGATCAGTTTTGGTCTTGTGTGTATTTTTATTTGTTCTGTATTTTTATTTGAACTCTAGGGCCTCTCCTATTGAAGTACCAAATTGTAAATAAGTAGTGCAGATATAACCGAAATAAAAGTAGCTACTATAAAGCAAGTGGCATTGCGACAATGGATATGAAACGACATATATAGGTATATCTAGAATCATCTTTGGTCACAAAGTTTGGGTAGGCACTATTTTGATGAGAGAAAAGCTATTGTACAACTAACGTTTGGCCAATAGCTGCGCAACACGTTCATGTGCAGATGACATACGACATATGACATCCTTGCCCTTCCAATCCGGTAATGTTTGCTGCAATGAAAAGCTGTTATTATTTCCCACAACTTTAATAATGGCACACGTACATCATACAACATCCAAAATAATATCTGGCAGCAACAGTTGTTACAAAAATGAAAGAACTTTAGGCTTAAACATGCCTTACATCGTATTGTAAACTACTATTAAGGGAAGACATAGAGACTCATATATTAACAAGATATAACTCTATGTTCACCTTTTTGTTTGCCAATATATAACATGAAGAGTGAAAAGAGAATGCATAATTCATATTTTCTCTTTTGACATTTAAACCTATGATCACATACAACCATTTATCTTCTATAACACTCAGTTTACCAAAAAACAAATATTGATATAAACACTTCCCTTTGATCGCTTTGTTGTCAGATAGAGCTTAATCTATATTTTAATATTTTCTAATAAGGCCTCTTTTGTGTTTAGGCTATATATTTTGCAAAGGAAGCCTTTGGGCTTCGTGCTAAACTTCTCGATAAAATTTTTATCATCCAAGATATTAGTTTTGTCAAGAGCAAACAATTTCACGAGACCTTCAAAGTGCGCCCGGATGTGGCATCAGAAGTTTGGCCACATGTTGAGGGTTCAAGTAACTTAAGAAACACCATTATTACTCCTTGGAATATACTCCAGAACTACTTAGAAAGCAGTCTCCTGGTGCAATTCTTATCCTAATGTGTTTACACATTTTCCAACGTTTATCTTTATTTTGTTAAAAGTTAAAAACGTGGTGGATGTTATACAGTGTGGACATATGGAAGAAAATGTAGACGAGGCCAATCATCATTTAATAGGTGGGAAGAACATTCCTCTAATGCATGATTTAAGGATTTTCAAGATTTGTTTTGCTCACGCTTTGGGTATGTATTGCACGTTTTTGCCATTAATTACATTGTCAACTTGTATATAACAACTTTATGTCTTTTGATGTTCCATTTGAGTTATTACGATATCTTTATATTAACTGAGCTGATTAGTAGATAAGATATATTGTAAGAATATATCTTTACAAATATTTCAGGAATTATGCCGTTAAGCCTAACACACATTCCCCGATGTTTGTTGTGTATTCAACAAAACCTTGCACGTCCTAAATATCTTATCTACTACATTCTCAACTTGTATATAACTACTTTATGCAATGCGACACGCCACTTGATAGACGCCTTTTAAAAAAGGTACTAGGTTCAAAATGTCTAACCACCATTTTACTGTAGTTTTTTGTTCAGCATAAGAAACATAGTTTTGGTACATTGCTGTAGTTAGGACTACCTAATACTTATGTTAGCGAAGGTATTAAAACTTTATAGCTTGCCTAGGTTGGCTTCCAAACGACATGTCTAATGCCATGTGAATTTTTTTGTTCGGGTGGATTACCATATAGGCAAAAGTTTTTACATAGACAAAAAAGTTTGGCTTGTAATTCAGTCTTCCTTAGGGGACTAAAAAAGCTTAGAAAGTTTGCAGTGTTGCATTATTGTCGTAGATGGGCAAATTATAATAAGCCATGTCTTTTGGGTCATCAAATTATTACAATAATCCAAATTTACTGCAAGATATTAGAAGATAAATAAAGTATCAAATCAAGTATTTAGATAATAGAAACGTCGACATCGAGCAATCCTCTATGAATAACCCTTTACTGGTGTGATGCTTGGGCAACAATGTTAAAAGAAGAGAGCACATGAATGATCGGATCAAGGATCGTTGCTCCTGTAGCTATTCTTTATTAGTACTGCATTAAATTAAGAACCTGAAATATCTAAAACACTATATCCCGAACGCAACCAACAAATGTCAGATTGTTCTTCTTGCAAGGGATTGTTATGTAACTAAGATAATCTTGCTAGAAACACGTTCAAAGATAAAATAATATTCGTTCACTCCATGTTTTACTAGTGTCTGATTTCACTTATTATATCAGGTACGGTCTTTTTATCTTATGCTTTCATGTTACTACTCTTGCTTGGTTAATTCTGTTGAGGCTGTATAATATGAACTAACTTAGAATAATGGTGGCAAGTTAGTATTAACTCTTAAATTATATCATGTGAGTTATCTCTAGTTAAGTACTCGTAGTTAATAGAGGTGGTTCAAAGCATTTTCCTTTATTATATAAAATGTATGATCATAACAAAAGGTGTTAGACAGGAAGTTCTAACACACACGTAATGATCATTTATTTTTGTTTTTTTATTCAAAATTTATTTAACATTAATTCAATTATTACTTAATGCAGGAAGTTCCAAAACACTGTATGTAAAAAAGCATTTTCCTTTATTATATAAAATATATGATCATAACAAAAGGTGTTAATTATTTGGTTGTTTTTCAGGTGGTGTGTTCGGTCTGCTCAAAGGAACAAGAAGTAAGTCAAAAATGCAACTGATGCAATGTTATAATGGGAGCTTATTTCTGTGCCGAATGCAGACTTTTTGACGATGAGGTAAAACCAAATAGTTATGATTTATTTTTGAACGCTTTTGTTCATATGTATTAAGTAGCAAATTGTGGTAACTGAAACTTCCTTGTGGTTCAGGTTTCAAAACAACATTTCCATTGCGATAAATGCAACATCTGCAGGGTGGGTGGAGCCGAATTTTTTTTTTTCATTGTCTAACCTGTGGTACGTGGTGGTTTTTGTTTATTCCCCTCATCCGAATTTTATATTGAATTTCCATATCTATTGTTTCTTAACCTGCACCACATTTTATATTGATTTCAGGCTGCTGTTACCACAAATCTCTGTTCAAAAACCATGTTTGCCATACAGATATCATTAAAGGTGACTGTGATTTGCCAAGAGCGAATGTTTGAATCAAGAATACTGATTACCGTTCCATGGTGTGGACAACCGATGCACCTTAGGTGCCATCTTGAGTACATCAATGGCAACGGGTTAGTCCATCTTTTAGGTGCTATCAGTAATGTTCTAATTGGTAGTTTATAAATCAACAACACGGATACAGAGCATTATCAATCCTAAAAAGGCTTGATTTTTATTATAGAAATCCAAGCATATACCTCAAAAATGGGATTTTTATCAAAAGATTATAAAAATCAAGCATCAAGAAAACATAAGTGGCAGCAAAAACATCAAATTAATTGGTAAAAACCTATAAAATGTGCAGAATGCTTAAAAACTTGATACAAATCTAGCATCAAGAAATCAAAAAATTAATCATTAGAGAGTTATAAAACCTAAAAAAGTTTGGTAAAAACATCAAATTAATCGGGGGCAGAAAGCTTATAAAGTTAAGATTTTTATAAGATAATCATAGAAATCAAGCATCAAGAATACATCAGAGACAGTAAAAACATCAAATTAAAGAGTAAAAAAGATTGGATTGATACCTCAATTTGTAGTTTATAAATGCTCAGCCGTATTTGTGTTTTTTTTTTTTTTTCAGGTTTACATGCCCTTCTGTCTAAAATCTCTCTTTAACTTGAACCGAACATGGGCCAGAATTGACGATTGGGTATACATTTTTGGTTTATAAAAGTTTTTTTTATGTTGATTCTACTTTCCACATGTATCTGATTTTTGTATTGTCTCTGATTTGGCAGAACAATGTGCATGCTGAAGCAATTATCCCTGACAGAGTACGTGAATTTTTAACCTTTTTTTGGGAGGGGGAATTGCATATATATATCCCCTTATTTGTTTTTCATATTGCAGTATGTCGAAATAAGTTGCAATGATTGTGGAACAAGCAAGAGCGTCGTCTTGCATCAAGCTCATGCCGAGAGATGCCCAAGGTGCAATTCGTACAATACCAGAAGAGAAGGGTGGTCCAGCAGCCCTAAGTGATTATTCCCTGGAAGTATTAGTGTAAAATTGTTTGCGCAACAAAGTTTTGTATAGTAGGGTGAATAAGGATTGTAATTTGGCTGTTCACTTTAGCTATTAAGATTCTTTATGAGCAGGATGAATAAGGATTGTAAATCCACTTACTCTGGCAGTCCGTGCAACAATTTGGCTGGTGGCAACAGGGTCAGCAGAGACGGACTCGAAGGGGAACAATCTTCATTGTTTTATGATTTTTTCCATATAGACTATAATGAACTAATCACAAGTCTGGTAAAAAGGCAGAAACTTGGTTGTTGCTTCAGTATACTCCCAATTCAAAATCTCCACGGCCTTTTATATTCTAACGAAGTTTTTAGGTCAAGACTGAATGATTAATATTAGGTGTTTGAACAAATGACTTAGGGCATGGAGACGGGTTCTCTGCAGTTTTTGTTTAGATGATTATGTATGCTGATGTTATCGTACATGCTATGGAATTACTACTATGCATCTGATTGGTAGTTATGATGTACTTGCTGCTGTTGTGTGTTCCTAATTTATTTGTTGTTCATAGAAGTTACTTGCTCCGTCCCAAAATAAGTGTTCAGTTTGACTTTTCAGAATCAAATTGGTTCAATTTTATTTTTTATTTTTTTCTAATTATACTAATGAAAAATACACTTAAAACCCTATCAATTCATATATTTTTCATCAATTGTTATATAACAACTGCAAAAATAGATAAGGTCAAAGTTGAACCAGTTTGACTCTGAAAAGTCAAACTGGACACTTATTTTGGGACGGAGGTAGTATATGTTAGGGTGTTGGCAATGCCTCACTCCCTCTCTCTCCCATCACTCACTCCCAACCAATCCCCTTATGCCACATCATTTACTCGCTCTCCCATCACTCACCCATATTTTTTGTTGGCAGTACATCACTCACCACATCCCATCACTCACTTCTCTTTTTTTTTTGGAAGCCAACGTTCCTTTTCTTTTGCAATTCCGTGCGTGAGATGGTCACTCAACTCCCTCCCGTCCTGTGGTTTTTTTTACCGGCGGCGGTGTTCCCGGGCCACACGGGTCCCGTCCCGTGTGGTAACGTGGGCATTGTCAACACCCTTAGTGTGTTTGAAATTTAGAATAAGTAATGATAATTGGGATAATTTTGTAAATCCCAAGGGTAGGCCTTGCCAAAGGATTACGAAAAGGACTGGAGTTCATGAGATTGTGATATAAATTATGAACTGGGACATCTTTTAAATCACATATTTACAGGGTAGGTTCTGACTGAATGTAAAAGGGTTCAGAGTTCAGACACTTGTGATATAAATTATGAACTATGGGGTTGGTTGGTGATAAAAAAAGAAATTAATTGTTCGAGTGTAACAAGAATGGGAAAGATAAGGGTTCAGAGTTCACACTTGGAATTTAAATTGTCAAAACTTTTGATCCAAGTTACGTTATGATGTATGTGAGTACATGAAAGAGGTCTTGAGATAAAAAGGTCAAAAGGGTAAACATACGGGTTTCAAAATGTCGCCAATAAGTTATAAGTTATAAATTTTATGTTCTCAAATTGCTACAAACTAGACCTTGTAACAACTGTCAAAGGGTAGATACTAGATAGTCTCGAGCGTGGTTACCCTCTTGCTAGATTTGTCAAAACGTCCATTTCAGCGCCACATCAACTTTTATTTTTGTCTTGATTTACTAAAATAATTTTCAACGCAATCCACTTTTTCTTTTATCTTTTATTATTGAAAATATCTCTAACATACAAATATACACACTAGCAAATTCATCGCTAGACGTTTTGTCACATGATTTATGTTTTATCAACGAGTAGGCAAGCTCGCGCGTTGTTGCGGGAATGCCGTGTTGATGGTTTGTAATTTTTTGTTCACGGTTATTGGTAAGCAAGGAATATATATATATATATATATATATATATATATATATATATATATATATATATATATATATATATATATATATATATATATATGTATTGCATGATGTGTTGTTCATCAAATGCTTCATATATCAAATTTCATTAAAGGAATAAACTTACAACATAAGTTCAATAAAAGCCTTGTACAATCTCTCACCAAGGCCAACATATGGAAAAGTGACGTACACCTAACTTATGTACAGTTACAACATTTCCCAGAATGTGCACTTTTGCTACGACTAAAAAAAAGTAAAGTAAAGTAAATTTCAATACCGTCTTCCACGGGTTATGGGTCTCAATACCGTTGAAGACGGTGTATGGGGAAGGTTGAGACGTGGACAACCTTACCCCTACCTAAGGTAGAGAGGCTGCGTCCGGTTCTACCAAAGGTAGAAAATGACCCCCGGCCTTTTGTAGGGATTGATATTATGACCAAGAATCGTGTTTTAACACCTTCAGGAGGTCGAGGTTCATGAAAATGGATGAAATCCATTTTCGGTTTTAGAGAGAGAGAAGAGAGAAGGTGGAGAAAGTGAAAACCGGATTTTATTGATATAGATAAAGTTATCACAGCCACACCCTTCAAGTGAAGACTTGAAGGGTATTTATATGCCTTACAATACTACTATTAGAGTATTACATTATCGGTCCTTGCACTTTATGCATACTAGTTGTCTATTTTCAATTCACGTAAATATCGCTCAACTTCATTTCTAACAAGTGAGGATCGAACCCTTGACCTCTCGGTTGAGAGGCAAGGGGTTTTTCAACTAATCCAACCCTTGACCTCTCGGTGTATGGGGGAGGTTTCTACGACTAAAGTTTTGATAAATCATATTTACTGTGTCAAAATGTGCAAAATATAGCCGGTGTTTATGGTTAGCAACTCAAAACCGTACACTTGTGAAAATTTAACAACATCCTCAGCTTAGGTCTTTGAAAGCTCATATGAAGCCTGAAAAACTTAAAACCCTTTATTAGTTATGAAACTTTTGCTAAGAAAATGCACTACAATAATACATATTTCTTTCAAATTCCTTTAGAGAGAAAATTTAGCAAATGAAAAGAAGAAATCAGTAGGAAGTTATATGATCACCAAATTATGTAGTATTCCAAGTAGGCATGGTTAGACCTTGTAACACTCTTGACATTATTGACCTCGATTGGGGCGAAGCTTGCCAAGTTTTAGTGGGGGGTCGGGATCTAATATACCGAAATTTCACAATTAAAATGGGGGGTCGAAACCTAATATACCGAAATTTTTCTACACGAAAACTATATACCCCCTATATCGCAAAAAAAAATTTCGGGGGGTCGGGCGCCCCCCCCCCCCCCGGCCCCTATAAAGCTTCGCCCCTGGACCTCGCCTCGGGTCTCTTCGCTATATGTTGGGACTGGAAATATACTCTCTTTAGCGTTCCCACTTTTTGGCATTATCATCCATGTACAGGTCTGGTCCAAATTGTATTAGCATCTTATTTGACTTTTAAAGTCAAATATTTATTAATCTTCTAACTGAAACTGAGATGAACACATGTGGTTTTAGTTTTTGTTTCATAACTTGTTTGCTTATATAAGCCCACAAATTTCACAAAAAGATTGAAAAATGGTTTTATGAAACATAAGCCGAAACTACGTAAGCTCGTAAGCCTTAAAAATAAGCTTAAACAAAGACCCCTTTAATATAACACCGACCAGAAAAAAGCAAATGGGCATAATTAAGCATATTGCCTCTATACAAACACTTAAAACCAACTATACATTTGACCATAATAGCAGTTGATAGTTTGCAATTTTCATAATGTAGACATGTAAATATAAAGCGTTACCTTAGTATAGTCACCACTTGTAACTTCAAAAGTCAAAGGTGAAGAAAACAAATACAACGACGATGTTGAAGACGACAATCAAGACTTCTTAAATCAACGTCATTTAGTTTTTTCCAATGGCTTTCATCATAATAGCCTCCACGCTTTCTCTGCAACAAATAGAGATTGTGAACAAAATTACAGACTCGATATTATAATAACAAAATACAACATAAAAAGGGGTTGGAGAACATAAAAAGGGTTTAAAAGTTAAGCCAATACATTAAAAAGAAAAAACAAAAAAAAAAAAGAAAAAGTGTAAGCATATAATTTTCAGCAAAGGTGGGATTACACCAGCAGTTTCAGCAAAATCTTCCATGTTGATGGTGTAAGATCCAATTATATGAGCGGCATAATAAGGGATATATATATTCTGATAAGCGCTGCCATGCACTCAAATATACCCAACTCAATAAACTCTGGATCATTAGGATGTGCCACAGCCGTATTCCAAAGGCCACTTATCGGGAGAGCTTGACCGTCATCATCTTGTGAAGGAAGCTCTCGGAAAAACTTCATGATGCTTGTTCTCCGCTTGTTTGGATTCCCTTCTTTCATGACACAGAAGAAACATCCAGGGTAAGGGCAGTCAGGTATCAGTTTCTCCATGCTCATATAACTTATTACTCCAGAATTACAAAATCATGAAGCTAAATACTCATAAACCTCGGAGCATACACTGCAATAGGAATGATACATCAATAATCAGATTGACAGATCTACAATAACTTAATTTAGCAGAGCAGCAAAACAAAAGGTGTACAAATGTTTAAACACAAAGAGGGTTGACAGCTCATACAAAATCGCTAGTGTAAAACCCGAAAATCTAAAACATGCAAAATTACCAAATTACCCCTGAAAACTTTAAAATTAAAGTAAAGCTAAATTAAAGTTCCGAATCGATCCCAAACTTCTGGAAACGAACAAGTATGATCCCAAATAATTTTGACAACTCCATTTAATATTTTTGCAAGCTACAAAATTACTAAAATACCCCTAGATTGCCAAATAGAAATTATATCCTTATTATTATGGTTTTAAAGGCAATTAAAATACAATTAATATGCAATTAAGGCCCAATAAACTCCCCCAACAAAATTTTCGGTATTCCAAGCCCACCCCTCCCCCCAAGGACCGGCCTTCATTCAACAAATACCAAACCATGATTTAATTCACCCTAAACCCTAATTTTGCATAAGCCGCCACTCTCTAAATCCCATACATCCTCATCCGATTTTTATAAGACAAAAGACCATTTTTCTGGAATTCTTGGTGATGCAAGAGAGGCAAGAAAAATAGCATCACGATTTATAAGGGCCGGATTCAAGGAGCATCGAAAATTCTTGTTCTATTCCACTCGATAGGTATTAATTCGTCAATCTTTGTTCCACTCGTTCTAAAATTCATTTTATATTTTTCTTACATTCCTTACATCATATTAGACTCAGGAAAAATGGGAAATTCGAATCATGCAAAGTTTTTATAGCGCTTTGAATTTTGTGGGTTAAAACACACCTTAATTCCAAAATATGTGTCACGTATTTTTCTGGGTGCCATGGTTAAATTATTTAGACCATATGTGATATATAAGGTCTGGGAAAAATGAGAAAACGAATTATTGAAGCCTAAACAAGTCGTGGTGAATTATGGTTTCAGAGAGAACAGGCTGCGATTTCGTAATACATTTACCCTTGACCTGTGTAAGTTTGGACCACTAAGTTTCCACTGTAGGCGCTCATAAGATGACCTGTAAGAATTGCTCTAGGATTTCCCTATAGGAGCTTAAGTTCTGACCGGTGAGGAATGGGTAGACTATAAGGCATTTGTTTAAGTATCTTTGCTTCCGCAATACTCTGATTCGTGCCTTACTTTTGGTTTAAGCCTGTTGAATCCCTCTTGGAGATTGAAAGCTTATGCCTTACACCTAAGATTTGAAACCTAATTAAGTTTTGAAACATTGAGACTTGCATAGAAAATTCCTGACACTATTTGATCCTTACCTCCGGATTCTGACTCTAACCTCTGATCATGTGATACCTCTTCGGGCAATTCTGAGAATCTCCATAGCGATGACGTACTCGATACATTCTGTTGTTTGTCTCTTGCTTTTGATAAGCATCTGTGAATTTTCTGACGCTATTTGACCTCTGAGACTGTAGAAGTGCTAGGTGGATGAAGATAGATTGTTTTGCTTACGACTCGAGACAAAGTATGATCATCATGAAGGCATATTTATGTGGTGCTGGTATTATTAACGTGATAATACTTACACCATATAACGTGCCCTCATTGTGGCCATAGGATATCTTGGGAAGTACCTAAGAAGTTTAGAACTTGATTTCCGATGGATTATCTGTGATTAGTGAGACCTCAGGTTCATTCTACCTATGCATATACTCTACCTTCGTTCGTTAAATATCTGGATTAGTTTGGACTCTCGTGTTGCATTCTGTTGACCTCAGTTATGAATCTTAAACTCCTTGAAGAGCTCTCTGCTGTAGATACAATTAATTCGATTTGAAATCTTGTTCGCATTCCGTATGAGTATTCCGTTCTCTTTCTCTCTGCTTCCTGCAAATTTCGAGGACGAAATTTTTTTTTGTTAGTGGGGAAGAAGTTGTAAAACCCGAAAATATAAAACATGCAAAATTACCAAATTACCCCTGAAAACTTTAAAATTAAAGTAAAGCTAAATTAAAGTTCCGAATCGATCCCAAACTTCTGGAAACGAACAAGTATGATCCCAAATAATTTTGACAACTCCATTTAATATTTTTGCAAGCTACAAAATTACTAAAATACCCCTAGATTGCCAAATAGAAATTATATCCTTATTATTATGGTTTTAAAGGCAATTAAAATACAATTAATATGCAATTAAGGCCCAATAAACTCCCACAACAAAATTTTCGGTATTCCAAGCCCACCCCTCCCCCCAAGGACCGGCCTTCATTCAACAAATACCAAACCATGATTTATTTCACCCTAAACCCTAATTTTGCATAAGCCGCCACTCTCTAAATCCCATACATCCTCATCCGATTTTTATAAGACAAAAGACCATTTTTCTGGAATTCTTGGTGATGCAAGAGAGGCAAGAAAAATAGCATCACGATTTATAAGGGCCGGATTCAAGGAGCATCGAAAATTCTTGTTCTATTCCACTCGATAGGTATTAATTCGCCAATCTTTGTTCCACTCGTTCTAAAATTCATTTTATATTTTTCTTACATTCCTTACATCATATTAGACTCAGGAAAAATGGGAAATTCGAATCATGCAAAGTTTTTATAGCGCTTTGAATTTTGTGGGTTAAAACACACCTTAATTCCAAAATATGTGTCACGTATTTTTCTGGGTGCCATGGTTAAATTATTTAGACCATATGTGATATACAAGGTCTGGGAAAAATGAGAAAACGAATTATTGAAGCCTAAACAAGTCGTGGTGAATTATGGTCTTAAAAACGTACCTAAATTATAAAATATGTGATACGATTTATTGGAGCTATGTTTATAAATTTTCTGGGTTCTAACATCATCATATAACTTGGGAAAAATGTTGTTTCGAAT
The DNA here is from genome assembly GCA_021014915.2 of Artemisia tridentata subsp. tridentata. Classification (NCBI taxonomy): domain Eukaryota; kingdom Viridiplantae; phylum Streptophyta; class Magnoliopsida; order Asterales; family Asteraceae; genus Artemisia; species Artemisia tridentata. Next base: position 423,365,495 of record CP139505.1, read on the forward strand.
TTTAGAAGCCTAGGTTAGTCGTTGTGAATTTAAAGTATTAAAAAGGGTGTAAATTCTAATATATGATAAACGAATTTTCTGGGTGTGAGGCTTATTTTTCCTGAGCTCTATACGATCCATATAATCTGGGAAAAATATTGGTTCGAGTTTTAGAAGCCTAAAAATGTCGTGGTAAATTATTGTTCAAACCGGATTTTAGAAAAATAAAGAAATAAAATAAAAGGAAATCGTGGCTTCTAGGGTTTGAATTCTTGGATGAATATCTGATCATTTAATGTGTTTTAAGGATGATTTAATGATGGTTCAATGATTGGTAAAAAGTAGGGTTTCTAATTGTTGTTAAAAAGTCTAACCGATTTGAAGTAAAATTTATAAGGACCTGTTTTGCCAACTTTGAAACTTTTGGGATATTTTTGTAAGATCATATACATCTGTAAGAATGTGGGAAAAATATAACTTTGGGGTCCTAAGTGTAAATATTGCAATATAATGAATTAATGGGAAATTAGGGTTTCGATTTGGAATTAATTAAAAGTGAGGGACCAAAAGTGTAAATCTGAAATTCTGAAGTTGTTTTGAGTTAATACTGATATAAAAAGGTTGTTGGGTAAATTTGAGTATTTATGGGCTTAATATGTAATTAATATGGAATTATGATTTAAATTATAAGTTTTGTAAACTTAAGGGACTAAATGTGTAATTTCTGAAACTTGAGGGGCTGGATTCGTACAATAAGAAATTCTAAAGTTATATTCTGTATTTTGATAAAATATGAGGCTTGTTTGGTAATTATGGATAAGATAAGGATTTAAAGTGTAAAATTATGAATTAAGGGGTTTAAATGGAAATTTTGTAAACTAAGGGGTATAAAATGTAATTTGGAAAACTTGAAGTATTGAAGACGTACATTCTGAATAAATGAAGGATTAAAAAGAATGAATGTGATAATTACATATTTGACCTTTAACTTTGGAAGAATTGCATGTGAAACCCTAAAGTATGAAAACTTGCCAAATAAGGAAACCTGCCTAAAATAGAAAGTTACTTGATATGGAAAGTGGGATCTTTAGTAATTCTGTCTTGACTCCTCTAGGTGTGAAGAGGGAGTGATCCATTGTCTGTCATTGATCATCCTTTGATTCGGGTGCTAAGGTACAGATATTCTGCCCTTTTTCAGTAAGGGTGTCCTCTTGCTTATTTCATTCAGTATCTATGATTCATCTTAGTATTTCTCTGAACCGTTGTTATGTCGTCTCATACTCTGATTGGTTCTTCATTATGCATATCAGTTGGTTATGATCTGAGCCTTTTATATGGGGCTTTCCTATTTGAATCTATGCCTTTGTTATGTTTTCCATAATTCATGAACCTTGCTTTATTTCTTTTGATACATGATATGACCTGTCCATCACCCTGTAATGTGAATATTTATGACCCTGGAATATTTTGAAGGTTCATAGGATTTTATAACTAAATGTAAAAACTCTTCTTAATTACATGTGAAAATGTTTTGAAAACTTTCTTTAAAGGACCTACTTTATGAAGACTGTTTTAAGGTTTACTTTCATGAAAGCTATTGTAAGAGATTACTTTTTGAACTATGATAGGAACTTTTAATATAAACCTTTAAATTGAACCTTGTTATGAACCTTGAAACAAATTGATATGAACCTTCTGATTTCGGACTCCCTGATACTTGACCCTTCTGACATTGGACCTTTTGATATTGAACCTACTTTCTGATTCCTGATTTATTGCTATGTTTCCTTGTTCTGTGAACCTTGCTTGCTTCTTTCATGATATTATGAGCTTTTGGCATGATCTTTCTGATATATGATCTTTCTGATGTATGATTTTTCTGGTATATGATCTTTTGATATTAAACCTGTCTGATATTGAACATTTCTGATATTGACCTACTGGTATGACCTTTCTGATATGAACCTCTGATATGAACTTCTGATATTTTGAAATGGAAATTGACTTATGCAACTAACTTAAATACTTGATACCTTGCTATAAACTTAACTTGAACCCTGATTCACTTGATATGAACCATTCGACTTGAACCTTTATTTGAACTCTTGTTCTGATCCTTTGTTCTGAACCTTGTCTTGAACTCTTATATAAAACATGACCTGGACTACCTGACCTTTAAATACTTGAACCTAACACTTAATACTTGAACCTGACACCTGAATACTTGACACCTGATACTTGAATCCGACACCTGATACACGATACTGATTCTGATACATGATACTGATTTCTGATACATGATACTGATTCCTGATACATGATATCTGATACACGTTACTGATCTCCGATACATGATACTTGATACATGATACTGATTTCTGAGGCATGACACCTGACACATGATACATGATACCTGACCCTGACCCACAGTTTGATACTACGAGCCATAACTAGGCATGAGGGTTTCATGTCCATGTCATTGATGCACCGATGGCATGACTCTAGGGCAGGAGAGTGATGACCTGTTCCGTCCCTGACTTTATTTTATCTGGTGTGTTGAGGAGTTTCTGGCCACCGGGGGCGCATGGATGCATCCTAGAACTGTTACTGTTACTGATTACTGATTTCTGTATTACTGGTGACTGATGGTGTGTGCGATACACGTCTTTCACATACTGGGAGCTGATCACTCCATTTACTGATTGAGGACTCCCCTCATAATTACTGACTACTGAGAGGTCTCCCCTCTACATGATTATACTGATACTGTTACTGTTACTGTTACTGTTTCTGGGCTCGTAGAGGATTTCTGTTACCCTGCACCTTGTGACCTTATAACTTCACTCACCATTATTATTACTGTCACCCTGTAACCTGATATATGACTTAACACTTGACTTGACTGGATCTGACCTGGTATATGGTAGAATTACGGATTACATTTTATACTATTTCTGCAACTAGTTTTAATCATGTTATGTCTGTATAACCTTTACTTTCCATTACTGTTACTACTACCCTATCGTATGATTCATGACTTATTACTGAACTTGACATGATTTGACTTGGGTTTGTGTGGGTTACGGTTTCCTTTTCACCTATCTTCTGTAACTAGTTCTAATCCTGTTATGTCTGTATAGTCTTCATGTTCCTGTTCTTGACTATCGTGATACCTGGTACTCGTTCATTTACTTCACTACTTTACCGTTACTGCTTGTTATCGTTATATCTGTTCACTGGGCTTTTTTAAGCTCAGCCGCACGTTTTCTTTTCGTGTGCGGCAGGTTATAAGCAGGACGACGGGTTTGGGTATGAGTGAAGAGACTTTTGGACTTAGAAGACCTTGATAGTTATTCTGAAGTAGAAGTCATTAGAAGGATTGCATTTGCAGACTTAGTATTTAGTTTTGTTTCATTCTTAACCTTATAATGTTAGTATCTCATTTGTAACCTTTGATATTTTATTGTATTACTATTGAAGTATGCTTTGTTTAATCTGATATGAAACCATTAACGTGACATCTTTACCCTTGCCGGGTTGGGGTGTTACAGCTCATATAAAATCGCTAGCACAATGTGAATAGCTTAAAAGATTATACACGATAGACAATGAACTCAACCTTCAAAGTTACTACTTATTATTGATGCTACTCTTTGTCGAGCCTGAAACTTATTCCAACCAAAAGAGTTGATCCCATCTTAGTCCATGTAATTAATAACGCTGATGTGATACCTAAGGTCCTAAGATATTTTTAGAGTCGAGAAGACCCATAGGGCACTTACGAATTTGGAAGCATTTCATTACGAATTTGGAAGACCCATAGGCATGAGTGGCTCTTGGGTGAGCCGGGGAGGCCAACCAGCTAGGGCCCGTTTTACGCGAGGGCACATTTAAAAAAAAAAATCCTATATATATATATATATATATATATATATATATATATATATATATATATATATATATATATATATATATATATATATATATATATATATATATATATATATTATATGTATTTTTTTAAATAGGTATTAAACATTTAAACTTGAGGCCAATTAAATTTCAATCTTATAACTAAACTTATAACCCATAATAAATTTATAAGCCCAATAAGGGGTCTAAGGGGCATATTTTTTAACGGCTCGGATAGGGCACGTAAATCCTCAAAGACGCCTCTGCCCATAGTGCACTTACGAATTTGGAAGCATTTCATTACGAATTTGGAAGACCCATAGATGGGGCAGTCCGGCTCTAGCAACCGCATTTCATTACTATTGTAAATCTCCTTAAACCTAGAAAACACCTAAGGAGTTCATCTATTCATAGGCATAAAGTCATCATAATTTTTTTACCTAGAACACATATTCATGTTTTTAGTCTTATAGATACAACATAAACAAGTCCTATGTAATGTATGACTTAATAATCAAAATTAAGAACAAAATGAAACTAAATTCGAGTAAAATGAGGTAAGGTTTTTCTGACTATTCAAATCAAACTAAACTACTTTTAAATACCCAATTGAGATCATATAAGTCATTTCGGCTAAAACTATGCTTCATTCGCAAAGTCGAAAAGAACCTAAATTTAAACAAAATTCCAACTTGGGTATTCTTAATCAAGTAAGAAGATAAGTACCCATTATCCAAATTTGCAAAAAGTAACAATCTTTACATAACAAGAACCTTAATTTTTACAAAATTTGAACATGGGTTTCTTCAATTAAGTAAAAAGATGAGTACTCAGAAGTTAATTTGCAAAAAGTAACTAACTTTATACAATAAGAGCTTTATGGTGTGTTTAGTTGGCGAAAAATGTCCCATTTTTCTAGGAAATTTTTTATGTGAAAATGAAAAAATTGAAAATCCATTTAGTCACACTTTTTCCAACAATTTTCAAAAAAAAAAAAAAAAATCTCATTTTCTAAATTTTAAGTAAGAAATTGAAAAGATCATTATACCATTCTCACTTTTTCCTTTTCATTTTTTTCTCAACTCGAAAAAAAACAACCCCCTAATCTCTCGTGTCATCCTCCACCGCCCACTGTCACCCGCTGTAGCTGTCACCGTCGCAAATTGAGGCAATCTTTTTATCATTTTTTAAAAAGGAAAATATAACTCAAACTAAACAGGTTTTCAAAATTTTCAACTCTTAACTAGGGAAGAAAAGTCATTCCCTTCTCAAAGAATTTAGAAACGAAAAAAGAGAAAAAAATTTCTACAACTAAACGGCACATATTTGCGATTGTAAGGGGTTTTACAAATTTGCGATTTTTAAGGCTTTATTATTATTATTATTATTATTTTTTAAATGGTGAACAAATTTAGGAAATGTAATAATGATACACTTATTTCATGTTATTATTGGGCAACTTGTAACTTTTTAAAAAAAAGTAGCTTAGTACCCACGCTATTTTATGTCGTGAGTATGAGATGATAAGCGGCAATAAGCAAAAAAAGAAGACGTAGTCTATGCGTTTATAATTTTTCATAAAATTTAAGTGTCATATGTAACTTTTGTGGTAAAGCTGTGGATTACACTAGATAAGTGATCATACAATAATTTACACTATTAAGCCTTGCGATGGTTATCGAAGAATTGAGGGGTGTGTGAGGATCTAGTTAAGTTGTTTGTAACCTGAAATAAGACAAACGAAGAAACTACGTTAGATGATATGAAGGGGTTGGATCCTGCGAATCACCTCTGGCGTACAAATAAGTATTTGATATGATGGTTTAGGTATAGCTATCAAGTAAGAGAGTCTTTGTGAAACTTAAATGTCATGTGTCACTTTTGTGGTAGAGTAGAAGACTTTTTAAAGCTTAAAGACCCAAAATCGAGAGCCCAATAAATGAAGACTAAGTTTAAAATTTGGCCAATACTTCAACCGGCCCATGATTCGAGATTGTTTATTATACTTCATGCAAATGTATAAGTTACAGATGTTTCTTTTTGTATTTTGAATAACGTAAATCCTTTCTTATTTCTCTTTCATATAAAGACTTGTAAAAGATGAAATGGAAACATCAAATTATATGTTCCATTTTGATATTTGGATATACCAGATCCGGTTAGTTTTGCTAAACAGATCCTTGACGTGTATTTGTTAGATAGGCTATGAAAAAATGACTCGCCCTATGATGTTTCCATTTTACACGTTTAACTCATAAGTTGTGTATTCAAGAATCAAAATGTAGAGTTTTTAGTTGAATGATACTTGATATTAAGGATAATACAGAGTAAAATGCAAAGATTTTTTAGAGCGTAAGGTTTTACAATTCACTTCAATGCCGGAATGATGTTATTATATGGGGCAAAAGCCTCTTAACTTGCAAGTAGCGTCATAATATACCGACACCCGTGTGATAGACAAGGATCCTTATTTCTTTAAAGATAAACTTTGTCAAGAGAAACCTATATTAGCTTGCTTGTACTATCGCTCGCCTTTCTCACTTTTTTTTTTTGCTAGCTTCTTTATGGCATGTCGCTAGTGTAACCTAGCAAGCAACACATCTTGCTAACGTTGTCTAATGCAAAATTAAATGTTACATAATTACATTTTGAGCCGTCTAAACTATATTTAAAAAAAAAATGTTTACATAATATACGCATGGGTTATAAACAGTTCATATACGTGTTTAAATGGAAGTTTTTCTAAAAGTGGATAGTTTTTCCCCAAAAAATTATGAATTTTTTTGACATTTTGCATCAAAATTTGATTACGCATCGCACTATAACAAGTTGAAATTTTTGTGCATCAAGATTTCGTTTTTTATGCATTAAAAAAAAAACGAATAAAAACTCAAAATAATACACTTTTGATATCTTAAACGTGTACTTCAAATCTTAAGAAACATTAGGCCGTGATATACTTATATTCGGATACCAACCCAATACAACAATGTAGCCCAGTCTACTTCCAAAATAATACAATCGAGTAAAAGGCCCAACACATGTGATAAACTCTTATTACCCTAATCAGTTGTAAACATCGCCTCCTTCTCTACCACTTTTCTCTTCCATCAAAATCAGCTTACATCTGCCACTTAGCTTATGGCTTTTGATTTCTTTCAGTCGAGCGAGCTCTTCTTGTCATGTGGAATAGACTACTTTCATAATAATGTACGTCTTTGTTGGTTTATAATGTAATTTTATATATTTTTTAATACTAATCTAACAACTGAATAATTTTCTATTGTTTTAATTGCAGGTTTTTGATCATTTTGATCCTTCTGCTATGGTTGGGGCAAGACAACCGCACCAAGGGGTTTGCTTTCGTTTTCCTGAAGTCGACTTCAGGTCTGCAGTTGCTCTTGACCAAACTTTCATCTGCTGTAAGCGAATAACAGTTACTCCAGGACTGTTTGCTGGTGGGATGGGCTGCAACGGTGGTGCTTGAGGGTAATTTACTCTCCCTTTGATTCACAACGTGGTTTATCTTCTTTACTGGCCTAGTGTAGATATATCTTCTTTTTGAATGTCATGTTCTTGCTGCCAGCATTTTTGCTGGCTTCATTTTGATTCAGTTAGGTCTTAGGTGTCCTGGTAAAATGTTTATTTGGCTGTATTATATGAACCCTATATAAAAAATTTAGTTTCTTGCATTATGTGCCACGTTCATCAAAATAGTTGAATGATATTATGTAGTGTTCTAGATTTTGCTTCTTTGATATATCGATAAGTATGGATCAGATGAATTAGGCCAAGAGGTTGAAATGTAGCCAAGTTGTTAAGGTGAATGGTCATCGGTGGTTGAGAGCAATTTGTCCATGAGGGTAGTAACTGTTTTTATGTAACAAGGCCTTCTGCCCTTCTCACAGTGTGCCATTCTCGTTCAACCTGGTGACTTGGTTTTGTGGACCTCTAGCTAGAATGATCAACGGATCAAGATATGTCGTATTAGAATAGAAACTCTTAGTTTTACTAGAAAGAGTTTATATTTGTCTCTAACATTGTAGCAAGGAAAACGTTTCTTATGCCGAATTTAACCCCTTCAGCCCGTCTTGCTTGGCATACATGTCTTGCTTCAAATTTTTAAAAGATAGCTCTTGAATATTCTTCAGACTATTTGTTCAGTAAAAGAATATGCTTCGGATTGAATAACAATTGTCCTTTAGTAGATATTAGGAGAACGACATCAAACAATTAGAATCTGATCAAGTATCGTGTATATCAACGGTATCTCATTCTTGGTAAACAGTTATGGTTAGTTGGATAAATCTACCAACACGAATGGAAAAGCAATGACATCTCATAATAGAGATGTAACTTTCAGACATGTTTTTTTTTTCTATTCTGTGGGTCTTATTCGTACGTTTGAGAAAGATAAAAGATTCTATAAGTGATTTAAATGATACCGAACGAAGTTTCATATTGCTATTAAGAATCATTTGTAACAACCAATTTAGTCGTACTAACGAATATGTAAATGTCACAAAGGGAAAGGAAAGTTTATGCTTATTGTCGTTTAATGTTTCTTTGAGGAATTTGATGCTCTAACTTTGTTGTTTTTAAGCATCTGAATATGTAAACCAGTACACAGGTATTGGTTTATTTCTTTCAGGTGGTATGGCTTCTCTTTGTTTTTTGTTTTCTTTGTGTTTTGTAAAGTTATTGCCTTTCCAAAAAAAAAAAAAAAAAAAAAAAAAAAAAAAAAAAAAAAAAAAAGTTACATTAGAAGGCTAATTGGTTTATTGAAAATGGCCTATTAGAAGTGAGAGCACATGAATGATCGGAACAAGGATCGTTGCTCCTGTAGCTATTCTTTATTAGTACTGCATTAAAGAACCTGAAATATCTAAAACACTATATCCCGAACGCAACCAACAAATGTCAGATTGTTCTTCATGCAAGGTATTGTTATGTAACTAAGATAATCTTGCTAGAAACACGTTCAAAGATAAAATAATATTTGTTCACTCCATGTTTTACTAGTGTCTGATTTCACTTATTATATCAGGTACGGTCTTTTTATCTTATGCTTTCATGTTACTACTCTTGCTTGGTTGATTCTGTTGAGGCTGTATAATATGAACTAACTTAGAATAATGGTGGCAAGTTAGTATTAACTCTTAAATTATATCATGTGAGTCATCTCTAGTTAAGTACTCGTAGTTAATAGAGGTGGTTCGAAGCATTTTCCTTTGTTATATGTATACTTATATATACTTACACTATTTAATGCGAGTATTTTTTATATACTTACACACATATACCATTTTTGTCACAGACCATGTCTTCCCAAAACAACGTAGAGACAAGTTTTGGGAACGGATTTTAGAGCATTTCGGGTCACTCATGGGCGGAACAACTCGAACTCATCATAGTTTAAACACAAAGTGGAATACGATGAACACAAACATGGGTGTATTTAACGGCTTCTACCACCAATCGGTATTTTGTAAATTCGGTTAACTTTTTTTTTTTTTTTTTTTTTTTCTCATTCGGTTCCCTTTTTTTGAACATTCCATTTTTATTTATTTTTTTTCTCTTACGTTCGAACTTATATTTTTTTTCTTCATGTAGGCTCGTCTACGGGAGAGCGGATGTAATGATATGGATGTTATGAAAAACGCTATGACCAATTATAGCACGAAAATGCGAAGACCGTTTACTCACCAAGCGGCATGGTTGGTGGTCAAAGACGAAGCTAAATGGGTAGAACAAAAATGTGTTACCGGGACATCTTCAACACACTCCGACAAGCGAAGAAAGTCATCCGAGGGGGGAACTATGAGTCGGGTAGCAATGATCCCAATAATGTCATCCCGGATTTGAATGAGGACTCAACCCCCACGCGTTCAAAAAAAGGGGAAAAAAAAGGTTGATGAAATGTCGTCAAAGGCAGATAGTCTTGTTGATTCCGTCAACTCACATTTTGAAGCGTAAAACAAAATGATGTCGGATATCACGGAGAAGACAACTTTTGGACATCCAAATTGAACAAGCTAAAGACAAGAAGGAGAGGCAAGACTTCAAGTACTACATGGAACCGCATGACCACATCGAAGATCCGATTATGTTGGAGTGGGTAAAGAACAAAAAACGCCAACTCGCAGAAAAATATTGTTGGCCATGTAATTTCTAGATGTGTATTAGTTCTAGTTTTAATTTCGGTTATCATGTAATTCTTTTTTTTTTATGTCGTATTTTTATTTTTTATCATGTAATGGACTTTTATTTTTGTATTAATGAAATGGTATCTTGTTATTAAAAATTGTTTTGTTTAAATATTATAAAAAAAAAAAGAAAAAAAAAATTGGTAGGTATGAATTTATGCGCCGTCCGTAAATTAGGTTGGGAGGTATGAGAATTTATGAGTATAAGTTGGCTGAATTTTATTGGTTGAATTTGGGAGGTATGGAATACTTGGAGTCATGACTCCTAGTCCCGTAAGTACTGATGGAAGAGGTACAGTCGCCCATGTTAATGCATTTACTTTCTTGTAGACCGGGTTAAACATAGTAGTACCGAGTAATAATAATAGGCGTAGTTTATAAAGACCCGCTTATAAGGAGGGTATCTAATGATTACAAGCTCCGAACGATTGCACCATTTGCTTCGCGGTTTGTACATATATATGCATGCTATTATGCTAAGTAAATTATATGTCTATGCAGGTATGTAAATGGCTGTTAGACCATATGATACTCCTTCCGTCCTAAAATTATTGTCACCTCACAAAAAATACATTCTTTTAGAAAAATGTCACTATCACTACTTTCTCTCTCTTACTTTTTTGCCAAATGACAAGTTTACCCTTAACCAATTAATTAACACTTCTTTAAAGTTTACAATATTAATTTCAACCAAACCAAAGGTAATATAATAAACTTTACCAAACTCCACTATCTATTCACTTTCTATTTTGGGTATGTGACAATAATACATATTACTCCGTACTACAAATAAACTCAAATTCTTTTATTTACATGTAACCATGGAGTTCAATCCGTTTTGCCGACTTTATCTTTGTGCATGGTATACTTGAATTTGATAGTAGTAAATTTGATCACTTCCGTCTAGTAAAAACTACTACAAATTAATATTTATTAGGTCCTTTTTGAATCTTTTAGAGAGAAAATTTAGCAAATGAAAAGAAGAAATCAGTAGGAAGTTATATGATCACCAAATTATGTAGTATTCCAAGAAAATTTAGGCATGGGCTGGACCAAATTGTATTAGCATCTTATTTGACTTTTAAAGTCAAATATTTATTAATCTTTTAACTGAAACTGAGATGAACACATGTGGTTTTAGTTTTTGTTTTATAACCTGTTTGCTTATATAAGCCCACAAATTTCACAAAAAGATTGAAAAATGGTTTTATGAAACATAAGCCGAAACTACGTAGTAAGCTCGTAAGCCTTAAAAATAAGCTTAAACAAAGGCCCCTTTAATATAACACCGACCACAAAAAAGCAAATGTGCATATAAAAAGAAAAAAACAAAAAGTGTATAATTTTTGGTGATGTGGCACGCAAAAGTAGAGGTACAAAATTACAGCTATTTATGATTTTTAAATTTTTTTAATCTTGAAATTGAAAAATGCGTCCACATAGATCTTCAGTTAATTGGTTGTCGTTTTTTTTCTTTTCTTTTTAGGTTGAGTGGTTTTGAGGATAAAATTGTATATAATCTGTCTGGGAATAAAATCCTGTCGACATGTCGTCGGGAATATAAAGGCGGGAAAAAACCCCGCCCAATTATTCGCTATTATAAACACGTGGGAGAAAACGAAAAATTTGACCTAAATAAGTCCCGACGTCAAGTAGTCGGGACAATAACAATGATGCCAAAACAAATTTTAATCAAACGCTAATCACGCACTAATTGCAATTATTTTTTGGTTTTGTACTTCGCCGACGACATGTCATCGACAATATATTGGGAGGGCATTTGACCATTATTAGCAAAGTCAAACTTTTTCATTATTATCCCGGCGACACGTCGCCAGGATTTTACCATCTCAAAAATTCAACGCACCCTTGGCTCGGTAAAGCCAGTTTTTTGTCGTTTAGTGAATGATGCCGACGACATTATGTCATTGGCGTAATTTTTGTCGCCCGTTCTTTGTTTTCTTGTAGGGCAATGACTTTCTATACAAGATAAATCTTTTTATATATATATATTCTATAATTATCTAACCGACTATACAAGTTTATCTCATAAGCAGTAGTAACAAAACTAAGCAACAGTTGTAATTATACTCCAGCAGCAGTAATGTAACTCTAGCAGTAGTAACACACTAGCAGTAGTAACATACTTGGAGTATTTTCCATGTTGAACACCTGAGCAGTTGTATCTTTCCTGAGCAGCATTATTAATATGAGCAGCAGTAATAACATTTTGAGCAGCTGAATCTCTAAAACCCAACATGTATGATCCAAAGGGATTGTAAAATTTGTCCATTTTGTACGATTGTCTACAAAAGGTGTGAATTGGCGGGAACACCTTGACCCCGAGTGCCTTTTGACACTAGCCATTATTCACAAGGAATAGCTCCGGCAACTCTCCTGACTCAGTGGGGCACCAACTAAAGTGAGCAAGAGCCGAGACTCAAACCCTTGAGCTTTTATCTACAAAATCTCTCCAGTAGACCCATGAGGTTTTTTGGAGGTGGGTACCAATTGAGCTAAAGCCCTTTGGTCATTCGGTACGATTCTATCTCGAATCTTAAACTTGCTTCTAAAACTTCTATGTGATATCTTTTATTGGTTCGAGTTTCTTGCTAGAATCCATTAATAAAATCGATCAATGCCGTAAAGAAATCAGTAAATTGTGAAAGTTACGGATAAGAATAAGTTGATTTTAACTAATTTGTAAGCCTTCTTAAATATGATCAACTTGACAAACTAAATGAGTAACAAACAGTAAACAAATAAAGTATAATTTTGCTATACACTGTATAACCATACATAAGGCCCTTCTCCTTGGAATTGGTATGTATTAATGGCCTGGTCCTCTTTTGCTAGGCCCTGAAGCGAGTTTGTGTGCCAATTCCTTCATCTTCCATATCAAGCTACTTCGACACTTCGTTTTGTTACACGAAGAAACCTTAATTTCAGTCTTGCCAATAGATTTTTCATCTTGATCAACATGTTCCTGTCCAGCAACGTTTGTGATACCGGTTGCTTCAGTGGTGGTCGGTAACTGTGTTGGTTGTAGGGTTTTACTTCTACAGTCGACAACACTAACTTGTGTTGTCATTAACAAGATCAAGATACCAAATATATAACACAAATTCTTCATAGAACTCGATCGGTGTGCTACTACTCTCTCTTGTGAAAGTTGTAATTGGTAATGGAGAATAAACTTGCAGGTGAAAATATATATACGTGCATGGGAAAACAAGGTCGACCCTTTTCCCACAATCCCACGCATTCTTGTAAATTATCAACACACACTCCTTTATTGTACGGTATACAGGGGCGGACTGTTAGCTTTAAAGTTTTGTCATATGTGGGAATTGCAATAGCATTTAAATTACAAGGACTAGTTTAGTCATATTGCTAAGTTAGAACTTGTAGCTTGTAATAAATACCCTCCTATGTCAACACTAGGAGGGTTGAGGATTCATTTGTAACACACGAGGTGTGTGTGTTTTCTAGACTCTCTCTCTAGAAAACATACACACCTCGGCAATCAATAAACCGAATATTCAATGTTTAATCTTTAGTTCGAGTTTATGGTGTTTCCTCCACCTCCAAACGTGATTCTTGGTCATATCAATTGGTATCAAGAGCTAACCGGGTGGCTGCTCGTGGTGTTTTTAAGGTGATAAAGGTGATTTTTGTTGTGTTTTATCTCGGTTTTTCTTCATCTTCTTCATCAGCCGAGTCTAGTGCTATATTTGTGTTCGATTTGTGTTTAAATGAACCCAACAGTTGCGTTTTTATCATCAAAAACGTGAGCTTTTGTGGTTTTTTTTTCTGGATTCGTACGCAAATTTAAAGATTAAAAGTTGTGTTTGTTTGTGATTTATAGAGTTGGGTTGTGAAGGTTTGCTAGTTTTCACTCATATCTTGGTTTGGATGATCAAAATTTTGTGTTTGTTCTTGGTCTCTAGATCGATTATCATCAAGAAATCTTGGATAAGATTTGTTTTTGGATTATAATTGATTATTTTAGTCCTTGAATTATTGATGTGTAAGTCAAGTGGGTGAAAAGTTGTCTGTGAAAGCGTGGGCTTGTAAGAAAAAGGACATAAAGTGGTGAAAAGCAGACTTTCGAAATTCAGAAAGTCAACAAAAGTTTCGAAATTGCCATTATTCTCGCAATTGCTACTTCTTTCGAAATTGCAACATTCTTCGCAATTGAAGCTGCTTCTCGCAAATCAGAAAATATCGCATTCTTGTATAAGATTGTGATAGGTGCTCTATCGAAATTGATTTCGGAATTTATTTCGCAATTGGTTTCGGAATTGTGTCTTTCTCGCAATTGGTCTCGCAATTGCTTCTCGCAATTGGTCTCGCAATTGCCTTTCGCAATTGGTCTCGCAATTGGAGCTGATTTCGCAATTCACCATCTTTCGCAATTGGGTCAGACTTTCGCAATTCTAGCTTCTCTCGCAATTGGACCTCCCTCTCGCAATTGGTCCTTCATCTCGCAATTGCAAAAAAAAAAAAAGAAAAAAAAGAGTATTTTGGCGGGAAAATTTGAGTAAAATTTAAATTTGAGGATTGACTTAACGGTCCATTTTTACGCGAGATTCAAATTCTGGTACAAGTGTGAAAATTTTGGCCTAAAATTCAATTTTTTTGGCCAAAATTCGAATTTTTCGGGGAATTTTTGGCGTAAAAATTTCTTAAACTCAAAATTTTCCAGCATCATTAGAATGTCATTTTATGGCATATTTCACACCAAAATCACAAATGAAATTATCGGACTACACCTTCAACATCACCACGTATAGCCTAAAAGATCCTGATCAAGATTCACAATCAGATGACAATGGTCAAATTATCAGCTGTGGCTACAAGGATGATGATTTATTATTACTTATTTGAAGTTGAAGTGGAATATCTCGGGTACGTGTACTTAGTATCTTGAAGATATCGGGGTTGGTTGGATGCATGATTCTTCGAGATCCTTGTTTGGGCACTCATGGGAATAGTGATTAAGTCTTGGGTTATCTAGTTTTCATAGGTCAAGGGGAGGATGGACGAAGACCTAGTTAACTATCACTTAAAGGAGATACGTTGTAGTACTCAGTGTCACACAAAGATGTGGATAATTCAAGAGATGTTCATATACTGTTAAGGAAGGATGAATGGGTATATGAAACGACCTATGATTTAAGGAGTTACATTGTAGTGCTCAGTATAGGTTCTTAGTCACACTATCGTGCAAGTTTAAGTCACAAGTTTGGGTTATTCTACTTCAGTCTCAAGTTCGTAATAGTGGGTTTTCTCCATCAGTAGTCACTACATAAAGCCGTTGTTGTTGATTCAGGAGGTTAGATTGGGTTTATCTACATCTTCTCACGGATTACATGAAGTGCTTCCAGTTCATACTTCACGTGCACATAATATGCTGATTCCGATCAATCGTAACCAGCAGGGGAGAGAAATGTGCGGGCTGATCTCTCATGGAAAAAATAACTGGGATGCATTTGGTGAGATGAAGATGTTGATAATGTATTCCCCGAACGGAATTCAGATACAGGGCAATCATAAGAGAGGTTGTCAGTTTGGGGGAGAGCAATAATTAGGGGAGAGCACGGGGAGAGCACTCAGGGCACTCTATATTAAACCCTAATTAGATTTGCTCACATGGTTCGTGATGAGTGTGTAAATACTCATCATTTTACACCCATAAAAGACACAAAAATGACCAAAAACACCATAATATATTGCAGATATCCTTGGTTTTGTGTTTTTATGTGTTTCAGGTACAAATGATTGAAAACGGAGAGAAAACGGGAAATTTTGGGATCGACTCGACAACAAATGTGAATTTGATCATATGAAGACAAAAGTCAAAGTCAACCCCAAAATACCAAAACACCAAAAACAGCCCTTGGAGTTTATTTTCAGAAAATTACAACTTCAGTCCCTGAAGTTTTAAACTTGGCAGTTTTGGTCCCTATGGTTAAATACTTAAACCAAATTCAATCCTAATACTAACTTGGCTGGACTTTGTTTAATAACCCAATCCACTTCATAAATACTCAAGCCCAGCCCATCCCCATTTTATTTAAGCCTTGGTCAATTAGTCAAACGGTCAAACAAGTCAAACCCATTGTTTAAAAACGAATTACCAGGCTTACTATTTACCTTCATCCTCATCACCTCTCCACTCACCCTGCAACTCACCAACTCACCAGCTCACCTTCACCTTTCCAGTTCATTTCCACACTCCCACATGTCCAAATTACCTTTCCAACTCACCCACATGCCTCACATGGCCAGAAAAAGTTATAACAGCTATAACAACTTTTCCCGCCAAAAACACATTCGAAGGCTCAGATTGATTGGAGCTAATCCGATGGTGGGAAATTGCTCAGAAGGTCAAGACAAAGACTTCCCACTATAAATAGGACAATGTGTAGCCTTAATTGGCAAGTAGATTTTAAGCAGTTCTTAATTTTAAATCGTTTTCATAGTATAATCGTTTTCAATTGTAATTTTAAGCTTTCATAAGTCAATTCAAGTTGTTTTCAAGTTAATTGTTGTATTTTAATTCAGTTGTGTACCAATCTTCAAGTTTAATTAAATTTCCAAATTTCTCTTAATTCGTATTAAGTTACACAGTGGTCAGAAATAGTTCACAAGCCCCCATTATCCTTTCCATAAGTTCATAGAAGCTCATCATAGCTTCTTGTGAGCTTATAATAGCTTAACTCAGTCCTACTTCAGTAATTCTAAGAAAGTAAAAAAAAAAGTCAAATGTTACTGTAGCTTAGCTTATCTTTCTGCTTATTGTTTTTTTTTATTTACTTGTTCAATTTTAAGTCATCTTAAGTCATATTATCAGTTAATATAGGCTTGAGTCTATTTTTAATTGAAAACACCAAATTCAGTCAACAAGTCAAGACTTTAGTCCATAGCTTATTAGAGCTTAATTTCAGTTGCAATTAGCTTTTATCAGTTTAAATAAGTTAATTAGTTAGTAAAAAGCCAAAAGTTCAAAGTAATTCAGTCATACCTAGTTTTAAAAACCAAACAGTCTCACTAAAGGAGTGTTTGGCATTGTGGGTCAAACTGGGTTATTTTGGGTTTGCACTGTTCATTTACCATCTAGGCAAGGTTGATTGAGCTTCTTATAGCTAGTATAAGCTTGTTTCATAGTCACATTGCTTGTTTTCAGCTGTTCACAGGTTTGAAGCTAGGAACTGCAGTCACAAGTTTTTGAACTGCCATCACAAGCTCCAAACAAGCTCAGCTTATTTTGGATCCTTTTTACCACTGCTAAGGTTTTATCTTTCCTATTTTTAGTTTGCATTAAGTACCCATAGGCTTAGTTCTTAGATTTACCCATTTCAGTCCAACAATAGCTTAGCAGTCCTATTATTTTAGTTTCTTAGACTTTTTCAGATT
Source organism: Artemisia tridentata subsp. tridentata (assembly GCA_021014915.2). NCBI lineage: Eukaryota > Viridiplantae > Streptophyta > Magnoliopsida > Asterales > Asteraceae > Artemisia > Artemisia tridentata. The sequence goes on from CP139505.1 coordinate 423,383,014, forward strand.
TTTGTGATTTTCTAGTGCTTTCATATTAAGCTTTCATAAGCTCAAATTCTGGATTAGTAAAGTTCCATAGCTCATGTCTTTAGTGAATTTTTCTTAGGATTTTTAGATCAGCTTATAACAGCTTTTTGATAGCTTGAAAAGTCCTGTTTTGCCCTGATCCTAGGTGCATCAGCAGACTAATCTAGCTTATTTGCCCACCTTAGTGCTTTTTTGCTTATTCCCCAGTGCTCATTATAGTCCCTCATAGCTTATTTAGATACCCTAGATACCTTAGCTCAGCTTTAGAAGCCCCTAGCTTATTAGAACTAGCTTAACAGTCAAACTAGCACAACCTAGCTTAATTTTCAATTTGCAGCCCTAATAATCTAATTTCTAGCTTATTCATTGAGTTTCAGAAAAAGTCATAGTTTTGAAAAGTGCTTATTTTCATTAGGAGAATCAGTTTTAATAAAAAAATCAAAAAAATAAAATAGTTTAAAAAGTGTCACATGTGGGATTCGAACCTGGGTTGCCTGGTTAAAAATTCCACCAACTTACCAACTGCCCTAGCCACGTTTGTTAGTTTATATTTGCATAATTAATTATTTAACCCTTTTTGTTTTTTCCATTTTAAGCTTTTATAAGCTGTTAAGCTTGTAAACAGCTTATCCCATTAAGCTATTTTACTTTTCTTATTTTTCTTAGTTCCTTTGTAGTCTAAAGTAGTTACCTAAAAAATTTCAGATTTTTCTAATTAGTTTTAGTATTTTTAATAATTTAATTAGATTAAAACTGTTTTTAAATCATAATAAATTAAATAATAATCAGAAAAATATAATTCTTTTTTCCAAAATTTTCTTTTATCATTTAGGACTTAGGAAGAATAATTTTATACCAGTAGAGTTTATATTGCATTATTTTTACGTTTGTAGCTTCGCGTAGTTACCGTTTTAATTACGTTTCTCATTTATTTTAAAGTTTTGTAGGATATTTAATCAAAAAAATCCAAATCTCATTCCAATCATCAAGCACTCTAATTCCAAACCAAAACGATATATTCCATTCACACCTCGTTGGGACACGACCCGGGCGATCACTTGCCCGGTATTACACACGACACGTGTGCACGATATTATATTTATTTATATATATATTGCACGGATCAATTTTTGGCGCCGCTGCCGGGGAGGTTGTGTTGCGATAATATTGTTAAAGGTTTTAACGATTAGTGACTTGAGATCCTTCTTTTAGAAGTTCCCATTTTCCATAAACCATATAAAATACAAAAATATTTTTCTTTTTCTTTGTTTACATAATAACAACAATAAAATTTACCGTCGAGAACCAAGATTGAGCACTACCTAACTGGGGGTGCGACCATAATAAGTTCCCAAACCAAAGATTAAAACTTACCTTTGTGTCGCTTGCGAATATCGGCTCACCTTAAATTTATAAACAACCTGAAACAAGTGGTTCTAGGATGGTCTTGACATTAAATTGCAGACCGAAAGGAGCGGGTTGTTAAGGACAATTTCCACCTTTGCTCCTCCGCCACTCTGCGCGTTTATCTTTTGGAGAGCTACCGTACGCTAGTTTGATTTAAGGTTTAAGTTCACTTGTGTTTTGCCTCAGTCTTGTTTTAATTGAATTGTTTTTGTTGTAGTGCATGCGCACTCGTTCTTCTACGTCATCAAGCCCTTTACTTGAACTCGTAAATACTACGGGAAGACGTAATAGAAGGCGTAATCAAAGGCGTTCCGCCTCAATAGCCGAACCCGAGATTCGTGTTATTCCCATCCCTCCCATTGTCGCAATGGCAGATAACCGAACCATGGCCGAAATGCTCCAAGCACCCACCGAGGGTTATGGAGATGCCATCATTTTACCCACCATCAGTTCCGATCATTTCGAGTTGAAAACACACTTGATTCAACTCGTGTCCACAAATCAATTCCACGGGTTTGAACGTGAAGATCCTTATGCACACATCCGTTGGTTCAACAAGTTAACCTCAACCATCAATCACAAGGATGTGCCACAAACGGTTATCAAATTGATGCTATTCCCGTTTTCACTCGAAGGGGCAGCCCGGATTTGGCTTGAAAAAGAACCCCTCGAACCATTGAAACTTGGGATGATTTAGTTCAAAAATTTGTCAACTATTTCTTTCCTCCATCAAAGATGACTAATCTTAAAAATGAAATTTCTGGATTTCGTCAAAGTTTCGATGAAAACTTCGGTGAGGCATGGGAGAGATTCAAAGATCTCCTCAGAAAATGCCCGCATCATGATTTCTCGGAGTTGCAACAAGTCAACACGTTTTATAATGGGTTGAATGGAAACGATCAAGATTCGCTTAATGCAGCCGCCGGTGGCAATATCTTGAATCGTAGACCTAAAGATGTGCTTGAAATTTGTGAGAATAAATCAAAAGTTCCCATTTCACGAAATAGATTGAATGCTCCTATCACTCCCGCTTCTTCATCCGGTAACTCATCCGAGTTAACCGCGCCGTTAGCCGCTCTAACGGACGTAATTCATTGTATGATGAAGGAAGTGAAAGAAATTAAGAGTGAAATTCATAAACCGGAACAAATCAAGGCCTTAAACAAAGTGTGTGAAACTTGTGGTGGCCCGCATGCGTATTATGATTGTCAAGCAACCGATGCTTCTAGTTACCAAGCTCCCATAGCAGCCGTAAACTACAATCAATACCGACCGCATGCGGAAACTCATTACCGAGCACCGAATGCTATGGTACCACCTGGTTTTCCACCCGTGCAAAATCAAAATAACCAAAATCGCTTTGTTCAAAATCAAGGTCAAAACTTTAACAATTCTCAAAATTTCAATCAAAACCGCAACAATTTCAACCAACCTCCAACTCAACAAGTTTATCAACAACCTCCTCAAGCTCCTATGGCAAATGATTTCATGAAAATTACTGAGTCAAGCATACGTTCTATGCAAACTCAAATCAATAGCATGAGAGACGAGCTAAGGAAGGAAATTGATACTACAATGTCTCGTCAAACAAATGAGTTGAAGAATATGATGAGCAGTTTCATGAACATGAATATGAACATGAACCAAGCTTCTTCATCCTCCGGAGGACTCCCAAGCAATACCATTCCAAATCCTAATGCGGAGTTGAAAGCCGTCACCACTCGAAGTGGTAAGACGCATAATGGACCCTCGACTCCTATGCCCCCTCCACCGAGGGAAGTGAGTCGAGATACCGAGGTGACAACGGACAAGGTGCATTTTTCAAGCCCACGAAGTACCGCACACGTCCAACCTCCGGTCGTCCTATCTCAAATTCCGGAACCCGATGTTCCGAAGACCAATCCTAAGCCTTCAATTCCATATCCTTCAAGGCTTAATGAACAAAAGCTCCATGAAAAGACAAATCAACAAATGGAGAAATTTTTTGAAATCTTCAATGAATTGCACTTTGACATTAGCTTCGCTGATGCTCTCGTTCTTATGCCCAAGTTCGCATCGACACTCAAAAGTTTGCTAGGCAACAAAGATAAGTTGACTGAGATGGCAAAGACCCCACTTAATGAGCAATGCTCGGCGGTTCTCCTTAAGAAGCTTCCCGAAAAGCTCGGAGACCCCGGCAAGTTTTTAATCCCGTGTGATTTCTTGGGGATGGTTCAATGCAATGCCTTGGCCGATCTTGGCGCAAGCATTAACCTTATGCCACTCTCGGTATGGAAGAAATTATCTCTTCCGAAACTTACATCTACTTGCATGACACTCGAGCTAGCGGACCGTACTATTACTCATCCGCTTGGAATAGCCGAGGACGTTGTTGTGAAAGTAGGAAAGTTTCACTTTCCGACTGATTTTGTTGTAGTAGACTTTGATGCCGATCCTAGAGTTCCACTCATTTTGGGTAGAGCTTTCTTAAGAACGAGTCGTGCTCTCATTGATGTATATGCTGAAGAGTTAACCATTCGTGTTGACAATGAAGAAATCACGTTTAACATCAATCAAGACTCTAAATCTCGAACCACCAAAGGCAACGTTGCTACGGTGAATCAATCTGATCTCGTATTCACTTCCAAAAGAAGTGATTCGATACTATCAAGATTCGAGGTTAAGAGTCCGTCAAACAAACGTGATGAGCTCAAAGCTATTACCCCCGGCACAAGCAAATGGTTTAAGAAATGTGCTGGGGAAGTTAAAAGTGTTTTTGACTACGATGAATAAGAATCGGAGACCACAACGGAAGTAGTGGAAATTGCTAGCTCTAAGAGCACACTACTTGTCCCATCTCCGAAATCTGTTTGTCGTATCGAGATGCTTCCCCAAGAACAAATGAATGCGGGGTCGAGTCAAGCTAGTGACTCGGTAAACAAAAACATTAGCACACCATATGGGTTTTCACCCATATTTCTGTCTTCTTTCTCTGTTCTACCACCCTAGTGTGGGGGAATTTCCCATGCTGTTGTAAATATTCAAAAAAAAAAAAAAAAAAAAAAAAAAAGGTTATTAGTATTACCTTTTTACGTTCTAAGTGTCGGCATATAAGCCGGTACTTTGAATATTGAGGGCAATATTCAGTTCTAAGTGTGGGGGGGATTCTAGCGAATTTGATCGTATGTACCATCTAGTACCCCCATTTTGGCCAAAATTTTAAAAATTTTTCTCACTTAGAACGCAATAAATGGTTATCAGTCCACCATGTCTAACCCACATAAGGACTGGCTAATCCGAGAGCAAACGGCTCTAGGTAAAGATATCTCAAATCCGTTTATGGCTTACAATTTGCCTAAAATTGTATGGTATTCAACTCACCATATCTTTATAAGTGAAGGGTTGGCTAGCCCGCAAGGTTATGGCTTGTGGTAAAGGCATTGGAAAGCCATAATTGGTAATCAGCTCACCAAAGATAATAACTATATTTTATCTAAAGAGTTGGCTAGTCCAGAAGCAAACGGCTTTTGGTAAAGACAAGTCAAATCCGTTGGCAGCTGGTGATTTGCTTAAAATCATTTGGTTATCATTGTACCAAAGTATCACATACTAAAACTTTGGCTACTCCAGAAGTAATGGCTATCTGGTAAAGAGACATAAAATCCATTAAAACTTCATAAAAGATTGCTAGGGACTAGCAATAGTTTAGTGTGGGGGATTGATGAGTGTGTAAATACTCATCATTTTACACCCATAAAAGACACAAAAATGACCAAAAACACCATAATATATTGCAGATATCCTTGGTTTTGTGTTTTTATGTGTTTCAGGTACAAAGGATTGAAAACGGAGAGAAAACGGGAAATTTTGGGATCGAATCGACAACAAATGTGAATTTGATCATATGAAGACAAAAGTCAAAGTCAACCCCAAAATACCAAAACACCAAAAACAGCCCTTGGAGTTTATTTTCAGAAAATTACAACTTCAGTCCCTGAAGTTTTAAACTTGGCAGTTTTGGTCCCTATGGTTAAATACTTAAACCAAATTCAATCCTAATACTAACTTGGCTGGACTTTGTTTAATAACCCAATCCACTTCATAAATACTCAAGCCCAGCCCCATCCCCATTTTATTTAAGCCTTGGTCAATTAGTCAAACGGTCAAACAAGTCAAACCCATTGTTTAAAAACGAATTACCAGGCTTACTATTTACCTTCATCCTCATCACCTCTCCACTCACCCTACAACTCACCAACTCACCAGCTCACCTTCACCTTTCCAGTTCATTTCCACACTCCCACATGTCCAAATTACCTTTCCAACTCACCCACATGCCTCACATGGCCAGAAAAAGTTATAACAGCTATAACAACTTTTCCCGCCAAAAACACATTCGAAGGCTCAGATTGATTGGAGCTAATCCGATGGTGGGAAATTGCTCAGAAGGTCAAGACAAAGACTTCCCACTATAAATAGGACAATGTGTAGCCTTAATTGGCAAGTAGATTTTAAGCAGTTCTTAATTTTAAATCGTTTTCATAGTATAATCGTTTTCAATTGTAATTTTAAGCTTTCATAAGTCAATTCAAGTTGTTTTCAAGTTAATTGTTGTATTTTAATTCAGTTGTGTACCAATCTTCAAGTTTAATTAAATTTCCAAATTTCTCTTAATTCGTATTAAGTTACACAGTGGTCAGAAATAGTTCACAAGCCCCCATTATCCTTTCCATAAGTTCATAGAAGCTCATCATAGCTTCTTGTGAGCTTATAATAGCTTAACTCAGTCCTACTTCAGTAATTCTAAGAAAGTAAAAAAAAAAGTCAAATGTTACTGTAGCTTAGCTTATCTTTCTGCTTATTGTTTTTTTTTATTTACTTGTTCAATTTTAAGTCATCTTAAGTCATATTATCAGTTAATATAGGCTTGAGTCTATTTTTAATTGAAAACACCAAATTCAGTCAACAAGTCAAGACTTTAGTCCATAGCTTATTAGAGCTTAATTTCAGTTGCAATTAGCTTTTATCAGTTTAAATAAGTTAATTAGTTAGTAAAAAGCCAAAAGTTCAAAGTAATTCAGTCATACCTAGTTTTAAAAACCAAACAGTCTCACTAAAGGAGTGTTTGGCATTGTGGGTCAAACTGGGTTATTTTGGGTTTGCACTGTTCATTTACCATCTAGGCAAGGTTGATTGAGCTTCTTATAGCTAGTATAAGCTTGTTTCATAGTCACATTACTTGTTTTCAGCTGTTCACAGGTTTGAAGCTAGGAACTGCAGTCACAAGTTTTTGAACTGCCATCACAAGCTCCAAACAAGCTCAACTTATTTTGGATCCTTTTTACCACTGCTAAGGTTTTATCTTTCCTATTTTTAGTTTGCATTAAGTACCCATAGGCTTAGTTCTTAGATTTACCCATTTCAGTCCAACAATAGCTTAGCAGTCCTATTATTTTAGTTTCTCAGACTTTTTCAGATTTTTGTGATTTTCTAGTGCTTTCATATTAAGCTTTCATAAGCTCAAATTCTGGATTAGTAAAGTTCCATAGCTCATGTCTTTAGTGAATTTTTCTTAGGATTTTTAGATCAGCTTATAACAGCTTTTTGATAGCTTGAAAAGTCCTGTTTTGCCCTGATCCTAGGTGCATCAGCAGACTAATCTAGCTTATTTGCCCACCTTAGTGCTTTTTTGCTTATTCCCCAGTGCTCATTATAGTCCCTCATAGCTTATTTAGATACCCTAGATACCTTAGCTCAGCTTTAGAAGCCCCTAGCTTATTAGAACTAGCTTAACAGTCAAACTAGCACAACCTAGCTTAATTTTCAATTTGCAGCCCTAATAATCTAATTTCTAGCTTATTCATTGAGTTTCAGAAAAAGTCATAGTTTTGAAAAGTGCTTATTTTCATTAGGAGAATCAGTTTTAATAAAAAAATCAAAAAAATAAAATAGTTTAAAAAGTGTCACATGTGGGATTCGAACCTGGGTTGCCTGGTTAAAAATTCCACCAACTTACCAACTGCCCTAGCCACGTTTGTTAGTTTATATTTGCATAATTAATTATTTAACCCTTTTTGTTTTTTCCATTTTAAGCTTTTATAAGCTGTTAAGCTTGTAAACAGCTTATCCCATTAAGCTATTTTACTTTTCTTATTTTTCTTAGTTCCTTTGTAGTCTAAAGTAGTTACCTAAAAAATTTCAGATTTTTCTAATTAGTTTTAGTATTTTTAATAATTTAATTAGATTAAAACTGTTTTTAAATCATAATAAATTAAATAATAATCAGAAAAATATAATTCTTTTTTCCAAAATTTTCTTTTATCATTTAGGACTTAGGAAGAATAATTTTATACCAGTAGAGTTTATATTGCATTATTTTTACGTTTGTAGCTTCGCGTAGTTACCGTTTTAATTACGTTTCTCATTTATTTTAAAGTTTTGTAGGATATTTAATCAAAAAAATCCAAATCTCATTCCAATCATCAAGCACTCTAATTCCAAACCAAAACGATATATTCCATTCACACCTCGTTGGGACACGACCCGGGCGATCACTTGCCCGGTATTACACACGACACGTGTGCACGATATTATATTTATTTATATATATATTGCACGGATCAATTTTTGGCACCGCTGCCGGGGAGGTTGTGTTGCGATAATATTGTTAAAGGTTTTAACGATTAGTGACTTGAGATCCTTCTTTTAGAAGTTCCCATTTTCCATAAACCATATAAAATGCAAAAATATTTTTCTTTTTCTTTGTTTACATAATAACAACAATAAAATTTACCGTCGAGAACCAAGATTGAGCACTACCTAACTGGGGGTGCGACCATAATAAGTTCCCAAACCAAAGATTAAAACTTACCTTTGTGTCGCTTGCGAATATCGGCTCACCTTCAATTTATAAACAACCTGAAACAAGTGGTTCTAGGATGGTCTTGACATTAAATTGCAGACCGAAAGGAGCGGGTTGTTAAGGACAATTTCCACCTTTGCTCCTCCGCCACTCTGCGCGTTTATCTTTTGGAGAGCTACCGTACGCTAGTTTGATTTAAGGTTTAAGTTCACTTGTGTTTTGCCTCAGTCTTGTTTTAATTGAATTGTTTTTGTTGTAGTGCATGCGCACTCGTTCTTCTACGTCATCAAGCCCTTTACTTGAACTCGTAAATACTACGGGAAGACGTAATAGAAGGCGTAATCAAAGGCGTTCCGCCTCAATAGCCGAACCCGAGATTCGTGTTATTCCCATCCCTCCCATTGTCGCAATGGCAGATAACCGAACCATGGCCGAAATGCTCCAAGCACCCACCGAGGGTTATGGAGATGCCATCATTTTACCCACCATCAGTTCCGATCATTTCGAGTTGAAAACACACTTGATTCAACTCGTGTCCACAAATCAATTCCACGGGTTTGAACGTGAAGATCCTTATGCACACATCCGTTGGTTCAACAAGTTAACCTCAACCATCAATCACAAGGATGTGCCACAAACGGTTATCAAATTGATGCTATTCCCGTTTTCACTCGAAGGGGCAGCCCGGATTTGGCTTGAAAAAGAACCCCTCGAACCATTGAAACTTGGGATGATTTAGTTCAAAAATTTGTCAACTATTTCTTTCCTCCATCAAAGATGACTAATCTTAAAAATGAAATTTCTGGATTTCGTCAAAGTTTCGATGAAAACTTCGGTGAGGCATGGGAGAGATTCAAAGATCTCCTCAGAAAATGCCCGCATCATGATTTCTCGGAGTTGCAACAAGTCAACACGTTTTATAATGGGTTGAATGGAAACGATCAAGATTCGCTTAATGCAGCCGCCGGTGGCAATATCTTGAATCGTAGACCTAAAGATGTGCTTGAAATTTGTGAGAATAAATCAAAAGTTCCCATTTCACGAAATAGATTGAATGCTCCTATCACTCCCGCTTCTTCATCCGGTAACTCATCCGAGTTAACCGCGCCGTTAGCCGCTCTAACGGACGTAATTCATTGTATGATGAAGGAAGTGAAAGAAATTAAGAGTGAAATTCATAAACCGGAACAAATCAAGGCCTTAAACAAAGTGTGTGAAACTTGTGGTGGCCCGCATGCGTATTATGATTGTCAAGCAACCGATGCTTCTAGTTACCAAGCTCCCATAGCAGCCGTAAACTACAATCAATACCGACCGCATGCGGAAACTCATTACCGAGCACCGAATGCTATGGTACCACCTGGTTTTCCACCCGTGCAAAATCAAAATAACCAAAATCGCTTTGTTCAAAATCAAGGTCAAAACTTTAACAATTCTCAAAATTTCAATCAAAACCGCAACAATTTCAACCAACCTCCAACTCAACAAGTTTATCAACAACCTCCTCAAGCTCCTATGGCAAATGATTTCATGAAAATTACTGAGTCAAGCATACGTTCTATGCAAACTCAAATCAATAGCATGAGAGACGAGCTAAGGAAGGAAATTGATACTACAATGTCTCGTCAAACAAATGAGTTGAAGAATATGATGAGCAGTTTCATGAACATGAATATGAACATGAACCAAGCTTCTTCATCCTCCGGAGGACTCCCAAGCAATACCATTCCAAATCCTAATGCGGAGTTGAAAGCCGTCACCACTCGAAGTGGTAAGACGCATAATGGACCCTCGACTCCTATGCCCCCTCCACCGAGGGAAGTGAGTCGAGATACCGAGGTGACAACGGACAAGGTGCATTTTTCAAGCCCACGAAGTACCGCACACGTCCAACCTCCGGTCGTCCTATCTCAAATTCCGGAACCCGATGTTCCGAAGACCAATCCTAAGCCTTCAATTCCATATCCTTCAAGGCTTAATGAACAAAAGCTCCATGAAAAGACAAATCAACAAATGGAGAAATTTTTTGAAATCTTCAATGAATTGCACTTTGACATTAGCTTCGCTGATGCTCTCGTTCTTATGCCCAAGTTCGCATCGACACTCAAAAGTTTGCTAGGCAACAAAGATAAGTTGACTGAGATGGCAAAGACCCCACTTAATGAGCAATGCTCGGCGGTTCTCCTTAAGAAGCTTCCCGAAAAGCTCGGAGACCCCGGCAAGTTTTTAATCCCGTGTGATTTCTTGGGGATGGTTCAATGCAATGCCTTGGCCGATCTTGGCGCAAGCATTAACCTTATGCCACTCTCGGTATGGAAGAAATTATCTCTTCCGAAACTTACATCTACTTGCATGACACTCGAGCTAGCGGACCGTACTATTACTCATCCGCTTGGAATAGCCGAGGACGTTGTTGTGAAAGTAGGAAAGTTTCACTTTCCGACTGATTTTGTTGTAGTGGACTTTGATGCCGATCCTAGAGTTCCACTCATTTTGGGTAGAGCTTTCTTAAGAACGAGTCGTGCTCTCATTGATGTATATGCTGAAGAGTTAACCATTCGTGTTGACAATGAAGAAATCACGTTTAACATCAATCAAGACTCTAAATCTCGAACCACCAAAGGCAACGTTGCTACGGTGAATCAATCTGATCTCGTATTCACTTCCAAAAGAAGTGATTCGATACTATCAAGATTCGAGGTTAAGAGTCCGTCAAACAAACGTGATGAGCTCAAAGCTATTACCCCCGGCACAAGCAAATGGTTTAAGAAATGTGCTGGGGAAGTTAAAAGTGTTTTTGACTACGATGAATAAGAATCGGAGACCACAACGGAAGTAGTGGAAATTGCTAGCTCTAAGAGCACACTACTTGTCCCATCTCCGGAATCTGTTTATCGTATCGAGGTACTTCCCCAAGAACAAATGAATGCGGGGTCGAGTCAAGCTAGTGACTCGGTAAACAAAAACATTAGCACACCATATGGGTTTTCACCCATATTTCTGTCTTCTTTCTCTGTTCTACCACCCTAGTGTGGGGGAGTTTCCCATGCTGTTGTAAATATTCAAAAAAAAAAAAAAAAAAAAAAAAAAAAAAAAAAAAAAAGGTTATTAGTATTACCTTTTTACGTTCTAAGTGTCGGCATATAAGCCGGTACTTTGAATATTGAGGGCAATATTCAGTTCTAAGTGTGGGGGGGATTCTAGCAAATTTGATCGTATGTACCATCTAGTACCCCCATTTTGGCCAAAATTTTAAAAATTTTTCTCACTTAGAACGCAATAAATGGTTATCAGTCCACCATGTCTAACCCACATAAGGACTGGCTAATCCGAGAGCAAACGGCTCTAGGTAAAGATATCTCAAATCCGTTTATGGCTTACAATTTGCCTAAAATTGTATGGTATTCAACTCACCATATCTTTATAAGTGAAGGGTTGGCTAGCCCGCAAGGTTATGGCTTGTGGTAAAGGCATTGAAAAGCCATAATTGGTAATCAGCTCACCAAAGATAATAACTATATTTTATCTAAAGAGTTGGCTAGTCCAGAAGCAAACGGCTTTTGGTAAAGACAAGTCAAATCCGTTGGCAGCTGGTGATTTGCTTAAAATCATTTGGTTATCATTGTACCAAAGTATCACATACTAAAACTTTGGCTACTCCAGAAGTAATGGCTATCTGGTAAAGAGACATAAAATCCATTAAAACTTCATAAAAGATTGCTAGGGACTAGCAATAGTTTAGTGTGGGGGATTGATGAGTGTGTAAATACTCATCATTTTACACCCATAAAAGACACAAAAATGACCAAAAACACCATAATATATTGCAGATATCCTTGGTTTTGTGTTTTTATGTGTTTCAGGTACAAAGGATTGAAAACGGAGAGAAAACGGGAAATTTTGGATCGACTCGACAACAAATGTGAATTTGATCATATGAAGACAAAAGTCAAAGTCAACCCCAAAATACCAAAACACCAAAAACAGCCCTTGGAGTTTATTGTCAGAAAATTACAACTTCAGTCCCTGAAGTTTTAAACTTGGCAGTTTTGGTCCCTATGGTTAAATACTTAAACCAAATTCAATCCTAATACTAACTTGGCTGGACTTTGTTTAATAACCCAATCCACTTCATAAATACTCAAGCCCAGCCCCATCCCCATTTTATTTAAGCCTTGGTCAATTAGTCAAACGGTCAAACAAGTCAAACCCATTGTTTAAAAACGAATTACCAGGCTTACTATTTACCTTCATCCTCATCACCTCTCCACTCACCCTGCAACTCACCAACTCACCAGCTCACCTTCACCTTTCCAGTTCATTTCCACACTCCCACATGTCCAAATTACCTTTCCAACTCACCCACATGCCTCACATGGCCAGAAAAAGTTATAACAGCTATAACAACTTTTCCCGCCAAAAACACATTCGAAGGCTCAGATTGATTGGAGCTAATCCGATGGTGGGAAATTGCTCAGAAGGTCAAGACAAAGACTTCCCACTATAAATAGGACAATGTGTAGCCTTAATTGGCAAGTAGATTTTAAGCAGTTCTTAATTTTAAATCGTTTTCATAGTATAATCGTTTTCAATTGTAATTTTAAGCTTTCATAAGTCAATTCAAGTTGTTTTCAAGTTAATTGTTGTATTTTAATTCAGTTGTGTACCAATCTTCAAGTTTAATTAAATTTCCAAATTTCTCTTAATTCGTATTAAGTTACACAGTGGTCAGAAATAGTTCACAAGCCCCCATTATCCTTTCCATAAGTTCATAGAAGCTCATCATAGCTTCTTGTGAGCTTATAATAGCTTAACTCAGTCCTACTTCAGTAATTCTAAGAAAGTAAAAAAAAAAGTCAAATGTTACTGTAGCTTAGCTTATCTTTCTGCTTATTGTTTTTTTTATTTACTTGTTCAATTTTAAGTCATCTTAAGTCATATTATCAGTTAATATAGGCTTGAGTCTATTTTTAATTGAAAACACCAAATTCAGTCAACAAGTCAAGACTTTAGTCCATAGCTTATTAGAGCTTAATTTCAGTTGCAATTAGCTTTTATCAGTTTAAATAAGTTAATTAGTTAGTAAAAAGCCAAAAGTTCAAAGTAATTCAGTCATACCTAGTTTTAAAAACCAAACAGTCTCACTAAAGGAGTGTTTGGCATTGTGGGTCAAATTGGGTTATTTTGGGTTTGCACTGTTCATTTACCATCTAGGCAAGGTTGATTGAGCTTCTTATAGCTAGTATAAGCTTGTTTCATAGTCACATTGCTTGTTTTCAGCTGTTCACAGGTTTGAAGCTAGGAACTGCAGTCACAAGTTTTTGAACTGCCATCACAAGCTCCAAACAAGCTCAGCTTATTTTGGATCCTTTTTACCACTGCTAAGGTTTTATCTTTCCTATTTTTAGTTTGCATTAAGTACCCATAGGCTTAGTTCTTAGATTTACCCATTTCAGTCCAACAATAGCTTAGCAGTCCTATTATTTTAGTTTCTCAGACTTTTTCAGATTTTTGTGATTTTCTAGTGCTTTCATATTAAGCTTTCATAAGCTCAAATTCTGGATTAGTAAAGTTCCATAGCTCATGTCTTTAGTGAATTTTTCTTAGGATTTTTAGATCAGCTTATAACAGCTTTTTGATAGCTTGAAAAGTCCTGTTTTGCCCTGATCCTAGGTGCATCAGCAGACTAATCTAGCTTATTTGCCCACCTTAGTGCTTTTTTGCTTATTCCCCAGTGCTCATTATAGTCCCTCATAGCTTATTTAGATACCCTAGATACCTTAGCTCAGCTTTAGAAGCCCCTAGCTTATTAGAACTAGCTTAACAGTCAAACTAGCACAACCTAGCTTAATTTTCAATTTGCAGCCCTAATAATCTAATTTCTAGCTTATTCATTGAGTTTCAGAAAAAGTCATAGTTTTGAAAAGTGCTTATTTTCATTAGGAGAATCAGTTTTAATAAAAAAATCAAAAAAATAAAATAGTTTAAAAAGTGTCACATGTGGGATTCGAACCTGGGTTGCCTGGTTAAAAATTCCACCAACTTACCAACTGCCCTAGCCACGTTTGTTAGTTTATATTTGCATAATTAATTATTTAACCCTTTTTGTTTTTTCCATTTTAAGCTTTTATAAGCTGTTAAGCTTGTAAACAGCTTATCCCATTAAGCTATTTTACTTTTCTTATTTTTCTTAGTTCCTTTGTAGTCTAAAGTAGTTACCTAAAAAATTTCAGATTTTTCTAATTAGTTTTAGTATTTTTAATAATTTAATTAGATTAAAACTGTTTTTAAATCATAATAAATTAAATAATAATCAGAAAAATATAATTCTTTTTTCCAAAATTTTCTTTTATCATTTAGGACTTAGGAAGAATAATTTTATACCAGTAGAGTTTATATTGCATTATTTTTACGTTTGTAGCTTCGCGTAGTTACCGTTTTAATTACGTTTCTCATTTATTTTAAAGTTTTGTAGGATATTTAATCAAAAAAATCCAAATCTCATTCCAATCATCAAGCACTCTAATTCCAAACCAAAACGATATATTCCATTCACACCTCGTTGGGACACGACCCGGGCGATCACTTGCCCGGTATTACACACGACACGTGTGCACGATATTATATTTATTTATATATATATTGCACGGATCAATTTTTGGCACCGCTGCCGGGGAGGTTGTGTTGCGATAATATTGTTAAAGGTTTTAACGATTAGTGACTTGAGATCCTTCTTTTAGAAGTTCCCATTTTCCATAAACCATATAAAATGCAAAAATATTTTTCTTTTTCTTTGTTTACATAATAACAACAATAAAATTTACCGTCGAGAACCAAGATTGAGCACTACCTAACTGGGGGTGCGACCATAATAAGTTCCCAAACCAAAGATTAAAACTTACCTTTGTGTCGCTTGCGAATATCGGCTCACCTTCAATTTATAAACAACCTGAAACAAGTGGTTCTAGGATGGTCTTGACATTAAATTGCAGACCGAAAGGAGCGGGTTGTTAAGGACAATTTCCACCTTTGCTCCTCCGCCACTCTGCGCGTTTATCTTTTGGAGAGCTACCGTACGCTAGTTTGATTTAAGGTTTAAGTTCACTTGTGTTTTGCCTCAGTCTTGTTTTAATTGAATTGTTTTTGTTGTAGTGCATGCGCACTCGTTCTTCTACGTCATCAAGCCCTTTACTTGAACTCGTAAATACTACGGGAAGACGTAATAGAAGGCGTAATCAAAGGCGTTCCGCCTCAATAGCCGAACCCGAGATTCGTGTTATTCCCATCCCTCCCATTGTCGCAATGGCAGATAACCGAACCATGGCCGAAATGCTCCAAGCACCCACCGAGGGTTATGGAGATGCCATCATTTTACCCACCATCAGTTCCGATCATTTCGAGTTGAAAACACACTTGATTCAACTCGTGTCCACAAATCAATTCCACGGGTTTGAACGTGAAGATCCTTATGCACACATCCGTTGGTTCAACAAGTTAACCTCAACCATCAATCACAAGGATGTGCCACAAACGGTTATCAAATTGATGCTATTCCCGTTTTCACTCGAAGGGGCAGCCCGGATTTGGCTTGAAAAAGAACCCCCTCGAACCATTGAAACTTGGGAAGATTTAGTTCAAAAATTTGTCAATTATTTCTTTCCTCCATCAAAGACGACTAATCTTAAAAATGAAATTTCTGGATTTCGTCAAAGTTTCGATGAAAACTTCGGTGAGGCATGGGAGAGATTCAAAGATCTCCTCAGAAAATGCCCGCATCATGATTTCTCGGAGTTGCAACAAGTCAACACGTTTTATAATGGGTTGAATGGAAACGATCAAGATTCGCTTAATGCGGCCGCCGGTGGCAATATCTTGAATCGTAGACCTAAAGATGTGCTTGAAATTTGTGAGAATAAATCAAAAGTTCCCATTTCACGAAATAGAGTGAATGCTCCTATCACTCCCGCTTCTTCATCCGGTAACTCATCCGAGTTAACCGCGCCGTTAGCCGCTCTAACGGACGTAATTCGTTGTATGATGAAGGAAGTGAAAGAAATTAAGAGTGAAATTCATAAACCGGAACAAATCAAGGCCTTAAACAAAGTGTGTGAAACTTGTGGTGGCCCGCATGCGTATTATGATTGTCAAGCAACCGATGCTTCTAGTTACCAAGCTCCCATAGCAGCCGTAAACTACAATCAATACCGACCGCATGCGGAAACTCATTACCGAGCACCGAATGCTATGGTACCACCTGGTTTTCCACCCGTGCAAAATCAAAATAACCAAAATCGCTTTGTTCAAAATCAAGGTCAAAACTTTAACAATTCTCAAAATTTCAATCAAAACCGCAACAATTTCAACCAACCTCCAACTCAACAAGTTTATCAACAACCTCCTCAAGCTCCTATGGCAAATGATTTCATGAAAATTACTGAGTCAAGCATACGTTCTATGCAAACTCAAATCAATAGCATGAGAGACGAGCTAAGGAAGGAAATTGATACTACAATGTCTCGTCAAACAAATGAGTTGAAGAATATGATGAGCAGTTTCATGAACATGAATATGAACATGAACCAAGCTTCTTCATCCTCCGGAGGACTCCCAAGCAATACCATTCCAAATCCTAATGCGGAGTTGAAAGCCGTCACCACTCGAAGTGGTAAGACGCATAATGGACCCTCGACTCCTATGCCCCCTCCACCGAGGGAAGTGAGTCGAGATACCGAGGTGACAACGGACAAGGTGCATTTTTCAAGCCCACGAAGTACCGCACACGTCCAACCTCCGGTCGTCCTATCTCAAATTCCGGAACCCGATGTTCCGAAGACCAATCCTAAGCCTTCAATTCCATATCCTTCAAGGCTTAATGAACAAAAGCTCCATGAAAAGACAAATCAACAAATGGAGAAATTTTTTGAAATCTTCAATGAATTGCACTTTGACATTAGCTTCGCTGATGCTCTCGTTCTTATGCCCAAGTTCGCATCGACACTCAAAAGTTTGCTAGGCAACAAAGATAAGTTGACTGAGATGGCAAAGACCCCACTTAATGAGCAATGCTCGGCGGTTCTCCTTAAGAAGCTTCCCGAAAAGCTCGGAGACCCCGGCAAGTTTTTAATCCCGTGTGATTTCTTGGGGATGGTTCAATGCAATGCCTTGGCCGATCTTGGCGCAAGCATTAACCTTATGCCACTCTCGGTATGGAAGAAATTATCTCTTCCGAAACTTACATCTAATTGCATGACACTCGAGCTAGCGGACCGTACTATTACTCATCCGCTTGGAATAGCCGAGGACGTTGTTGTGAAAGTAGGAAAGTTTCACTTTCCGACTGATTTTGTTGTAGTAGACTTTGATGCCGATCCTAGAGTTCCACTCATTTTGGGTAGAGCTTTCTTAAGAACGAGTCGTGCTCTCATTGATGTATATGCTGAAGAGTTAACCATTCGTGTTGACAATGAAGAAATCACGTTTAACATCAATCAAGACTCTAAATCTCGAACCACCAAAGGCAACGTTGCTACGGTGAATCAATCTGATCTCGTATTCACTTCCAAAAGAAGTGATTCGATACTATCAAGATTCGAGGTTAAGAGTCCGTCAAACAAACGTGATGAGCTCAAAGCTATTACCCCCGGCACAAGCAAATGGTTTAAGAAATGTGCTGGGGAAGTTAAAAGTGTTTTTGACTACGATGAATAAGAATCGGAGACCACAACGGAAGTAGTGGAAATTGCTAGCTCTAAGAGCACACTACTTGTCCCATCTCCGGAATCTGTTTATCGTATCGAGGTACTTCCCCAAGAACAAATGAATGCGGGGTCGAGTCAAGCTAGTGACTCGGTAAACAAAAACATTAGCACACCATATGGGTTTTCACCCATATTTCTGTCTTCTTTCTCTGTTCTACCACCCTAGTGTGGGGGAATTTCCCATGCTGTTGTAAATATTCAAAAAAAAAAAAAAAAAAAAAAAAAAAAAAAAATGCTATTAGTATTACCTTTTTACGTTCTAAGTGTCGGCATATAAGCCGGTACTTTGAATATTGAGGGCAATATTCAGTTCTAAGTGTGGGGGGGATTCTAGCGAATTTGATCGTATGTACCATCTAGTACCCCCATTTTGGCCAAAATTTTAAAAATTTTTCTCACTTAGAACGCAATAAATGGTTATCAGTCCACCATGTCTAACCCACATAAGGACTGGCTAATCCGAGAGCAAACGGCTCTAGGTAAAGATATCTCAAATCCGTTTATGGCTTACAATTTGCCTAAAATTGTATGGTATTCAACTCACCATATCTTTATAAGTGAAGGGTTGGCTAGCCCGCAAGGTTATGGCTTGTGGTAAAGGCATTGGAAAGCCATAATTGGTAATCAGCTCACCAAAGATAATAACTATATTTTATCTAAAGAGTTGGCTAGTCCAGAAGCAAACGGCTTTTGGTAAAGACAAGTCAAATCCGTTGGCAGCTGGTGATTTGCTTAAAATCATTTGGTTATCATTGTACCAAAGTATCACATACTAAAACTTTGGCTACTCCAGAAGTAATGGCTATCTGGTAAAGAGACATAAAATCCATTAAAACTTCATAAAAGATTGCTAGGGACTAGCAATAGTTTAGTGTGGGGGATTGATGAGTGTGTAAATACTCATCATTTTACACCCATAAAAGACACAAAAATGACCAAAAACACCATAATATATTGCAGATATCCTTGGTTTTGTGTTTTTATGTGTTTCAGGTACAAAGGATTGAAAACGGAGAGAAAACGGGAAATTTTGGGATCGACTCGACAACAAATGTGAATTTGATCATATGAAGACAAAAGTCAAAGTCAACCCCAAAATACCAAAACACCAAAAACAGCCCTTGGAGTTTATTTTCAGAAAATTACAACTTCAGTCCCCGAAGTTTTAAACTTGGCAGTTTTGGTCCCTATGGTTAAATACTTAAACCAAATTCAATCCTAATACTAACTTGGCTGGACTTTGTTTAATAACCCAATCCACTTCATAAATACTCAAGCCCAGCCCCATCCCCATTTTATTTAAGCCTTGGTCAATTAGTCAAACGGTCAAACAAGTCAAACCCATTGTTTAAAAACGAATTACCAGGCTTACTATTTACCTTCATCCTCATCACCTCTCCACTCACCCTGCAACTCACCAACTCACCAGCTCACCTTCACCTTTCCAGTTCATTTCCACACTCCCACATGTCCAAATTACCTTTCCAACTCACCCACATGCCTCACATGGCCAGAAAAAGTTATAACAGCTATAACAACTTTTCCCGCCAAAAACACATTCGAAGGCTCAGATTGATTGGAGCTAATCCGATGGTGGGAAATTGCTCAGAAGGTCAAGACAAAGACTTCCCACTATAAATAGGACAATGTGTAGCCTTAATTGGCAAGTAGATTTTAAGCAGTTCTTAATTTTAAATCGTTTTCATAGTATAATCGTTTTCAATTGTAATTTTAAGCTTTCATAAGTCAATTCAAGTTGTTTTCAAGTTAATTGTTGTATTTTAATTCAGTTGTGTACCAATCTTCAAGTTTAATTAAATTTCCAAATTTCTCTTAATTCGTATTAAGTTACACAGTGGTCAGAAATAGTTCACAAGCCCCCATTATCCTTTCCATAAGTTCATAGAAGCTCATCATAGCTTCTTGTGAGCTTATAATAGCTTAACTCAGTCCTACTTCAGTAATTCTAAGAAAGTAAAAAAAAAAGTCAAATGTTACTGTAGCTTAGCTTATCTTTCTGCTTATTGTTTTTTTTATTTACTTGTTCAATTTTAAGTCATCTTAAGTCATATTATCAGTTAATATAGGCTTGAGTCTATTTTTAATTGAAAACACCAAATTCAGTCAACAAGTCAAGACTTTAGTCCATAGCTTATTAGAGCTTAATTTCAGTTGCAATTAGCTTTTATCAGTTTAAATAAGTTAATTAGTTAGTAAAAAGCCAAAAGTTCAAAGTAATTCAGTCATACCTAGTTTTAAAAACCAAACAGTCTCACTAAAGGAGTGTTTGGCATTGTGGGTCAAACTGGGTTATTTTGGGTTTGCACTGTTCATTTACCATCTAGGCAAGGTTGATTGAGCTTCTTATAGCTAGTATAAGCTTGTTTCATAGTCACATTGCTTGTTTTCAGCTGTTCACAGGTTTGAAGCTAGGAACTGCAGTCACAAGTTTTTGAACTGCCATCACAAGCTCCAAACAAGCTCAGCTTATTTTGGATCCTTTTTACCACTGCTAAGGTTTTATCTTTCCTATTTTTAGTTTGCATTAAGTACCCATAGGCTTAGTTCTTAGATTTACCCATTTCAGTCCAACAATAGCTTAGCAGTCCTATTATTTTAGTTTCTCAGACTTTTTCAGATTTTTGTGATTTTCTAGTGCTTTCATATTAAGCTTTCATAAGCTCAAATTCTGGATTAGTAAAGTTCCATAGCTCATGTCTTTAGTGAATTTTTCTTAGGATTTTTAGATCAGCTTATAACAGCTTTTTGATAGCTTGAAAAGTCCTGTTTTGCCCTGATCCTAGGTGCATCAGCAGACTAATCTAGCTTATTTGCCCACCTTAGTGCTTTTTTGCTTATTCCCCAGTGCTCATTATAGTCCCTCATAGCTTATTTAGATACCCTAGATACCTTAGCTCAGCTTTAGAAGCCCCTAGCTTATTAGAACTAGCTTAACAGTCAAACTAGCACAACCTAGCTTAATTTTCAATTTGCAGCCCTAATAATCTAATTTCTAGCTTATTCATTGAGTTTCAGAAAAAGTCATAGTTTTGAAAAGTGCTTATTTTCATTAGGAGAATCAGTTTTAATAAAAAAATCAAAAAAATAAAATAGTTTAAAAAGTGTCACATGTGGGATTCGAACCTGGGTTGCCTGGTTAAAAATTCCACCAACTTACCAACTGCCCTAGCCACGTTTGTTAGTTTATATTTGCATAATTAATTATTTAACCCTTTTTGTTTTTTCCATTTTAAGCTTTTATAAGCTGTTAAGCTTGTAAACAGCTTATCCCATTAAGCTATTTTACTTTTCTTATTTTTCTTAGTTCCTTTGTAGTCTAAAGTAGTTACCTAAAAAATTTCAGATTTTTCTAATTAGTTTTAGTATTTTTAATAATTTAATTAGATTAAAACTGTTTTTAAATCATAATAAATTAAATAATAATCAGAAAAATATAATTCTTTTTTCCAAAATTTTCTTTTATCATTTAGGACTTAGGAAGAATAATTTTATACCAGTAGAGTTTATATTGCATTATTTTTACGTTTGTAGCTTCGCGTAGTTACCGTTTTAATTACATTTCTCATTTATTTTAAAGTTTTGTAGGATATTTAATCAAAAAAATCCAAATCTCATTCCAATCATCAAGCACTCTAATTCCAAACCAAAACGATATATTCCATTCACACCTCGTTGGGACACGACCCGGGCGATCACTTGCCCGGTATTACACACGACACGTGTGCACGATATTATATTTATTTATATATATATTGCACGGATCAGTTCGTCTGCAAGTAAAGAAATAAAAGCTGAGAAGATTCTGCAAGCTGAACGAAGTAATGACGTTTGAAGATTATTCTCTGTGCGTATGGTTTATATTTTACTTGTAGGGAACATTGTAAGCAATTCCCATATGACTTCACTTTGGGGAGAGATTGTTAGCTTTATAGTTTTGTCCTATGTGGGAATTGCAATAGCATTTAAAGTACAAGGACTAGTTTAGTCATATTGCTAAGTTAGAACTTGTAGCTTGTAATAAATACCCTCCTATGTCGACACTAGGAGGGTTGAGGATTCATTTGTAACACACGAGGTGTGTATGTTTTCTAGACTCTCTCTCTAGAAAACATACACACCTCGGCAATCAATAAACCGAATATTGACGTTTGAAGATTATTCTTTGTGCGTATGGTTTATATTTTACTTGTAGGGAACATTGTAAGCAATTCCCATATGACTTCACTTTGGGGAGAGATTGTTAGCTTTAAAGTTTTGTCATATGTGGGAATTGCAATAGCATTTAAAGTACAAGGACTAGTTTAGTCATATTGCTAAGTTAGAACTTGTAGCTTGTAATAAATACCCTCCTATGTCAACACTAGGAGGGTTGAGGATTCATTTGTAACACACGAGGTGTGTGTGTTTTCTAGACTCTCTCTCTAGAAAACATACACACCTCGGCAATCAATAAACCGAATATTCAATGTTTAATCTTTAGTTCGAGTTTATGGTGTTTCCTCCACCTCCAAACGTGTTTCTTGGTCATAATACGGACATATATATTAGTTTTGGGGTGGCGGCGCCCCCGATGGCTAGTCGAAATAGATAAGATTTTAGTGTATTCTTTTTTTTATTTTGACATTTTTTAGAAAGTGCCCCCAACCAAAATTTAAATTGCCCCACACCTACATACTAAAATCCAACATTTAACACTTTCAAACCTTATAAATGATTTATCTCTAAGTAAAAATACTCGGTTTATCATTTCGATCATATTTTTTTCTTCCGCATTTTGTTGCTATTGTCAAAAAAAAAAAAAATAATAAAAATTGCCCCCCCCCCCCCCCCCCACATCTTATTTTCTTGGGTCCGCAACTGGCGGTATGCATGCAAAACGCAGAAGATACAATTCTTTTCTATAAGGTATAAAAGTTGGTAAGATGATCGGTACTCGTATATGTTTAATCAGTGGCGGAACTAGGAGCTTCTGTCAGGGGTAGCGAAATACGAAAATTTGTTTAGGGGTAGCGAAAATTTGTTTCAGGGGTAGCGAAATGGCCAAAAATGGCCAAAATCGCCAAAAAACGTAAAAAATGCTGTACATGGATCCGCCCCTGTGTTTAATAGGTTCAAGAAATTTGCAACAAAAAAATGTAACAACAAAAAATGTATAATGTACGTGTGCACTACAAATGATTTTTGTTAATTACAAGTACTACATTTGTCCTAAAATAAATGTCACGTTTTTTAAAGTCATTTTCTTTTCAACTTTAACTTTAACATTTTTTTTTTAAAATTTTGTTATAATACTTAATGCATAATATATGAATGAATTGAATTTTAAATATATTTTCATTTATACAATTTTCACCAAGTATTATATAACACAAACAAAAATATTTAAAATCAAAGTTAAAAAAGAAAGATTTCGAAAGTTAAAACAGAACATTTAGAAAGATTTCGATAGTTAAAACAGAACATTTATTTTAAAACGGATGAAGTAATTATTATCTAAACTTAGTTATACATACACGGATACCCTAGCTCCCAGCTGACTCATGGTATGGATACGTACAAGACTACAAGTTGGGTATGCGTATATCGAAACGACAAGTTTTATGAGACGATGCAAATATGTATCACTTGTTGGAATATGTGAATCATAAACTATAAACACATAACAAATAACACAAAGCTTGCACAGCGGAATGGATCTACAGTAACATGTAAATAATTAACTAAAATTAAATAGAAAGCGTACCTTTTGATTCCTAGCAAGAACAAGGAATCACGTGATCATCAAGAACAATATATAAACCCTAATTAGGTTTAAGGATGGATCGACTACTCCTTAGTCGAATAGAGCAAATAACAACAAGCTAAAATAAGCTTGCACTCCGTTTTTGTACACACGTATTACTAGCGTCTCAATGTGAAAAGCTAGGTTCAAGATCACAAATAAAACATCACAACAACTAGGGTTTGATGTTCTAAATATTATGTGATCGAATACCACGACAAGAAGATAAAGAAGTAAATTTAATTTTGATGCATATAGATACGCATACAAAATTCTCGTACCACATGCACATGCACATGCATGCCATGTAGCATGACTTCTCTTACTGTATTGAATGTGTTGTCAGTTGGTGGAAGGAAAAGAAACCGATTAATAATCGGTTAGGTATATGTATCGATTATATGGAGCTTATTGAGGGGTTTATATATACACCAAACTTGCTCTCCAAGTTTGAGTCCAACACCTCCTCAAGTTTCAAAAATCGACATTCAACCCCCTCATTTTTTCTAGTTCGATCATATAAATATTTGTGATTTAATAATTAATCATAAATCATTATATTAATTATTAATACATTGAGACTCATACGTAATGTGTGCAATCCCGAAGTCTCGTGTTCGAAACCGGTCATCCATATATTAATAAAAATCCATAAACTCTAACAGCTCCCACTTGGATATTCATTAATATAGTAATGACATGGGCTAGTCTAGCTTAACAGATCCCAATGCCCCCAGATCGAACCGAGTATGGTTTTCCTGGAAAAAACCATGTGATGATATATCATCATACTTATCCTTTTGTTTCTAATACCGTGTTAATATGGATATGGATCTTGGTTATTCCATAATTAACAATAGTTTCTCGTTTATACACAATTGATCAAGATTACCAAATCATCTGAACGTCTTCCAGATAGACTTTGGGCATGGCCATGCAAACATCTTGCCAATCCTACGAGTGGCCCAGCAGTATTATACTTCAAAACAAATTTGAAGGAACAAATCCTTTATTGACTACGAGCGTGACCCTCGAACTTTGCATCACCTCCGAAAATAGCCCTTATAACTACCTTTTACGGATAGCGTTAGACTACCTTACAGAAAATGAGCTACATCCTTGGCAGTCACCTGGTATCTCAAGTCTGAGGATAAATATTCATGATATACTTAATGACAATGATCCATAAAGTATAATCATGTGGTTGGGATAAGTCCTATATTCAATTTATCCAATATTGAATATCATGTGATATTGGTATCTCAACCTTACAGTACATTCTACCAATCCTCACATTTGTCTTAATTCAATAATACTCCCATAT
The DNA here is from genome assembly GCA_021014915.2 of Artemisia tridentata subsp. tridentata. Taxonomy (NCBI): domain Eukaryota; kingdom Viridiplantae; phylum Streptophyta; class Magnoliopsida; order Asterales; family Asteraceae; genus Artemisia; species Artemisia tridentata. The sequence goes on from CP139505.1 coordinate 423,408,165, forward strand.
TATTGATCGACAACGGACTATTTAGAATAACTTAGTTATTCACGGATTTAAACATGCAAATATAGGACGTAATATTATAAATGAGAATAAACATTATCCACACTTTATTTCATTATAATAATAATTGTTTATATGTCCCTTATCCAAATACTAACTAGATCAATGCATGATATTTCTCATTAGTGAATTATGCCACAAGTCATGTTCCACATACTTGTTGACAAGGCATAAATCATCTAATGCTGATCTATCGGAATTTTGAGAATACTTATTTCATATAATGAAATTCTTGTATGTGTGCATTCATCTATCTAGATATTGCCACATACTTCATAAAATGCGTGACATCCTCATGCACGAATTTATGACAATTAAACTACCAAACCTTGTAGTTAAAGTATTTTAATTCTTTATGTATAATTGATGAAGCGAAAAGTGTACCGCTTTTAAGGGGTCATTTAAGCCCTAAATCGTATTTATTTGATCAAATATTGCCCTAAATCGTTCCTTTTGTCATTTTAGGTACTTTTGAGGAGAAATCTGGAAAAGGAGGCATTTTGGACGTTTTTGGAGCATTAAAGTGAAGAAAACGGCAAAGTCTCAAAATTGTGCTGAAAGTTACTCTTGACGGCGTCATAATTTACTCTGGACGGCGTCATGCCTTGGCAAGAAAAAGTGGACGTGAAATTTACTCATGATGAGCCAGTGAAAATAGCATGTGAATTCTGACGGCGTCACGCTTTAACTTGATCAAGGGCGTCACGGCTTAAATCAAAAGGGGACGGCGTCACGTTCAAGGTTCGACGGCGTCAAGCCTTGATAAGCCAGAATGGATTTTTGAAGAGCTAAAGAGGGACGGCGTCAAGAAGGTCATCCGGGAACCCTAAAAGCGGCGAGGTGACGGCGTCACACTCCATAAGGTGACGCCGTCAGATCCAAAAATCTATATATAGTTTTCTAATTTTTTGTCATTAGGGAGAGCTTAGTGTGTGGAATTTTGGGAGAAAACCCTAAGACGAATTCAGCTTCTTTTTCAAGGCTTTTTGCCTTGAGATCTTCCATGTTACATTGAAGATAAGTTATCAATTAATCATTCAATATGTCTATGTGTTGTTTGATTCTATCTTATTCTTGTCTTTTGTTTAACATGTTAGGCTAAATTTATCTTGTGTTTGCTTAGATCTAATGAAACCTAGCTATTGATTATTGGTTATTAGTGTGTTGTTAGTTGTATTGGATGATTGTTTATCTATGTTAGGCTTAAGAAAACTGGCTAACTTCCTATTCGGTAACTTGCTTGAACGTCTTAAGAAACATGAACCAAATGCGTACTAAAGGTTTTTATGGTTGTATTTAATGCACAAGCGAATTCTAGTGATCCCATGTTAGGAGCTTCCTAGCCGGCTCGACATAGGAGTGAAGTAGGAGCTTGTAGAGTTGGGGAAGTAAGTACGCCACCCCACGAATGGTATTAAGGAATACACCCGTCATCCACGCGACTAATACACACTAATTAACCGGTAAAAGATAGTTAGGGAGTAAGGAAATCTAAGTAAACACATTTCTCTACACATAAGTTTCTCACCACATTTTCATTTTTGTTATTTTATTTTATTTGCATCCGTAGTGATTTTGGGTTAGTTGACTAGCAACTAATTCCGCCCACTCTTTCAAAACCGAGATTTTACTTGCTTTCATAAAAATATAAAAACATAAAAAAGAATCTTCCTCAACCCTTAGACCTAATTAGAGTAGCCTTTCATACCTAACGAACACTATTCCCTGTGGAGAACGATCAATCCCCCGTACTTACCACTACACTATACTACATCGGTCAGGTACACTGCCTGGTGGGGTTGTAAGCCTCTTGAGATCCCTCGAGAGGTAAAACCTGTTGTAAGGTTACAAAACCACGCATCAAGTTTTTGGCGCCGCTGCCGGGGAATAGTTATTGTTTAGGTTGAATTTTTATTTCTGTTAGGTCTACTCACTAGATTCCTTTCTAGTGAGATTTTTATTTTATTTTTCTAGATTTTCTTTAGTCTATCTATTTTCTTCGTGTCTTTGTTCGTAACCATTACCGTCCGACATCATGGAAGATGGTAATATCCTTAACCCCCACAACCCACCACCACAACAACCACCACCACCTCCTAGAGCCCGTACTTTAGGAGAGTATTCCCGTCCTAGCCACCATGGCTATCGAAACACCATTGAGCTCACTCAAGGAGCCAATATCACACCCTTGCGATCCGACACCATCCGGTTGGTGCAAAGCGGATGCGCATTCCATGGACTTCGTTCTGAAGATCCTAATCAACATCTCAAGGACTTTCTTAAAATCGTTGATTCTATAGACCTTGATGTTGCCACTCGAGAGACGACCCGATTGCGTCTCTTCCAATTCTCTTTGCGGGACCAAGCTAGTCAGTGGCTAGAACGTCAACCCGCAGGATCCATCACCTCTTGGGATGATCTCACTACTCGTTTCCTTGCTCAGTTTTTCCCACCGGGGAGAACTACCAAGCTAAGGAATGATATCTTGATGTTCCAACAACGTCAAGGCGAAACTCTCTACGAGGCATGGACTCGATTCAAGGACTTACTCCAAAAAGTCCCTCACCATGGCATAGAACTTTGGCTCCAAGTCCAAATCTTCTATGACCATATCAATCTCTCCACGAGGCAAACCATTGACCAATCGGCCGGTGGCAAGCTACGTGATCTAAGTGCGGAACAATCATGGGCTCTCCTAGAGGATCTTGCTCTTTATGACAACGAAAGTTGGAGTGATCCCCGTGATTTGAATAAAACGGTCAAGGCAATATCTTTGCCTTCGAACAATTCAAGCACTTCCGACCGTAGGATCACAGAACTTGAAGACCAAGTCAAGTTTCTCATGAAATCCTACGAGGCTCCTAAACCTTCAAGCCATGTGAACAAAATCACTTCTTCATGTGAATTATGTAGTGGTCCCCACGACACTCGTGATTGCATGGAACTCCCCGAACAAGCTTTTGTGGATTACGCATCATCGCGTACCGACGGAGCGGGAGATAAGTGGTACACTTTCAAACCCGAGCCAAACCATTACGGTGATACATACAACCCTTCATGGAAAAATCACCCGAACCTTAGGTGGAAACAAAACCAAAACGCACAACAACCCAATTCTTCCAACCCACCTAATCGTTTCCAATCAAGCGGTTCCAACTCGAACCGTACTTTCAACAACAATCCTTCCGGCAATGGTAGTACCAATAACTTTGAAGGATTGATGTCCCAATTTATGGCATCTCAAGAAGCTCGGATAGCTAGATTCGAGACCGAATTCAATCAACAACAAACGGAGATGACCAATAAAATTGACAACTTGTTGAAAGCTCTCCATAACCAAGTGTTATCACCTCCACATAAGGACGCTAGGAACACAAATAGCGGACCCCAAGTAAAAGACCCCTCTTCATCCAAACACGTCCACTTTGTCAACATTGTCACTATTAAACCAATTGATAGGAATGAGGATAATAGTGAACCTAAGGATGAGGATAAGAAAGTCGAGGTTGATAAGGAAGTTAGGACAAGTGAGATTGAAGAAGTAGATGATGATGAGGACTACTTCAATAGGCTACCCACTAAGGAAGAGCGCGCATATCATACAAACTTATTCGATGACCCTGAGGCACCATACTTCCTAGGTAGACCAATCATAGAAATAGGCGACCCTTCTAATCTCAACATACCATGCAACATCGGACATTTGCATGTGTGGAAAGCCTACATCGACCTTAGATCACCCATAAACATCATGACTAGAGCCCACTACAACTTGATAATGAAGAATCAACTTGGGTATAGGATGTTCCCTGACAAGGGTTGGATGAGTAACTTCACGGGAAGAGTTAAGGGATTACCGGTTTATGTAGGAAACTTCACCTATGTCACCGACTTTGTAATTGTAGAAGATATCCGCCCAATAGTCGATGCATCCTTGACTCAAGTGGTTTTTGGAAAACCATTTGTTGAGGTCTCTAGAATGACTTATGAACCCTCCTTAGGGATAGTTAGATTTAAGGATGAGACCGATGAAGTAAGCTACCAAATGCCATATAAGATAGAACAATTCCAACACTTTTCAAATGTTGAGAAGGAGCTTAAGCAAGCGGTCTACTATAGGAATGATGAGGATAGAAGTAAAGGAGTAGACTATGTTATGGAAAGGATATTCGGTTTCTACAAGGATTGTTTGAAATTAGGACCGGAATATAAAACCGGGAAGGAGAATGGCCTAGGAACCGTGACCGATGATGGAGTCACGTAATGTACGTGACTTTGAGTCTAGCTACAAGACTCGTTAATAAAGAAAAGCGCTTCTTGGGAGGCAACCCAAGCTTTATTTGTTTTATTTGCTTTGTGTGTTTATTTATTTGTTTGTTTAATTTTATTTTCCGTATGTGTGTTTAATTTTTATTAGTATTGATTCATGTTCAAAAGTAAATTGTGAAAATGCTTTATGTTGTTTTTAACTTCGTCTTAACTACATATAAAGGTATTTTGCAAAAGTTAAGTGTAAGGGAAATCTAAATCGGTTTATTAGAACACAAATGAACATGAATCATAATAATAATAAATTAACATACATATTCGTATTTGTTTGAGTCAAATGCTTGTATCGAGTCATAATGATGTTTTGCAGGATTTCCAGGAAGTAAGGTAAAGGTTTTTCCAGAAATTTTCCGGAAACTTAAAATGAAAATTTTTGTCAGGTCATTTCTGACGGCGTCAAGGTTTATAACCTGACGGCGTCAGATTTAATTTCCAGAAATTTTTGAAAGTTTTGTTTTTAAAAAGTTTTTATTAAAATCTCCAACTTATAATCTCCAGGAATCTGCAAAATTATCATTCCACAAGCATTATATCCTTATATATAGATTTTTCCCGCCGATGTTATGCAGGTTTTCGTGTTTGTTTTCTCAGGTTTAACAGGTTATTTTGGACAAGGAGATGTTTATGGAATCAAGCTTATGGCGATGCATTAGTCATGGAATTTCAACATTCTCTTTGGAAGAAGATTTAACCGTGTAATTTCATTATCCACCGAGCGAATCAGGGGAGTATTTGATTTCATTCTTTTACTTTTTTCTTTTACATCTTGTTATTTGAACATTGGGGACAATGTTCATCTTAAGTGTAAGGGGGGGTAAAAGTACGATTTTAGAGAATACAATTGCGCTTGATTTTTGTTTGTTTAATGGTAGATGTGTAATAAAACTGAGATAAATACCTGTTAGGGTAATTTTAGTGCCAAATTTAAAATTTTTTACAACATATAGGAGTGAAACTTTGATCTTAATGAGCGTCTCACGGATAGGAGTTATATGACTAGCACAAAAAGCCGTACCACTAAAAAATTTTCCACCCCAAATATGTGAGGTTCGCCCCTAGAATTGGTAGGAAAAGCATTTATGCTATGATGTGTGTACCGGTAGCACTTAGATTCTAGAACTTGCGTTAGGACCATTCCAAGGCCACAAGTGAGACTACATTCGTGTAGTTAGATTCACTACATGATAAGAGGCATTAGGATTAACCCGTTGTTTTACACCTGTGTTTTTGTTATAATTACATTGGCTACATTGGTCAAGTAATTCTCCCACACCCTTTGCGTTGTACTCATTTTTAGTACACGATACCCCTAGTACACCCCTCAGAGCCTATCTTTTCGTTTCGACCTTTAAGCATTTTACTTAAAGGAAGAATTTGTTACACCCCACTAAAATGTACACCCAAATCGCCTTAGCCTACCTTGTATGCACTCATTTTTAGTGCATTATTATTACAACATTTGTTTAAACCCCAAGTTAATTATCTAATTGATTACATGGTTGCTAAGTCGAGTCATATCCTTCTACATATTGTTTTGGGACGATTGGGACTCATGGGTAAAGTACTAGTGTAATGGAGTAATGGGGAAGAACATCATTTATTACCCCCATATGTGCTAAATGTTTTAAAAGTACTCCAAGTTTTTCAATTATCTTAATTCGAGTCATTAGATCAGTATTTGTAAAGTTATGTAAAAATTCAAGTGTAAGGGGAATGCAATGCCCCTATGATGTATTATTTTGGATGGTAGGGCAAAAGTGTATGCAAAAAAAAAAAAAAAAAAAAAAAAAAAAAAAAAAAAAAAAAAAAAAAAAATCAAAAATCAAGAAAAACACAAAAAAATGAGAAAATGAAAAATAGAAAAAACATACGGACTACCATCCCGTTTTATTTTATGTTTATTTTATGTTTTTGTTATTTTGTTATTTTGTTTTTAGCTTAAGATCGAGTCTAGTCTTGGCTTAGCAACATTGTATAGTACATGTAATTGATCAAGATCTTTAACTCGCCACCAGTAAAATATCCTTTATCCAACCAAACCGTGTTTTCCTTTTCCCTAAACCTAACGTTATAACCCATTTAAAAGCCCTCTTTGATAGTTTATCTTTGGTGCTTACGCCTAGTGGAGGAGGTTTTCGATCCTTTCCCAAGCCTATGGTAATCTATTTGCTATGACAGGTAGTGAGAGATATTATCCGTTTTCATTTATGAGATTTATTTTGATGACACTTGAGAGATGTGAGTATCTAAACACTACTTGTGAGGTGCTAGTTTATAATCTCCGTGCTTATTATGATTGAAGTGGAACGAATATTTGTTGTAATTACTTTTATGTTTGCATTAAATGACCCCTAACTTGTATTTTGATTAGAATAAAAGCGCATTTGCTTGAGGACAAGCAAATCTCAAGTGTAAGGGTATTTGATGAAGCGAAAAGTGTACCGCTTTTAAGGGGTCATTTAAGCCCTAAATCGTATTTATTTGATCAAATATTGCCCTAAATCGTTCCTTTTGTCATTTTAGGTACTTTTGAGGAAAAATCTGGAAAAGGAGGCATTTTGGACGTTTTTGGAGCATAAAAGTGAAGAAAACGGCAAAGTCTCAAAAATCGGCTAAAAGTTACTCTTGACGGCGTCATAATTTACTCTGGACGGCGTCATGCCTTGGCAAGAAAAAGTGGACGTGAAATTTACTCATGATGAGCCAGTGAAAATAGCATGTGAATTCTGACGGCGTCACGCTTTAACTTGATCAAGGGCGTCACGGCTTAAATCAAAAGGGGACGGCGTCACGTTCAAGGTTCGACGGCGTCAAGCCTTGATAAGCCAGAATGGATTTTTGAAGAGCTAAAGAGGGACGGCGTCAAGAAGGTCATCCGGGAACCCTAAAAGCGGCGAGGTGACGGCGTCACACTCCATAAGGTGACGCCGTCAGATCCAAAAATCTATATATAGTTTTCTAATTTTTTGTCATTAGGGAGAGCTTAGTGTGTGGAATTTTGGGAGAAAACCCTAAGACGAATTCAGCTTCTTTTTCAAGGCTTTTTGCCTTGAGATCTTCCATGTTACATTGAAGATAAGTTATCAATTAATCATTCAATATGTCTATGTGTTGTTTGATTCTATCTTATTCTTGTCTTTTGTTTAACATGTTAGGCTAAATTTATCTTGTGTTTGCTTAGATCTAATGAAACCTAGCTATTGATTATTGGTTATTAGTGTGTTGTTAGTTGTATTGGATGATTGTTTATCTATGTTAGGCTTAAGAAAACTGGCTAACTTCCTATTCGGTAACTTGCTTGAACGTCTTAAGAAACATGAACCAAATGCGTACTAAAGGTTTTTATGGTTGTATTTAATGCACAAGCGAATTCTAGTGATCCCATGTTAGGAGCTTCCTAGCCGGCTCGACATAGGAGTGAAGTAGGAGCTTGTAGAGTTGGGGAAGTAAGTACGCCACCCCACGAATGGTATTAAGGAATACACCCGTCATCCACGCGACTAATACACACTAATTAACCGGTAAAAGATAGTTAGGGAGTAAGGAAATCTAAGTAAACACATTTCTCTACACATAAGTTTCTCACCACATTTTCATTTTTGTTATTTTATTTTATTTGCATCCGTAGTGATTTTGGGTTAGTTGACTAGCAACTAATTCCGCCCACTCTTTCAAAACCGAGATTTTACTTGCTTTCATAAAAATATAAAAACATAAAAAAGAATCTTCCTCAACCCTTAGACCTAATTAGAGTAGCCTTTCATACCTAACGAACACTATTCCCTGTGGAGAACGATCAATCCCCCGTACTTACCACTACACTATACTACATCGGTCAGGTACACTGCCTGGTGGGGTTGTAAGCCTCTTGAGATCCCTCGAGAGGTAAAACCTGTTGTAAGGTTACAAAACCACGCATCAATGTATAATGCAACCATGCTCATATTGAGCATAACTAGTATACATGGTCTCCTAATAAGGATGAGCTCCCACCATGACTAGTATTGAGTATCATCTCAATCTTACTAGCATCATTGTATCCAACAACAATATGCTCTTTTAAAAGTTCCGTAAACTTTTAACATTCATCGTGTAATGTTTTGATATCTCCAAATCCTTCAAGATTTGTCCACTATATCAATTAAGCAACAATATGCCATATGGTTCATATTTAGAATTTTGGAGCAAATCTAGGCTGAGGATGTAAATTCTAAACCATATCCATTACACTTAACTATCTAATAATTTATAAGTAGATACTAATGTTGTCAATCATCTTGCATCCAAGCATGATATAACAAGCAACATGATGTACATGAAAAATCCTTGTGTCAAACTTAGATTTTGTTCATGTCATATCTTTTCAAAGATATGTTTCTATCTAGATCTTCTAATAGAATATCATGTTCTTTTAGAATCAGTTATTTTACCGCTTATGTTTATAATCAAATAAACATATTGTTCAAGGTTTTATTTCCTAAATTTCCAATTGAAGTTTCATTCCAAACTTAGTCTTAACATATAAATGTTAATGGAATGTTACTTCCTATATGTTATACAACATATATGAAATAAGAAAATAAATACATCACTCTCACTAGCTTTCAGGAATATTATTAAGAAATATCTTAATTTTAATTATAAATCAAACTAGATTTAATAACTAAAATAAGTATATCTTCTAGATGCATGCATTAATCCATTCACAAATGATTTGCATTTTGTATACTACTAAAGATTATTTCGAATTCAAACACTCCTTTTAATTACTTTTCGTCCTCGCTCAACTAATTATCCAAGAAAGAGTTTTGATATTCCATTATTAATTTCATATAAATGAAACTAATAATGACAATCATAATCTTTATATATTTAATGTGCTTAGAAAGAATTTCAATCACATTTAATTGCTTAATTGTGATTGATAATCTTTTCAAATATTAAATATGTATACAAATTTGTCCATTATGATTTTACACAAGAATTTAAATCTTTTAGGATTTTCATTTCCATTTTAGAAATTCATTTCCATTCTATAGTGTTACTATAGAGTTTAAGATCAACTACGTTTTCAAACTAGTTATCTTTTTGGACAGCATCTAATTATTCATAGTATGAGTAATTTGCCAAATAAACATTTGCAATTTATTAACAGGCATACCACGATCCTGTAACTCATAACCCTCAACATATTCTACAAATATTTGAGATATCCTTGCGGATCTATGAATTAAGAATTCCATCATCTTGAGATTTAACACTAACATGTTAAATCCTCATTATGATTTTTCTAGCGTATTTAGAAGATTATGTATCTTGTAAATTTTTTTATGTTTTGAAGATAAAACTCCCACTCGCCTTTTGCAATTTATAGATTACCTATAAATGTTTAGCAAATAGAGCAACACAAACTTGTTCTCTTTTGGGACTTTACATATACAAATTGACAGTTCCTAACCTTAATTTGTTAATAACCTACCCAACAAGTAGTTTAACAAATTCTGAACTTCAATTTTAAGACTTAATGTGATTGATCACATTCCATATTAAATGGTGTCTTATTAATCTTCTAGGTTGGAGTCAAATTGAGTATATCTAATCCATACTCAATTTTCTAACCTTGATATCTTTTAGGAAGATTAGAAGATATAATTATCTTTAATCAAATAATTTTTCAAGAGTTTGATTTTCCTAACTGAACATACCATAAACTTATGTATTTCATTAGGATTAATATTGTAAGTTAATCTTACAATATGTAAGAAAATATATTTCGTTTTGGCTTACCTATTTACCAACTAATTCAATTTAATGGTACAATAGATTTCCAAGCTAATTGCATAATTTATAACATAAGTGCCTTATTGTCCAAGCCACTTAATATCTATGTCTTACCAAAAAGACATAAACTGTTATAATCCCAATCTACGTTATAAATCATTGATCAACTCAATGACTTCTTGTATATGTCTTAAAAAAGTACATAACAAGATAACGTCTTACTTTATTATAAGTCTTATAATAAAAGACTTCATATTTATATCTTTATACAAAATACAAATATGCATAACTAAAGTAATTATGAAACCCACAACTTGGTTTCAATAGTATTTCAAGTTAATTTATTTACTTCATATATTTATGTCATTCCAAGAATACATAAACATCTAAATATGAAGTAGTATAAGATTACTTCATTTATTTATGTCATTACAACAATACATAAATATTTGCATTTGAAATAGTCTTATTATCATATCGACACTTGTTCTAATAATTATCTAATTTTAGAAACTTGTAAATTAACATAGTTTAATCACATCAGCTGAGGCTGATAAAATGAAAGTATGTAATTTACCTTGTCATTAATATCTAGTAATGAAAGTAGATATTAACTTCAAGTGTTCCATAAATTAGAATGTGTATAAAACACATTAGAACATTGATCTCTTACCTTACAGTCAAGAGAACCCTATCAATCATATTTCTTTATGTTGTTGCTTGCACACAATACAGATTTCTCCCACTTGTGCATGGAACAACATCACGTATCAGATAAACAACACGTCAATCGTTTGCTTATTTGATCAATATGATTGAGTCATAGATATAAGTAGATATAGAATCACCTCGTCTAGTAAGGAAACGTACACGACTATCCTTAATACCACAAGTGTCTATAATTGGAAAGTATTTATCTCAAGAGATTCTAGAGATAATCCGGAAAACTATCAAGACTTGTAGCTCCCACTGAATTTAAGATCACTGCATGAACTCATTATTCAGTAATTACAAAACAATGCTCCCACTGGGTTTGACAACATTGTAAGTGTTGCATTACCAGTAAAAGCAAATAGCGTGCTGTTTACTTTCCTACACCTTTGATGAATCCCTTACGTAACGTTACTAAGGTACTTCAAAGAATGTATTCTACTTTGTGAATGATGGAATATCCATCAATGCAATTAACTTGAAAAAATTGGGTATGCAATTTCTTCCTTAGTTAAGTCTACCATCCTCATCATGGTATGTAGCACATTTAAATGGTTAAAGCATAACAACTAGATCCAACATTCTAGTTTGCCTTTTACCACTTTTGCGGTAATTAGTCTAGTTTCTAATTTAATAACTCCTAACCATGCAATTTCTTTAAGAAATTCGCCATGAGTTATTTCTTAGAATTTATACAATTCTAATTATCCTATTATACCTTTCTCACTCATGAAAAGGAATATGATTAAGTCTCACTCTTCACACGGAAAGTGGACTCGGTTTATTCTTTTCAGCAAAAATTGACTCTATCCAAAACCCCTACGGGTGTAGATCAATTTACTACTAAAAGAATATCCCATGTTTACGGTTTTAACGTTGCATTAAATACATTAAAAGAATTTTCAAAATTCAATTTAGTATTTTTGATAATAACTTTTCAAGAAAATTAAACACCCACGGTAAATAAAATTTCACCATTTAATTTTCATTGAAAATTAGGATCCAAATTGACGTCGTTTCATCACATCAGCTTTGGCTGCTAGCAATGAAAGTACTCAATAAGGTAGAGCTGCACTCAATTGCCAATCTACAATTGCAATTCCTAGAATCATGGGACTTACATTATATTGCCAACCTCAGTTGCAAAATGTAAGCATGTTTCATCCCAAAATCTTTATGCCTTGGCGCCGTCCTATTACATCAGCTTTGGCTGCTAGTAATGAAAGTGCCCAATTAAGTTCACCAACTTAAGAAACTGTAAATTGACGTCGTTTCATTGCATTCAGCTTTGGCTGCTAGCAACGAAAGTACTCAATTTACCCTTAGACAACCACCCTTTCAAAACATCACATTCAGCTTAGGCTGCTAGTGATGTAGGATGAAACCTTAGGTGTTCCTTTTTGTAGTTGGTTGGCATATTACTTAAATTTTAAGGGTATTAAATTTTTGATGTGTAATCAAAATATGTACAAAGATGTCATGCATTCATCTTTGTATCATATGTTTTCTACAAAAACTATTTACTCATTCGTAGCTTAAAATCAACAAAATTTAATTGATGGCGTTGAGAAACTTACAACATTGTCTTAAGATGCTTCGTACTTTTTCATGGTGTACTTGGTAAGTCTATTATTGACGCACAGGCGAGCGGAGGGGCAAACGTCCGCCGAAGCTAATTAAAAACACGCCCCTTTCGGATGACAATTTAATGTCAAGCCTCCTTATACCCACTTTATAGTTTGTCAATAATAGGTCCGCCGCTTCGACCACTTTTGTACAGTCGCATCAATCAATTAAAACTTTAAGATTTAAAGCTTAAAACAATTTATGTAGTAAATTATTAATTGCTAGTCTCGCCTGGGAGCAAATTACCGTGCGAAGCGAACCACTATCGGCACATAAGATTTGGCAATTAAATGGTTTACTACAAAGGTTTCATAGTTATTAGGTTCATTTATATTTATTTGAAAAATTACCCTCTTTGTTGTTACAATCCATCATAATTAAACATACAAAGAACAAGTAATTCAAAAAATAAATAAACACTTAATAACACGTATATGATCATTAACAATATCATATAGCCACATGCAAACCTTTTTGATAAATCGTATTAATTATCTATGTGAATTTTAATGTATCTAATCAATAAAACTCCCATTGGTTTTCGAGCTCATTGTACCCAATGGACCACAGACGCCAAATAAATTTGGCCGCGTAAGTTTTGATCAATTAGATACCACATTGCACATAACCAATTTTAATTAATATATTAGGGTATTCCCTAATTTAAGATCAATCTTAAAAATCATGTGGCAAATAAATCAACAAACATTCCATGACAAAATATGCAAGATTTTGTCATGGATCTCATATTGCACATATAATCATGTTAACACATATTATCATGTCAATATATCTTGTACGCAATCTAATTAATTAATTAACGACGTCACATAAGGTACTCATTAATTAATCCCTAAAAATTGCATGCAATCCTAGGGTTTTTCTACAAGTTTTCTACAAAAACCAAAAACCCCAAATCTTTTAATTTAGGTGTCGAATTAATATTAGGTTTATAAAAAAATAAACCATAGATTTATAAATTGCATGTATCTAATTAAAGATTCATTTTTTAAGTTTTATTTAATCAATTACATGTTAAAAACGCGGCTCATGATGCCACTGTTGGAATATGTGAATCATAAACTATAAACACATAACAAATAACATCAAAGCTTGCACAGCGGAATGGATCTACAGTAACATGTAAATAATTAACTAAAATTAAATAGAAAGCGTACCTTTTGATTCCTAGCAAGAACAAGGAATCACGTGATCATCAAGAACAATATATAAACCCTAATTAGGTTTAAGGATGGATCGACTACTCCTTAGTCGAATAGAGCAAATAACAACAAGCTAAAATAAGCTTGCACTCCGTTTTTGTACACACGTATTACTAGCGTCTCAATGTGAAAAGCTAGGTTCAAGATCACAAATAAAACATCACAACAACTAGGGTTTGATGTTCTAAATATTATGTGATCGAATACCACGACAAGAAGATAAAGAAGTAAATTTAATTTTGATGCATATAGATACGCATACAAAATTCTCGTACCACATGCACATGCACATGCATGCCATGTAGCATGACTTCTCTTACTGTATTGAATGTGTTGTCAGTTGGTGGAAGGAAAAGAAACCGATTAATAATCGGTTAGGTATATGTATCGATTATATGGAGCTTATTGAGGGGTTTATATATACTCCAAACTTGCTCTTCAAGTTTGAGTCCAACACCTCCTCAAATTTCAAAAATCGACATTCAACCATCTCATTTTTTCTAGTTCGATCATATAAATATTTGTGATGTAATAATTAATCATAAATCATTATATTAATTATTAATACATTGAGACTCATACGTAATGTGTGCAATCCCGAAGTCTCGTGTTCGAAACCGGTCATACATATATTAATAAAAATCCATAAACTCTAACATCACTAACCCTTATTAGCATGTTTCCTTATACCTGGAAATATCTTGGTTTGTTTCATTCAGGTTTGAGACTACTAACATATTCACAATTGACAGAATGTGAATTTCAACATAACATGAATAGAAAATTTTACTATACTAGTGAATCTAATACCGGTAATAGTATTATAAAATAATTTATTATATCTAAGGCCCGTCCGATTGACGAGCTAGTTTTATGAATTTACGTGTCCCATTAGATTGTCCTGCCTCTCTTTTATAGCATTTTCACTTTTCTAAGAAATGTAATGTGACCAAATGAAATGGTCGGTCTACCCATTCAAGATGCGTCCCCTCCTCTACAAGTATCGTAACAAACGCCTCCCCTACCAAAAGAATGAAACTTTCGGTCTGTCAGTGGACCGAAAAAATTGAGATGGTTTGTGTGTGAGATTTTTTTTATATTTAATTTTGTGGGGTATGTTTTTGGTTTCCCTTACTACGAGCATTTGGTCTATGAGAGAGATTGCTGAGTTAACACTGATGTGAAGGGGCTGTTGCGGTCTTGTTATGGTCTTATTAGTTTAAATTTAACGATATGAGTTAAACCATAATCACAACCATTTTTTCTCATAAAATGTACATATTCTAAGATAAATCCCAAATTATTTGTTTTCATCAACGTTTTTTTTTTTTTTTTTTTTTTTTTTTTTGAGATCTTCTCATATTCTATTTGAACATGAGAGGTCATGTTATTTTTGTTATGAAAGAAAGTTTATTTTTTACCAAATGAAAGTCGTATAACAGATTTATTTTTCTTTTTTTCTTTCTCCACTCACATAAATCTCAATATTACTTCTCATATTCGAATTGAACATATGAGGATTTCAATTATTTCTAAAAAAGATACAAGATAATTAGCAAGAATGGTTTTGAAACAAATACGCAACTCCTTTTTGCATGGGAATATAATCGTTATTATAAATTATCATTTTCTTGTAACTAAAGAACAGTCTTTCGAACTGTTTTTCGTTGCACAAATAGACGGTGCCGATTTTTTAACTTTTTTTTTTTTTTTTTTTTTTAAATACATCATTTTCTCTATGTATCTTTATGTGAGCTAGACCGGGGGTCTAATAACTGTAAAGAATAAAATAAACGTAATACAAATTGTTTTGTATATAATCGTAAGATTACAACAACAGATTGAGGCTTGCGATTAGCAGTGTCCTTAAACAGAAATTCGTCATATCTAGTACGAACTGTTTAGAGGATACAACAATCAAATCAAGTATGAAACTTGAATCTAGCGAATCGGTTATGTTACGATGATGAAAATGAATGATGTTTGTGTGTTTTTTATGATATCAAAGTGACAAATTCGTCCATGCACATAACACACTTAAAGGTTGGGTTAATTATAAGGCCATTAACTATGGTAAATTTTTCTAGAGGTTTAATTTATAGTTGTGTACTTTTGAGATACCATTATAAAGGTATCTCCGCTATGTATAAACTTTTGATCTAAAACTTCTTAAAGCTAACTATGATTTACCAGTTCTTTGACTTCCATATTCTTTGAGTCGAGTTATTTTAGAAACCAAACATTCCTCACATACCAAGGGACTCATCCCCACCATCCATCTAAAAAGAAATCAATGGTTGAGATTAAAAGCATTTAATATTTCACCCATTTTTTATAATTTAAATATCTCTTAAACCGTTAATCGTTAAGCGAAAATAATTACACCATCGCGACAAGCATTTAATTATCTTTCTATAGACGGGCATTTTGATATACTTTCGACAAAAAAAAAAAAAAAAAATCATTTTTTTCACGTTTTTTTTCGTAGCCGAAAAAATCATATATGATATATCATATATGATATATCATATATGATATTACATATAATATCATATATGATATGTAATATCATATATGATATATCATATATATCATATATGATATATCATATATATCATATATGATATGTAATATCATATATGATTTTTTCGGCCACGAAAAAAAACGTAAAAAAATGAAAAAAAAAAAATTGTCGAAAATATATCAAATTGCCTATCTATAGAAAGATAATTAAATGCTCGTCGTAACGGCATATTTTTTTTCGCTTAACGATTAACGGTTTGAAAGATATTAATATTTGAAAAAAAGGATGAAAGTGGGTTTTTTAAATTGTTGGGATTAATCTCATCCATTAGATCAAATAAAGATGGAGGGTGGAGATTAGTCCCTTGGTATGTAAAAAAAGTTTGGTCCTCAAATGATCTTAAATCATATTGTTTTTATAAATCTTTTCACTAACTAACATTATGTAATTGGCGAGTCAAAAGAGATGATCATATCATTACGCCACCCTAGGTCACCATACCACTCCCCTTTGACAAAATCCCCATGCAAAATGTAAAAGACAAAAACTTTTATATGTATGCATGGTTTCTAATTAAAAACCCAAACTCAAAATATATATATTTTAACGATTAATGACAAAATTTAATATTTGGATGGGAACTTATATACTATCCATAACCTATAATGAGAATAAACATAATATACTACATATATGATAGAGCAAAGAAAAAGGAATTCTTTAGCCTTGATCGAGTTGTATAAATAATATATATGCATATATATATCTTTTGTATAAGTTTTTTTATGCACATAGTACAATGATTTTTATGCATGATTTGGATATATATATATATGCAATTTTGCATTTTCGGGAGTATATATATGCAAAAGCCCCTTAAATATTTTAACGATTTATGACAAAATTTAATATTTGGATGGGAACTTATATATTATCCATGTGAAAATAAGATTGCTGCTTGCAGTGCAAGCAGATTCCAAAACAACGTCTTGGCTGGCCTGTAGGACAAGATTTTTTTTTTTTTTTTTTTTTTTTTTTTTTTTTTTTTTTGAACGACAATTTGATTAAAAACTAGCAAGGAGCTAGAAAATAATTACAATGAGTCGGAGAGGGCATTACAAGGGTTACAAAGCCACTCAAACCAATCAAATGATGCTTTCCTATATCTATTTGAGATTCACGTAAACGTGTATTGCTTAACATCATTAAGAATGGGGTCTTTATTTGGTCTTTTGGAGTTGAAGGTAGATTCATTACGGAAGCGCCAAAGGATCCATAGAGTAGATCGAGCAACGGCATCAAGCAAGACGGATCTTTTTGGTGGAACATTTGCACGGCTTGCAAGAGTAAACACATCGTTAAGGTTGTCAATGTGTATATTGTGTAAATTCCACCACTTGAGAACTTCTTTCCATGTAGTTTTTGCAACACAACAATTGACAAAGATGTGCTCTTCCGTCTCAAGATCATTATCGCAAATTGGGCAACTAACTGAGTGAAGGTCAATGCCCCTATGATCCAAGTTGATTCTAGTTGCCATTCTTTGATTTGTAATCCTCCAAGAAGCGATATTGACCTTGATTTGGATTTTTTTGGTGGAACATTTGCACGGCTTACAAGAGTAATTCAATACTCAGGAAATGTATTGTTTTCGTGGTTACTCTTGTATGTGTTATAGAGACACTCCCGTTGTGATAAATGCCTGTAAAAAATGGAAATATGTATATTGATCGTAACATTGATCATAATATGCTTAAATCAGGGGTTGATCTTGAAGTAATATGTCCAAATCAACACCTAATCCTTCGATAATCTAAAGTGGCGATCAAGCAAGACCAAAAAGATTAAAAAATATCCATATTAAGTTAGTTAAGATGAACTGGTTATAATTAAGTCCCGTAAATGATGACGTATAGTCCGCATTCAGGTCACGAACCCGACCAATGGACGCTACTACCATTCAAGCCCATCACGAATGGGCTCAAGACCATCACGCATGGGCTATCACGATAACGGTTTAGGCTTACGAAGGCCCAAACCCGAAGTTATTTATGGTCTTGATATAGGATATCTCTTATTTATGGGATATGTATCAAACGACTGACTTAGGCGGATATGCCGAAGGGTAAGGAACACGAAACCAACAAGGATTTCGTGTGTATATATAGAGGGCATCTCGGCTCTCATTGAGGTACGATCTAACAACCCTAACTCTTCAACTAAACCCTAAAACCGATTACTTACTCTCACGCCGGAGGATAATCGTGGGAGACAATCCCACGATAAGCCTAACGGTGTCTTTTTGTTTTCTTAGTGCGCAGGTCTCAAGCATTAAGATCTAATTGATACGGAAACAAGGAACGCCCAACTTTTGTATCAACAAGTGGCGCCATCCGTGGGACCATACACTAAGAACTTTACTAAGAACTAGAATGACGAAGCACGGAAACCAAAATCAGCGGACTCCGCAGGCAAAGAAAACGCATGGAGACCTACAGGGGCAGAAACAGCAAACTGATTCAGCCGCCAAGCAGGCCTCTGGAACAACCAGTGCGCCCAAAAGCCTAGGATCATACTCAGATCTGGCTTTTACTGCAGTAGAACCGCTCACAAGGACTACCCATGCTACTACAACAACCACTAGCGCGGTAGATCTACTGCGCACTCCTTTCACCATGTCAGAATTAGACCTCACTGAGCCGCCAAATGCGCCTATCCGAAACAAGGGTCCTGATGTGGAAACAAACATCCTCGCGCTAGAAGGAGTCACGCCTGAACTAGCGCCAAGTGATTTCGTATCTCAAAACTATGAAACCTTGGCTGCGCTTATGCGAGAGGAAGCGAAAAAGAGGTCAAGTCAGAGTCTGCAAGCCCGGCTCAACTTTGACCCTGAGCATGAAGCATCCCCACCACGTTACCGAAAGGAAAGGCGCGAGAAGGATGGCCGCCGACACCCAGTGTTTACTAGGATCGGAAGGAAAGTTGTGGACGATGAAGCAGCCGACTTACAGTCTCTGGAGGAGCATGAAGATGATGGACGGCACACCAATGTCCACGCTAGACTTGGCAGTCGCAGGATCCACGATAGACTTGGGCGACGATGCTCCCTAAGCGAAAGCCCTTCAAGCTCGGATTCCGAGGATAGTCGGCGCAAGCGCCGCAAAAGGGTAAGCTCATCCTCAAGTGACTCCTCGGACAACGAGGACAAAGAAACAGGACACTGGAAGTCCAGGAGAAGATCCCGCGACCGGGAAGACGAAGATATGTCTCGTCCCTGGCGCCGCCAAAAGGTTGACGCATTCACTCGGCGCATCAATGATTTTTCAGAAGATAAGAGAAGGCGCATACCCGCTAATGTTAAAACTTATGATGGGACAGGTGATCCTGATGACCACCTAAAAATTTTCGAATCAGCAGCAACCATCGAAAATTGGCCACAACCTGTGTGGTGCCACATGTTTAACTCTACATTAGTGGGGAATGCGCGAAACTGGTTCAGTAAGCTTCCACGTAGAAGCATCGATGGGTTTGAAGAGTTGCGGAAGGCGTTTCGTTTGAACTTTACTCAGAGGAAGAATTGCGCCAAGAACCCTGTCGAACTCGCTAGGGTAAAACAGCGCCAAGGGGAATCCACAAGCGCTTTTATGGAGCGCTATAAAGACGAATGTATACATGTCAAGGCATGCCCCAAAATACTAAAGATCTCAGGGTTTATGAACGGAATCAATAACCCAGAACTTATCAAAAAGTTAAATGATAGGGTTCCCCAAACCTTTGACGAACTTATGAAGCGCACGAGGTCTTTCATCCAAGGAGAAGCCGCCGCCGCGGACAGTAAGAAAGGCTACTCAAACTATAGGTCACAAGAAGAGCCAAGGAGACAATCCAATGACCAGAGTAGCAATCGTAACAAAAGCTATCGCAGTCAAGGGGGCGGACGGGGAAATGACAAGTATACCCCACTAACGAAGACTCCAAGGGAGATATTTGCGACGGAAGGCGCGAACTTTCCGAGACCCCCACCGATGCGCACCCCAGAAGATCGGCGCGTAGGGAACGGATACTGCGAGTATCATGGACATAAGGGCCACACAACCAATGAGTGTGTCCAATTGCGCCAATTAATTGATAAGCTAGTAAAGAAGGCAGATTGGACCATCTAGTTAAGAACATTAAGGATGGGAAAGACAAACAGAAAACTGGGGGCAAGAAAGAAGCGCCTAAGGACAAGGCTGACACAATCTACATGATACAATCATGGCAGCGGAAGACTAGGCAAAAGGTCAGCCATAAATTTTCTCACGGAAGCGAAATCTCTTTTCCCACCTTGGCTGCGGACAACGCAGTGGCGGAACCGCTCACCATCGAGATAAATGCGGGGGGTCACGATATCCACCGCATGTATGTTGATGGAGGGGCATCAGCAGACATAATGTATGAGCATTGTTTCAAGAGATTGCAACCTGAGATACAAAGACAGTTAAGCCCAGCCACGACTTCGTTGACTGGCTTCACAGGAGAAAAGATATGGCCCATGGGGCAACTACGACTACTAGTTGTTGTTGGTAATAAGGAACACTCCACGACAGCCTGGATGAATTTCATGGTGATCAGATCTCCTTCGCCATACAATGGCATTATTGGAAGACCAGGGATTTCGGCAATACGCGCAGTACCGTCCACAACACATGGGATGCTCAAATTCCCGGTAGAAGGCGGTATTGTCACCATCTACAATAACGCTGCGCCACCTAGAGAGTGTAACACGATTACATGTGAGACGACGCACACCCTAGAACAGAGCGCAGCTAAAGTATCAAATCTGAAGGTCGCAATTCATCCTGATTACCCGGAACAAGAAGTATCGATCGGGGGATCGCTGTCTGATAAAGGCAGAGCTGCCGTGTGCGCACTCTTGCAAAAGAATCTGGATATCTTCGCATGGGAACCAAAGCACATGACTGGCGTACCGCGCTCGATTGCAGAACACAAGTTGAACATCCGACAAGGATACTCCCCAGTACGGCAGAAAAAGCGCGGCCAGGCTTCAGAGCGCGCAAAAGCCATTCTAGTGGAAGTACACAAACTTGTTGACGCAGGTATCATGCGAGAGGTCTATTACCATGACTGGCTCTCCAATCCAGTGATGGTCAAGAAGAGTGATGGTAGTTGGCGGATGTGCGTGGATTTCACCGATCTCAACAAGGCATGTCCACAAGACTGCTACCCACTACCAGAGATAGACAGGAAGGTAGAATCCTTATGCGGATACCCCTTTAAATGTTTTTTAGACGCATACAATGGGTACCACCAAATCCAAATGGCTAAAGAGGACGAGGAAAAAACAGCCTTCCACACAAGCCAAGGTGTCTACTGTTATACAAAGATGCCTTTTGGCCTAAAGAATGCGGGCGCCACCTACCAGCGATTGGTGGATAATGCATTTGAAAAGCAAGTGGGCCGCAACCTAGAGGCCTATGTTGATGACCTTGTCATAAAAAGCCATACCGAAGGCGAGTTGGTCCGCGACATTGAAGAAACATTTAGAACACTACGAAAGATCAACATGAAATTGAATCCTAAGAAATGCAATTTTGGCGCTACAGAAGGCATGTTCCTAGGATACTTGATCGAACCTGATGGCATTAAACCATGCCCAAAAAAAACAGATGCTGTCATCCAACTCCCTTCACCACGCACGTTGAAAGAAGTCCAGTCTCTGAATGGAAAACTAGCCGGGTTGAACAGATTCCTGTCCAAATCAGCAGATAAGTCACTCCCCCTCTTTAAAACACTCAAGAAGTGTACAAAAAAGGGAGACTTTCGTTGGACTACAGAAGCAGAATAAGCTTTCACACAGCTTAAGCAACATATAGCAGCGCTCCCCAAGCTAGTCGCACCCCGACCAGGGGAGGAGTTAATTGTGTATTTGTCTGCGACTCACGGAGCAGTCAGCGCAGTGCTACTGACAGATAGGAATTCCGTACAAACACCGGTATACTTTGTAAGTAAGGCGCTCAAGAAAACAGAGATTAACTATAGCCCAATGGAAAAGTTGGTCTTGGCATTAGTATTTGCCGCCAAAAGATTGCGCAGATACTTCCAAGCACACCCAATAGCGGTGATCACAGACCAACCAATCAAGCAAGTTATCTCAAAACCCGACGCGTCGGGGAGATTACAAAAGTGGAGTGTATTGCTAGGCGAGTATAACATCTCTTATAGACCACGCACTGCGGTTAAGGGGCAAATACTAGCAGACTTCATCATTGAAAAACCAGACACTGATGCTGCACCTCCACTGCGCAAGTTGGAACTACAAGAGCCATGGGTTCTGTTTACGGATGGATCTTCATGCGTGGATGGGTCGGGCGCAGGCCTTATCCTCACTAATCCAGAAGGGATGGAATTCACTTACGCACTGCGCTTTGAATTCACAGCTACGAATAACAAGGCAGAGTATGAAGCCCTAATCACTGGATTACACATTGCAACTCGAATGGGTGTACGCAACCTAGAAGCAAATGTAGATACCCGATTAGTAGCCAACCATGTGTTGGGCGAATATGTGGCTAAAGAGGATAACATGGTTCAATACCTTGACAAAACCAAGTCACTAATCCAAGGCTTTGACAGGTTTACCATTAAACAAGTCCCTAGAGGTGAAAACAAAAAAGCGGATGCGCTAAGCATGATCGCATCTACAAGCTTTGCGCACCTGTCAAAACAAGTGTTGGTGGAGATCCTAAAAAAAAAATCCATTTCGGAGATGGAGATATCCACGGTAATAGAGGAGGAGAATCCTACGTGGATGACCCCTATTGTCGAATTTATAAGCAAAGGCATATTGCCCAATGAGCAGAAGGATGCTCGACGGATACGGCGCACAGCGCAGAGGTTCGAACTTCGAGATGGTATCCTATATCGGCGCTCATTTCTACAACCATGGCTTAGATGCGTTGGACCTCTTCAGGCAGATTACGTACTCCGAGAGATCCACGCCGGTTCATGCAGTATGCACTCAGGACCACGGTCCGTTGTAGCACGAGCCTTGCGGTCAGGATACTACTGGCCCACTATGCATAGCGATGCGCGTGATGTGATAAAGAAATGTAGCGACTGCCAAGTTCATAGACCCATCCCGCGCAGACCACAACAAGAGCTAACGCCTATCACTTCTCCATGGCCATTCTATAAGTGGGGTATCGACATTGCGGGTGTAACACCCCAACCCGACAAGGGTAAAGATATCACAACAATGGCTTCACATCAGATTACAAGCATTAAATCCAAAACATCATAAGTCCATAACATTAATGATAAAAGGGAAAATAAGTCAACATAACTTATACCCAAAACAGAAATAAACTGAATTACACAAATCCAAATGCCTAAACAATGGCATAACAGAAATAGAATCCAAAATGGTATAACTAGAATGTCTAAAGTCTAAGCTTCACACAAGTTGCTCTCATCCCAAGCTAAAACCTAGCTCCTAGCTTAGATACCTGATGCGTGGTTTTGCGACCTTACAACAGGTTTTACCTCTTGAGGGATCTCAAGAGGCTTACAACCCCACCAGGCAGTGTACCTGACCGATGTAGTATAGTGTAGTGGTAAGTACGGGGGATTGATCGTTCTCCACAAGGAATAGTGTTCGTTAGGTATGAAAAACTACTTTAGTAGGTCTAAGGGTGAGGGAAGATTCTTTTTGTATTTTTATATTTTTTATGAAAGCAAGTAAAATCTCGGGTTTGAAGGAGTGGGCGGAATTAGTTGCTAGTCAACTAACCCAAATAACTACAAATGCAAATAAAATAAAATAACTGAAAATGAAAAGAGTTGTGAAACTTATGTGGAGAGAAATGTGTTTACTTAGATTTCCTTACTCCCTAACTATCTTTTACCGGTTGATTAGTGTGTATTAATTGCGTGGATGACGGGTGTATTCCTTAATACCAATCGTGGGGTGGCGTACGTACTTCCCCAACTCTATGAGCTCCTACTTCACTCCTATGTCGAGCCGGCTAGGAAGCTCCTAACATGGGATCACTAGAATTCGCTCATGCATTAAATACAACCATAAAAACCTTAGTACGCATTGGTTCATGTTTCTTAAGACGTTCAAGCAAGTTACCGAATAGGAAGTTAGCCAGTTTTCTTAAGCCTAACATCGATGAACAATCATCCAATACAACTAATAACACACTAATAACCAATAATCAATAGCTAGGTTTCATTAGATCTAAGCAAACACAAGATAAATCTAGCCTAGCATGTTAATTAAAAGACAAGAACAATATATAATCAAACAACACATAGACATATTGATTGATTAAATGATAACTTATCTTCAATTAAACATGGGAGATCCAAGGGTATGAAAACCCTTAAAAATGGCAGAAATTCGTCTTTAGGGTTTCTCCTCACAAAGTTGCACACTAATGACAAAAAATTGCAAAACTATATATAGAGTTTAAGGGCTGACGGCGTCACGTTATAGATCTTGACGCCGTCACCTCGCCGTGTCTAGGGTTCCCGGATGGCCTTCCTGACGCCGTCCCTCTTTAGACCTCCAAAATCCGCTCTGGCTTATCAAAGCTTGACGCCGTCAGAAATGAGCTTGACGCCGTCCCTCTTTAGCTTAAACCGTGACGACCTTGATCACTTCAAAGGGTGACGCCGTCAGACTTTCCATTGTAAAATTCTCTGGCTTATCATGAGTAATTTTCATATCCACCTTTTTTGCCAAGCCGTGACGCCGTCTGGAACAATCCCTGACGCCGTCAAAGGTACTTTCCAGCATAATTTTGAGACTTTGTCATTTTCTTCACTTTTATGCTCCAAAAACGTCCAAAATGCTTCCTTTTCCAGATTTCTTCTCCAAAGTACCTAAAATGACAAAAGGAACGATTTAGGGCAATATTTGATCAAATAAATACGATTTAGGGCTTAAATGACCCCTAAAAGCGGTACACTTTTCGCTTCATCAAATACCCTTACACTTGAGATTTGCTTGTCCTCAAGCAAATGCGCTTTTATTCTAATCAAAATACAAGTTAGGGGTCATTTAATGCTAATATAAAAGTAATTACAACAATTAGTCGTTCCACTTTAATCATAATAAGCACGGAGATTACAAACTAGCACCTCACAAGTAGTGTTTAAATACTCACATCTCTCAGGTGTCATCAAAATAAATCTCATAAATGAAAACGGATAATATCTCTCACTACCTGTCATAGCAAATAGATTACCATAGGCTTGGGAAAGGATCAAAAACCTCCTCCACTAGGCGTAAGCACCTAAGATAAACTATCAAAGAGGGCTTTTAAATGGGTTATAACGTGAGGTGTAGGGATATGATAAACACGGTTTTGTTGGATAAGGGATATTTTACTGGTGGCGAGTTAAAGATCTTGATTAATTACATGTACAATATGGCGTTGCTAAGCCAAGACTAGACTCGACTTAAGCTAAAAACAAAATAACAAAAACATAAAATAAACATAAAATAAAACGGGATGGTAGTCCGTATGTTTTTTCTACTTTTCTTTTTCTCATTTTTTTGTATTTTTTTTCATACACTCTTGCCCTACCATCCAAAATAATACATCATAGGGGCGTTGCATTCCCCTTACACTTGAACTTTTACATAACTTTACAAATAACTATTCTAATGACTCGAATTAAGATAATTGAAAAACTTGGAGTACTTTTAAAATATTTAGCACATATGGGGGTAATAATGATGTTCTTCCCCATTACTCCATTACACTAGTACTTTACCCATGAGTCCTAATCGTCCCAAAACAATATGTACAAGGATATGACTCGACTTAGCAACCATGTAATCAATTAGATAATTAACTTGGGTTTAAAAAAATGTTGTCACAATAATGCACTAAAAATGAGTGCATACAAGGTAGGCTAAGGCGATTTGGGTGTACATTTAAGTGGGGTGTAACAAATTCTTCCTTTAAGTAAAATGCTTAAAGGTCGAAACGAAAAGATAGGCTCTGAGGGGTGTACTAGGGGTATCGTGTACTAAAAATGAGTACAACGCAAAGGGTGTGGGAGAATTACTTGACCAATGTAGCCAATGTAATTATAACAAAAACACAGGTGTAAAACAATGGGTTAATCCTAATGCCTCTTATCATGTAGTAAATCTAACTACACGAATGTAGTCTCACTTGTGGCCTCGGAATGGTCCTAACGCAAGTTCTAGAATCTAAGTGCTACCGGTACACACATCATAGCATAAATGCTTTTCCTACCAATTCTAGGGGCGAACCTCACATATTTGGGGGTGGAAATTTTTTTTAGTGGTACGGTTTTTGTGCTAGTCATATAACTCCTATCCATGAGACGCTCATTAAGATCAAAGTTTCACTCCTAAATGTTGTAAAAAAATTTAAATTTGGCACTAAAATTGCCCTAACAGGTATTTATCTCAGTTTTATTACAAATCTACCATCAAAAAAACAAAAATCAAGCGCAATAGCATTCTCTAAAGTATCGTATTTTACCCCCCCCTTACACTTAAGATGAACATTGTCCCCAATGTTCAAATAACAAGATGTAAAAGTAAAAAGGTAAAAGAATGAAATCAAATACTCCCTTGATTCGCTCGGTGGATAATGTGGTAACATGGTTAGATCTTCTTCCAAGAGAATGTAGAAGCTCCAAGACTAAAGCATCGCCATAAGCTTGATTCCACATACATTTCCTTGTCCAAAATAACCTGTTAAACCTGAGAAAACAAACACGAAAACCTGCATAACATCGGCGGGATAAATTCTATATATAAGGATATAATGCTTGTGGAATGATAATTTTGCAGATTCCTGGAGATTATAAGTTATAGATTTAATAAAAACTTTTTATGAAAACAAAACTTTCAAAAATTTCTGAAAATTAAAACCTGACGCCGTCAGGTTGTAAATCCTGACGCCGTCAGAAGTGATCTGACAGAATTCTCATGTTAAGTTTCCGGAAAATTTTTGGAAAAACCTATACCTTACTTCCTGGAATTCCTGCAAAATATCATTATGACTCGATACAAGCATTTGACTCAAACAAATACGAATATGTATGTTAATTTAATATTATTACGATTCATGTTCATTTGTGTTCTAATAAACCGATTTGGATTTCCCTTACACTTAACTTTTGCAAAATACCTTTATATGTAGTTAAGACGAAGTTAAAAACAAGATAAAGCATTTTCACAATTTAGTTTTGAACATGAATCAATAATAATAAAAATTAAACATACATACGGAAACAAATAAAATCAAACAAACAAATAAATAAACACACAAAGCAAATAAAGCTTGGGTTGCCTCCCAAGAAGCGCTTTTCTTTATTAACGAGTCTTGTAGCTAGACTCAAAGTCAGGCTTATCTAGTGTCGCTTATGCTCACGTATCCGAGTGTGAGCCATCTAATTGTTGCCTCATCTTTCTTGTACTCATCATTCAGCTCCAGACATCCATGATAATATCTCTTATTTTTCTCATGTGGATATTTGAGCCCCTTTCTCTTATCATTCTCACGGTCAGAGTCCTCCATCTCAGAATTGTTACCAAAGTGGTGGTCGGGTGAAAGGTTGTTGTTTTCTACGATGGGGGCGGGAACGGGTAGTTGGAAGTTTGCACGGCGGAAAATACGAATAACAGGGATCAAGCGATCACTATTACTCATGAGGTAGGTGGAAGGTGTCACAAACAAAAGTACAAAGAAATAAGATAGACTAAAGAAAAACCTAGAAAAATAAAATAAAAATCTCACTAGAAAGGAATCTAGTGAGTAGACCTAATAAAATAAAAATTCAACCTAAACAATAACTATTCCCCGGCAGCGGCGCCAAAAACTTGATGCGTGGTTTTGCGACCTTACAACAGGTTTTACCTCTTGAGGGATCTCAAGAGGCTTACAACCCCACCAGGCAGTGTACCTGACCGATGTAGTATAGTGTAGTGGTAAGTACGGGGGATTGATCGTTCTCCACAGGGAATAGTGTTCGTTAGGTATGAAAAACTACTTTAGTAGGTCTAAGGGTGAGGGAAGATTCTTTTTGTATTTTTATATTTTTTATGAAAGCAAGTAAAATCTCGGGTTTGAAGGAGTGGGCGGAATTAGTTGCTAGTCAACTAACCCAAATAACTACAAATGCAAATAAAATAAAATAACTGAAAATGAAAAGAGTTGTGAAACTTATGTGGAGAGAAATGTGTGTACTTAGATTTCCTTACTCCCTAACTATCTTTTACCGGTTGATTAGTGTGTATTAATTGCGTGGATGACGGGTGTATTCCTTAATACCAATCGTGGGGTGGCGTACGTACTTCCCCAACTCTATGAGCTCCTACTTCACTCCTATGTCGAGCCGGCTAGGAAGCTCCTAACATGGGATCACTAGAATTCGCTCATGCATTAAATACAACCATAAAAACCTTAGTACGCTTTGGTTCATGTTTCTTAAGACGTTCAAGCAAGTTACCGAATAGGAAGTTAGCCAGTTTTCTTAAGCCTAACATCGATGAACAATCATCCAATACAACTAATAACACACTAATAACCAATAATCAATAGATAGGTTTCATTAGATCTAAGCAAACACAAGATAAATCTAGCCTAGCATGTTAATTAAAAGACAAGAACAATATATAATCAAACAACACATAGACATATTGATTGATTAAATGATAACTTATCTTCAATTAAACATGGGAGATCCAAGGGTATGAAAACCCTTAAAAATGGCAGAAATTCATCTTTGGGGTTTCTCCTCACAAAGTTGCACACTAATGACAAAAAATTGCAAAACTATATATAGAGTTTAAGGGCTGACGGCGTCACGTTATAGATCTTGACGCCGTCACCTCGCCGTGTCTAGGGTTCCCGGATGGCCTTCCTGACGCCGTCCCTCTTTAGACCTCCAAAATCCGCTCTGGCTTATCAAAGCTTGACGCCGTCAGAAATGAGCTTGACGCCGTCCCTCTTTAGCTTAAACCGTGACGACCTTGATCACTTCAAAGGGTGACGCCGTCAGACTTTCCATTATAAAATTCTCTGGCTTATCATGAGTAATTTTCATATCCACCTTTTTTGCCAAGCCGTGACGCCGTCTGGAACAATCCCTGACGCCGTCAAAGGTACTTTCCAGCATAATTTTGAGACTTTGTCATTTTCTTCACTTTTATGCTCCAAAAACGTCCAAAATGCTTCCTTTTCCAGATTTCTTCTCCAAAGTACCTAAAATGACAAAAGGAACGATTTAGGGCAATATTTGATCAAATAAATACGATTTAGGGCTTAAATGACCCCCTAAAAGCGGTACACTTTTCGCTTCATCAATACCTGCCGCAGGAAAAGAAATGCGGCTGAGCTTAAAAAGCTCAGTGAACATATACATATACAAAGCAATGATAATGAAACAAAACTGAAATATGGTGCACGGAAAAATATCAAGAAGTATAAACAAAGAGACAGAAATATAAAAGAAGAATATGATAGTCATCTACCACGAGCCTAGAACATATCAGATAGTAACCATCATAATCCAGAGGGGATGCCTCTTAAGTAACCAGATAATATGAGGGGTGTCCTCATGTATCAAATGGAGTGATCAGCTCCCAGATAAATGTGAAGGGCATGTATAGCACACAGTACCAATCACCAGACATAAACAAATCATATATAGATAATCCACTAACAGAACAGATCTAGGATGCATCCATGCGCCCCCCAAACAAATACTGGCCATAACAAATATAATGCGCATATCATAATCAAAATGGGGACGTGGCGGAACATCACTCTACCGCCCTAGAGTCATGCCATTGGTGCATCAATGACACGGACATGGAACCCCCATGCCTAGTGAAATGGCTCGGGTATCAAACTAAGAGTCAGATATCATATCATAATTAGAGTGTCATATAACAAAGGTCAAATCAGATGGTCCATAACAGATGGTTCATAACAGATATATCAGATGAAATACCAAAGGTCCAAATCAGAGTTTAATCAGAAGGTTCATAACAAAAGGGATCATAGCAATGGCTTTGTAAATCTTAAACGAATCAGAATCAGAATCATATCAGTGAGATAGGACACCCTTACTGAAAAAGGGCAGAGTATATGTACCTTATTGCAAAGCAAAACAAGAACCAGAAATAGCAAATACTGACAGGCTCAGGACCTCTCCTTCTTCACACCTAAGGGAGCAGAAGAGTATTACCATAGGTTTTAACCACTTTTCCATATTTTAGGGTTTTAAAAGTAATTGTACCAAAGATGAAGGTTTAAAGTGAAAATATCATAAGTAGCTCATTTTAATTCTTACATTATCCAGATTTACATAATTAGTCCTTTAGATTTTACAATTTTATGATTTACACCCTTTAATCACATAATTTACCTTTTAAGCTTTATGGTATTTATAATTATACATTAAACCTTTAGTTTCCCAATTTAACATAACCCTATTTCAACATTATGTACGATCACCCCTTTAATTATTCATGATTTACACAACAAGTCCCTCAAGTTACAAAGTTTACATAATAAACCCTTAATTTCCATTTTCAATCTTTAATTAATAATAATTACACATTAGTCCAATAAATCTCCAAAATTACACATTTCATCCTTATTATATTTTTAATGTTCGAACCACACTTAACTTTCCAGAATTTACATTTTTGGTCCCTATATTTTAATTATTTCCATTCAGTTATTATAATTATATATATTTACTAAATAATCCCCATAATTATCAAATTAACACAAATGGTCCTTCAAGCATATTTTATACATTTTTCCACAGGTTTATAACACCTTCCAAAAATATCCCCATAGTTTACAAAATTGCAAAACACACCCTTAAGTATTTTATTTCAATCGGTATACATTTTTATATCAAAATTAAAACCCTAATTTTCACCAATCATTAGATCATCATGACCACATCATTAAAACACATTAAATTTCCAGATTTGATCATATAAACCCTAGGTCGATTTGGGTATTAGGGTTTTCACACTTTTTTCTTTTATTTTCCCTTTATACGGTTTTAACAATAATTCGACATGGATGATTTTAGGCCTCAAAAATTCAAAGGAACATTTTTATGATGTTATATGATGATTATAGAAGCCACGAAAATTAATAACTTGGTCCAGAAAAATCGCATACATGATTTATAGATTTAATTCGATTTTAGGGTTTCAAAACACATAAATTCCATACGATCAATATATGGTGCATGGCCTGAGTTTATCATTTTTCCCACGTTGTATATGATCAGTATAAGCTTAGAAAAATACCAGATTGATTATAGAACGATCGGATGAACGATTTTGGATTTTTGACACACGGCTAGAACAACTCGACACCAATAATTCACCACGACTTCAAACACGACCAAACCACCTTGTAGACATTTTTCACAGAGTTTATATGATGTGAGGATCATGAAAAAAATATAAAATGAATTTTACAGTGATCGAATGAATTGTTTGTGAATTTACCTTACGATTGGATTATGCGAAAAGAAATAAAGCTAGCGATCAAACAAGGGCTTCCCACGACCTAAAACAAATTTTCTTAGCTTCCTTATAACGTGTACAACACCCGAAAAATGTACTATGAACTCCAGAAATTCGTATGATTGAATGGTGAAATTATTTGTGTGTTTAGGATTATGCGGCTAGGGTTTTAGGGTAACAATAAAATGAAATGACCTAATAACATCAAATACCGATCAGGGGGGGGGGATTATGGGCTTAGGAGTCGGTCTTCCATTGACCAAAAATTATGGGCCTTAATTTGGTCTTAAATTGTTAATTATTTGCAAGTTATAATAACTTAAATGTAATTAAATGAATTTAATTTTAAATAAACTTGTATTTGGGTATTTTGTACATATAGTTATGAGAGCCAATGATTTTTGAACAAGTAGAAATTATTTCATTTCATGTATAGCTTATTACTTAAATTTTGGATTTATTTTGGTACTTCATAAGTTTATTAATCAAATTCAAGATTGTAGGGGCATTTTGGTCTTTTTACATGATTTAGATTTTTGGGTATTACAACTTCTTCCCCTCTAACAGAAAAATTTCGTCCTCGAAATTTGCAAGGAATCAGAAATGAAAAGGAACGAAAATAAAACAGACACATACCAGATCAGAATAAAAACTGCGGATAACTGGTTCGTATCGACTCCTCGGTTTCCCAGGTAGCCTCACGCTCTGGGTGATTCTTCCAAAGAATCTTTACGAACGGAATAACCTTATTTCTCATAACTCGCTCATGGCGATCCAGAACTGCTTCCGGCTCTTCAGACAAAGACATATCGGGCCGGATCTGATCAAACGGATAAGACACCACATGCAATGGGTGATAATTGTATCCCCTCAGAAGAGATACATGGAAAACATTATGCACATGAGATAGCTGAGGAGGTAAATCCAGACGATAAGAAACCTCCCCAATACGCTCCAGAATTTCAAAGGGACCAATAAATCGAGGACTCAACTTGCCCTTAATTCCAAAACGCTTAACCCCGCGGAAAGGAGATACTTTCAGAAATACGCGGTCACCAACATTAAACTCCAGGTCACGACGGTGCTTGTCAGCATAGCTCTTCTGACGAGCACGAGCCTCCTTTAACTTTTCCCTAGCAACAGCTACCTTTTCGTTGGTGGTCTGAACCAACTCCGGACCCTCAATAATACGCTCCCCTACTTCATTCCAACAAACCGGCGCTCTACACTTGCGCCCATATAACATCTCGAAAGGAGCCATCCGAATACTAGCATGCCAACTGTTATTATACGCAAACTCCACCAAACATAAATACTCGTCCCAACTACCGGTCCATTCCAAAGCACAAGACCGTAACATATCCTCCAATGTCTGAATGGTCCTCTCCGACTGACCATCTGTCTGGGGATGAAATGCAGTACTAAACTTAAGGCGGGCGCCCCAAGACTTATGAAGTCCCTTCCAGAAATGCGAAGTGAAACGAGGATCACGATCAGAAACAATAGATGAAGGCATACCATGCAATCTGACAATCTCCTGCTGAAAGATCTCCGCCAACTTACTGATACTATAGGTCATACGGATAGGTAAGAAATGAGCAGATTTAGTTAGTCGATCAACGACCACCCAAATCGCATCATGTCTTTTACGAGTCAAAGGCAAACCAGAAACGAAATCCATGGAGATCTCATCCCACTTCCATGTAGGAATCTCCAAAGGCTGCAACAAACCACTAGCCCTCTGATGCTCGATCTTAACTTGCTGGCAGGTCATACATCTAGCAACAAATAACGCCACATCTTGCTTCATACCGCTCCACCAGAAATGCTGCTTAAGATCTCGATACATCTTGGTAGAACCAGGATGTATAGAGAAAGGAGAACTGTGAGCCTCAGTCAACACAGCCTCACGCAAGTCAGAATCATTAGGCACGCATAAACGATCCTCATACCAGACAACTCCGTTATCATCAACTCTAAACTCAGTTTGCTTACCCTCTTCAATATTTTGAACAATAGCCCAGAGCTCACCATCATCTTTCTGAGCCTCTTTAATACGCAACATCAGATTCGACTCAATTTTCAAACTAGCCCAGTAACCAACATCACGCCGAACACACAACTCGACATCCAAACGCTCCAAATCCTTAAGAACATGCGGATCAATCTCCAAACTAGCAATCATTCCAGATTTACGGCTAAGTGCATCAGCAACCACATTAGCCTTGCCTGGATGATACTGGATGTTAGTGTCGTAATCTTTCAGGAGTTCTAACCATCTCCTCTGCCTCATATTAAGCTCCTTCTGAGTAAAGATGTATTTGAGACTCTTGTGATCGGTGAAGATATCACACGATTCACCATACAAGTAATGTCTCCAGATTTTTAATGCAAAAACAACCACTGCTAATTCCAGATCATGAGTTGGATAATTTTATTCATAGGGTTTCAATTGCCGAGAAGCATAGGCAATCACTTTGCCGTGTTGCATAAGCACACAGCCTAAACCCTTCTTAGACGCATCACTATAGATCTGAAAACCTCCAGAACCAGACGGTAAGGTCAGAATAGGTGCAGACACCAATCGCCTTTTCAACTCTTCAAAGCTCTGTTCACGCTCATCAGTCCATACAAACTTTTCACCCTTCCGCATCAACTGAGTTAAAGGCAAAGCTAACTTAGAAAATCCTTCAACAAAACGCCTGTAGTAACCAGCTAACCCCAGAAAACTCCGAATTTCAGTCACCGTGGTAGGTCTCGGCCACTTGGTGATAGCCTCAACCTTAGCGGGATCCATGGTGATACCCTCTGCAGACACAATATGACCAAGGAAAGCGACTTGGTTCAGCCAGAACTCACACTTGGAAAATTTCGCGAATAATTTCTGCTCCCTCAGAATACCCAGAACAATACGCAAATGATGTTCGTGCTCCTTAGACGATTTAGAATACACCAGAATATCATCAATGGAAACAATGACGAACTTATCAAGAAATTCTTGAAAGACCCGGTTCATCAAATCCATAAACACAGCAGGAGCATTTGTTAGGCCAAAAGGCATAACCAGAAACTCATAGTGTCCATAGCGGGTACGGAAAGCAGTCTTAGAGACATCCTGCTCTTTCACTCGTAATTGGTGATAACCAGATCGCAAGTCGATTTTAGAGAACACCTTGGCTCCTTGCAACTGATCAAACAAGTCATCAATGCGAGGAAGCAGATAACGCTTTCGGATGGTAATACGATTCAACTCACGATAATCAATGCACAAACACATAGTCCCATCCTTCTTCTTTACAAATAGAACCGGAGCACCCCAAGGTGAAACACTAGGCCGAATAAAACCGTTCTCCAATAGTTCTTCCAACTGCTCCTTTAATTCCTTTAGCTCAACAGGCGCCATCCGGTATGGAGCCTTAGAGATAGGTTCAGCACCGGGAATCAGATCAATAGAAAATTCAACTTCTCTAGCCGGAGGAAGACCAGGAAGTTCATCAGGAAAAACATCAGCAAAATCCCGAACAATGGGAACGCTAGCAACATCAGGACTTTCTACAGATGAATCTTGACCAGAAGCCAAATAGCCTTGGCAACCATGAGATATCAGAGTTCGTGCTTTCATGGCAGAGATGATTTTAACAGATTTCAGAGGCTGGGAACCATGATAAACAAAGTCAGGATGATGAATATTGCCAAAGATTACCTTACGGGCATAACAATCGATGGTAGCCTTGTGAGCAGCCAACCAATCCATGCCCAGAATGGCATCAAAATCGATCATATCAATGGGAAGCAGATTTGCCGGACGAACACAATCATCGAAACGTAGAGGGCAGTTCACATATTCATGATCAATAATCACTTGGGTTTTCATTGGGGTTGCAATGGATATATGATGCGTGCGATGTGTCGTTGCGGTTTAGCAGTATTAATGCCTACTCAAGTTTTAAATTTATATTTAGCCGACTTATCAATAACACACACACTTAACGACCAGTGTACCCGGTCAGTATGAATATAATGGTAAGTAGAGTGTCGATCACTAAGAGTGAAACGTATTATCTAGTTATTCTAATCAGTATTTTAATATATTAAGTTAGCTATACAACCTAATCTAACGCAAGGGGGGTCAGCCTGAGAGACTGGCACGATTTGGTTGCAATTAAATAATAAACTAAACCAATAGGCACGAATCAGCGAATAGCACACACGTACACAGATAAATACTTGAGACAATAAGAGGGCTGTCCTTAAGATAAGTAGTTTGTCACTTGTTTTATTGCTAGTGTTATATGAAGTGTATAGTTCGATGCAACGCACCGAGATTAAGTCCTTTCTCGTTGGTTCTAATCTTATCGGCGAGTAAACCCTTAATGATTACTTATGACTATCCTATTTATCTTTCTCCTACTTTTCTACAAACCATAGAATGCATAGGCGATCTAATAAATAGGCGAGGGCAGAGGCATGGCGACTCGATCAACGCTCAGCTAGACACAGAGGTTATCAATGCACTAATAAAATTCACCAAAGACATCAACATATAAACTTTAATTAATGAGAAAGCAGTTTTAAGGGAGTGCAATCTTTCCGTTGTCACATTACACAAGCCACCAATCTTGATGAATTAAAGTTTACTAACACAATAAAACAAAACTACTTAATGAATTAATCACATGCAGCACCTTCTTACAGCTCTTGTATCTTTGATTTGAGTGTGTCTTGTGCTCGCTATTCGACTGAATTCGTTCTTGGTTTCTGTACTTCGATCTTCGTATATAATATATGTCTCCCGAAATTCGTCTGGTCTTGGGGTATTTATAGTTTCTGTCTGAGGGTAAGATGCGGCGCATCTAGTAAGTAGATGCGGCGCATTTACTTAACTTCGCGTGGGGTCCAAGATTATAATATTCAGGAATATTCGTACACCGCCAGAAGATGCGGCGTATCTTTATCTTTGGATGCGGCGCATGTCCTCTTGTATCTTGGATCGTATCTGGTGAGATCTTGATAGCGATGCGCCGTATGTGATAAGCAAGATGCGGCGCATCTGGAGCAGATTAGTCTTGATCTTGTACATTTCAGTAGACTCTTAACTTCTTGCATGTTTTGCTCCATAATTAGTCCAAAATCGCCAAGTTTCACCAAATGCTTGTTTTCAACTGAGAATTATAAAAGTAAACGATTAAGTATCAATCCTCATACATAATATAATAAAACAAGTCAAATTAATATGATAAATGATAGTAATAAAATGTACTTATTTGAGTTCATCAAATATCCCCCACTTGAACTTTACTTGTCCCCAAGTAAACCTTAGAATTAATCTTATGAAAATGTATCCTAAAAGATATTAGGATTTATTTTTATATTTAAGCATGTATTCATTTTTGTCATAATCACACAACTAAACACTTAACGAATTAGAAGTAAAATAAAATATTTTGATAAAAGCAAATCTAATCGTTTAACTGTCCAGTCGCGATGAATATTCTATCATAAGCTTGGCAAGTATACACATCTCCCCCACTAAAGCCAAGGAATAACAAGTCTAAAGCGGTAAAAAGGGTTTTTAGTCTTAAGGGTTAATTATTCTTAATCTCTATCGATCTCAAATTCCAGAAAAGGCGACAAAATCACAAATACATGATCGAATCCACGAACACGATACTTGCAATTGCTCAAGTCCTTAACTCGAATAGGCTAAAGATAGGTCCAAACTTCACCAATAATAATATATAAAAAAGGGCGACAAAATCATAAATACATAGCCGAATCCACGACTACGATACTTAAGATTGCTCAAATCCCTAATCTCAATAAATCAAAGGTTTGGTTGGATAAAGAATAATACAGGGCATGGATAATATTTGGGATATAAATTGGTGTAAAAATAAAAAATAAACAAAACAAATAAATTAAAATCCTAAGTGTGGTTAATCACTATCCCAACCATCCCATGAATAAGACTCATATCATTGAATAACTCACGCTTTAACACTTGAAACACACGCTTTTGGTAGACATGAATTATACTCAACAAGATCTTAATCAAAGAATAAACCTTAGTTGACGTTCTCATAACTGCCAACTCCCATTTCAATCCATAAATATATAACAACTAGTGGTGATATCGACCAATTACATAACTTTACATCGTTGGTTAAATCAAACATCCAACTTTTTCTTATTCTTTTCTTTTCTTTTTTTCAATTTTTACAATTTTTTTTTTTTTTTTTTTTTTTTTTTTTTTTTTTTTTTTTTTTTTTTTTTTAATTACATAAACATAGATGTGTAAAATTTCACCACATCACTATAATGATAATTCTGGATAATTATTCCATACTTTTCATGACTTCAGAAATAACGGTAATAGTGATGAACTCAAATAAGTACATTTTATTACTATCATTTATCCTATTAATTTGACTTGTTTTATTATATTATGTATGAGGATTGATACTTAATCGTTTACTTTTGTAATTCTCAGTTGAAAACAAGCATTTGGTGAAACTTGGCGATTTTGGACTAATTATGGGGCAAAACATGCAAGAAGTTAAGAGTCTACTGAAATGGACAAGATCAAGACTAATCTGCTCCAGATGCGCCGCATCTTGCTTATCACATACGGCGCATCGCTATCAAGATCTCACCAGATACGATCCAAGATACAAGAGGACATGCGCCGCATCCAAAGATAAAGATACGCCGCATCTTCTGGCGGTGTACGAATATTCCTGAATATTATAATCTTTGACCCCACGCGAAGTTAAGTAAATGCGCCGCATCTACTTACTAGATGCGCCGCATCTTACCCTCAGACAGAAACTATAAATACCCCAAGACCAGACGAATTCGAGGTGACATATATTATATACGAAGACCGAAGTACAGAAACCAAGGACGAATTCAGTCAAGGCAACAGCACAAGACACACCCAAATCAAAGATACAAGAGCTGTAAGAAGGTGCTGCATGTGTTTAATTCATTAAGTAGTTTTGTTTTATTGTGTTAGTAAACTTTAATTCATCAAGATTGGTGGCTTGTGTAATGTGACAACGGAAAGATTGCACTCCCTTAAAAATGCTTTCTCATTAATTAAAGTTTATATGTTGATGTCTTTGGTGACTTTTATTAGTGCATTGATAACCTCTGTGTCTAGCTGAGCGTTGATCGGGTCGCCATGCCTCTGCCCTCGCCTGTTTATTAGATCGCCTATGCATTCTATGGTCTGTAGAAAAGTAGGAGAAAGATAAATAGGATAGTCATAAGTAATCATTAAGGGTTTACTCGCCGATAAGATTAGAACCAACGAGAAAGGACTTAATCTCGGTGCGTTGCATCGAACTATACACTTCATATAAAACTAGCAATAAAACAAGTGACAAACTACTTATTATCAGGACAGCCCTCTTATTGTCTCGAGTATTTATCTGTGTACGTGTGTGCTACTTGCTGATTTGTGCCTATTGGTTTAGTTTATTATTTAATTGCAACCAAATCGTGCCAGTCTCTCAGGCTGAACCCCCTTGCGTTAAATTAGATTGTATAGCTAACTTATTATATTAAAATACTGATTAGAATAACTAGATAATACGTTCCACTCTTAGTGATCGACACTCTACTTACCATTATATTCATACTGACCGGGTACACTGCTCGTTAAGTGTGTGTGTGTTATTGATAAGTCGGCTAAATATAAACTTAAAACTTGAGTAGGCATTAATACTGCTAAACCGCAACGACACATCGCACGCATCAAGTTTTTGGCGCCGCTGCCGGGGAGTGAATTGTTATTATCTGTTAATTTGATTAGTATTTTAATTAGGTTTCTAATTTTTTTTTATCTAACCGCTAATTTTGTTGTGTATTAGATTAATTTGCATTCATTGTATTATTTTGCATTTTTTCTGTTTTTGTGTGTTATTTGTTTGCTTTTATTTGTGTTTATTTTCGTGTGTTTTTATTTGTTTTGATTTTTCGTAATTTTTGTATTCTGCTATCGTTGTACTGAGCTAAATCGAACGATACGGCGCATCTATCTTCATAGATACGGCGTATTGCGTTCAAAATTTTTTATAAAATACAACGCGTTTAAATAATTCGATACGACGCATCTTTTCCCCAAGATACGGCGTATCTGTTTTTGATAAATTTTTTTTTCTAAACGTTAACGCCATACGACGCATCTGCTTTAGCAGATACGGCGTATCTATTATTTTTATTAAAAACAGTTTTCGAATTATTAAACAGATACGGCGTATCGATTTTTATCGATACGGCGCATCTTCTGAATCAAAAATCTTATATTTTGAAACGTAACGAAAATACGGCGCATTAACCTTTGTTAATACGGCGAATATAATTTGATAAATATTATTGATTTTTGATATTTACTTTGATCGGTTCGCTACTCTCGTGTGCAAGTTGTTTATTTTCAGGATAAATGATGACTCGAGCATCACCATGTAAGATCACATTCTGAACCAAACCGAGAGATGCAAGCTGGAGTGATCAAACATATGACAACAAGAGTGGAGGAAAACTCAATACTGGTAACATTAAACGTCTTAAATTCTTGAAATAGAACTCCTGGTAACCTCAACGATAATTCAACCAGCCCAAAGGAAAGTTCTCTACTATATAATCTCAATTTTATTTATCCATATAATACATCTGATTAAAATTGTAATCTTAATTTTGTATGCTTAAAAACGATATTTGTTCCTAACCTCGGAATAAATTCTTATCCTCTAAACTATAAGATTACAATTGTTAATAAAACGTTTATACCTATTGCTCTTATTTTGAATTCATTTATATCGTATGGTGTAACCGTTTTACCCCAATTTGGTGTATAAAGAATCGTGTTGCGGAGGCCAAGGTACGTTCCTCATCTAAATTTCGTTCACTAATATAGCGATACGGCGGATCTAATTATCCAAAGCGCCGTATCTCTGACCAACTAGGATTCATTGACTAGTCAACGAGATTAAATAGATACGGCGCATCCAAATTTTCAATACGGCGCATCGTTTTGCCCTATAAATACGACGGGAATGCGCCGGATCTAAAACCTTTACCGCATAAACTCACACAGTTAAGAACTTACACACACTGAAATTATACTCTAATTCCGATCATTTTTCTTAAATCCGCCTCTAATCCGATCTATAATTCATCACCTAATCATCAAATTAAGGTAATTATTCTATTTCGATTTAATCTTGGTTAATACGAAAATTAGGGTTTATATGATTAATTCGATTTGTGCTTAAATGATATAGAGATATGATTAGGACTTGTAATAGATGATTTTCCCCGTATTTAACTTGCGTAAATAATCGAATTTCTGGCCTAGTTTGATTTGAACGAAAATTTGGGAAAATGAATTCGATTTTGAATATTTAGCAGGAAGGTGGATTAGTAAAATGCAATGAGCTATTAGAACTGATATAAGGAGTACATGATACTGTGATATTTAGTGGTAGTTTACGTCACGGATACGGATTCTTGAAAAGCCTGCCTGATCCCCTTTATTTATACTGATATGCTTTTAGATGCGGCACATCTAGGTTGATTGATGCGGCGTAACGACCTATTTCCAAATTAATAAAATTCTAGATACGCCGTATTGCTTAATCTAGATACGACGCATCTACATAAGCCGTATCTCATCTCTTGCTCCGCATCTCTTATATTTCGTGCAGATACGCCGCACTGATTAAATCAGATGTGCCGTATCCACCTTTCTTGCAGACTGCTTATTAACTTTGAAAATTTATTTCAGATGGCACTACCAGAAGTTGAACAAAGACATCAGTGGTTACGCTTCGAGAATATGGGGCTAACCCCTGGCACTTTGGAGGACTACTTACGGAGACTTGAGTCGATTTACTTTAGGAGGATATTCAGGGTACAGGTTTTGGATTTTGATGATGTGGGATTGATTGGGGCAGGACATGCTGCTGAGAGTTTACAGCATAGGATGGAGATGATAGTTACTGGAGATGATGAGGAGGTGGTGTTCAGATCTAGTGCTTGGGAGAGACTGTTCAGGATTGACGAGCCCTTGGTACGGGAGCTCATGATGGAGTTTTTTAGTACATTTTACTACAGAGAGACGGATACTGATTTGGATATTGCTGACACCCTTGTGTTTAGACTGGGTGGGGTGTCGAGGCAGATGTCTATGAGATAGTTCATTTTGGCCATGGGTTTGCATACGGTTGAGGAGCTTGAGTTAGATGGGTTTGCCAGATATTGGGATGATAGTTTGAGAGCGGTCCCTGACAGAGCATTATTCAGTGATTACTGGGATAGGATTTCTTTGGGGGGTGACATCCTTACTTCTACCCCCTCTTACACTTTGATCAGGGAGCCGATGAGGAGGCTGTGCCACCGTTTGATTGCACTTACCATTGCTGGGAGGGGTCAGTCACCTGAGAAGGTTACCACTCTCGACCTCTTCCTCTTGAGGAGCATGGATGAGGGGTTGTCGGTGAACATCCCCCACTTTTTGGCACACTACCTCCACCGGTCGGCCGCAGGGAGAGATAGGAGGAGCCATATGACTGGCGGACATTTTGTTTCTAGGCTGGCCCGCCATTTTGGAGTGATTGGAGCGGAGATTCCAGTGGGGCTGGAGGTTGTGGTGACTAGTCTCTGATGAAGCGAAAAGTGTACCGCTTTTAAGGGGTCATTTAAGCCCTAAATCGTATTTATTTGATCAAATATTGCCCTAAATCGTTCCTTTTGTCATTTTAGGTACTTTTGAGGAGAAATCTGGAAAAGGAGGCATTTTAGACGTTTTTGGAGCATAAAAGTGAAGAAAACGACAAAGTCTCAAGAATCGGCTAAAAGTTACTCTTGACGGCGTCACAATTTACTCTGGACGGCGTCATGCCTTGGCAAGAAAAAGTGGACGTGAAATTTACTCATGATGAGCCAGTGAAAATAGCATGTGAATTCTGACGGCGTCACGCTTTAACTTGATCAAGGGCGTCACGGCTTAAATCATAAGGGGACGGCGTCACGTTCTAGGTTCGACGGCGTCAAGCCTTGATAAGCCAGAATGGATTTTTGAAGAGCTAAAGAGGGACGGCGTCAAGAAGGTCATCCGGGAACCCTAAAAGCGGCGAGGTGACGGCGTCACACTCCATAAGGTGACGCCGTCAGATCCAAAAATCTATATATAGTTTTCTAATTTTTTGTCATTAAAAGAGAG
This sequence comes from Artemisia tridentata subsp. tridentata, assembly GCA_021014915.2. Lineage (NCBI taxonomy): Eukaryota > Viridiplantae > Streptophyta > Magnoliopsida > Asterales > Asteraceae > Artemisia > Artemisia tridentata. The sequence goes on from CP139505.1 coordinate 423,451,202, forward strand.
CTTAGTGTGTGGAATTTTGGGAGAAAACCCTAAGACGATTTTAGCTACTTTTTCAAGGCTTTTTGCCTTGAGATCTTCCATGTTACATTGAAAGATAAGTTATCAATTAATCATTCAATATGTCTATGTGTTGTTTGATTCTATCTTATTCTTGTCTTTTGTTTAACATGTTAGGCTAATTTTATCTTGTGTTTGCTTAGATCTAATGAAACCTAGCTATTGATTATTGGTTATTAGTGTGTTGTTAGTTGTATTGGATGATTGTTTATCTATGTCAGGCTTAAGAAAACTGGCTAACTTCCTATTCGGTAACTTGCTTGAACGTCTTAAGAAACATGAACCAAATGCGTACTAAAGGTTTTTATGGTTGTATTTAATGCACAAGCGAATTCTAGTGATCCCATGTTAGGAGCTTCCTAGCCGGCTCGACATAGGAGTGAAGTAGGAGCTTGTAGAGTTGGGGAAGTAAGTACGCCACCCCACGAATGGTATTAAGGAATACACCCGTCATCCACGCGACTAATACACACTAATTAACCGGTAAAAGATAGTTAGGGAGTAAGGAAATCTAAGTAAACACATTTCTCTACACATAAGTTTCTCACCACATTTTATTTTCAGTTATTTACTTTATTTGCATTTGTAGTTATTTGGGTTAGTTGACTAGCAACTAATTCCGCCCACTCTTTCAAACCCGAGATTTTACTTGCTTTTCATAAAATATAAAAAACATAAAAAGAACCTTCCTCAACCCTTAGACCTAATTAGAGTAGCCTTTCACACCTAACGAACACTATTCCCTGTGGAGAACGATCAATCCCCCGTACTTACCACTACACTATACTACATCGGTCAGGTACACTGCCTGGTGGGGTTGTAAGCCTCTTGAGATCCCTCGAGAGGTAAAACCTGTTGTAAGGTTACAAAACCACGCATCAAGTTTTTGGCGCCGCTGCCGGGGAATAGTTATTGTTTAGGTTGAATTTTTATTTCTATTAGGTCTACTCACTAGATTCCTTTCTAGTGAGATTTTTATTTTTCTTTTTATTAGATTTCTTTAGTCTATCTTTTTCTTTGTGCCCTTTGTTTGTAAAACCATTTTCATTTGTCACCATGGCGGATGAAATTCCATTTAGATCATTAACAATAGAGGAACAATTACTTTACACGGATAGATTTGCTTCCTGTTGTTCCAATGAATTTTTAAGTGATCTTAGATATATACAAGAGGAGATGGGTATAAAGTTTGATAGGTTTGATGAATTATGTGCATGTGTGGCTTCTATTAAACAATCATTGTTAGGATCAACTCCTTTTAATAAGACCCTTTGGAAAAATTTTGAGGAAAGCCTCCTAACCGTGAACCATAAGTTTAATGAATTAATGGGTTCGTATACATCACAACTTGAGGAAACAATTGAGGAGGATTTAGCCGAACATGAGCATATTGAGCAAAAAGACCTAGGTTTTATGATCAATGACTTTGAATCTCAAGGAACACATGATGAATCCTTTAGGCAAATTGAACATAGTAATCATGTTATCGGGGAAGATTCTTATGAATCGGACTTAGAACTTGAAATGGCTAGAGAAGGATTTGAGATACTTAGGAACATGTTTGGGTTAGATTCTACTAAAACACATGATGTGGATATAATTGATATAGAGACAAGGAAGGATGAGGTAAATAACACAAACCTACAAAGTACCCCACAAGTCCTACCATCATTCGAGGCATACATACCGCCCGTGACTTACCCGGAAGAAGTAGGAGGGACTATAGGAACCCCAATTGAAGTAGAACCTTTGGAAGAAACAAAACTAGAAGAAATAGGTTTGAATACTTGTAGTCATAACCTTTCTTTTAGTTCTATGGAAGTTCCTAGTTTTGATGAACCGGAGCCTAAACCAAAACCGTTACCTAATCTTCCATCCTTAGATGTGAACTTAGGAATTGAATTAGGTCCCGATCCATCCATTAAACCATGTAGTCCGGGTAATGTTAAGATTAAGGTAGTAGACTCTAGGCCTTGTAGAGAGGAAGCTAACATAGGAGTGAACCATGACCTTACATACTTACATCACCCATTCATGATTGATCACAAGAAACATTATGGGTTTAAACCGGGTTTATTAGGTCAAGATGGATTCCCAACTAGGAATCTCTCAAAGTTGATAGAAGATGATCCCTTTCTAGGAGAAAATCTTAATCCGCCCACTAACCCAATTGAATTAGGTAAGGTTATGATGATAGGATCCCGCACCTTTGAGCATATAATTCACCCGTCACTCTTTCCTCACTTGGCATATTTCCACCCTAAGGGTGTGTATCGCTACTTTCACCCACACTTAATCCTAAGTGTAGGGAAAACCTCCCCTATTTCTGTTAAATAAGGGTAGAGTCAGGCTCGTGACTCGAACAAAAACAAGCGCTTCTTGGGAGGCAACCCAAGCTTTATTTGTTTTATTTGCTTTGTGTGTTTATTTATTTGTTTGTTTGATTTTATTTGTTTCCGTATGTGTGTTTAATTTTTATTAGTATTGATTCATGTTCAAAAGTAAATTGTGAAAATGCTTTATGTTGTTTTTAACTTCGTCTTAGCTACATATAAAGGTATTTTGCAAAAGATAAGTGTAAGGGAAATCTAAATCGGTTTATTAGAACACAAATGAACATGAATCATAATAATAATAAATTAGCATACATATTCGTAATTGTTTGAGTCAAATGCTTGTATCGAGTCATAATGATGTTTTGCAGGATTTCCAGGAAGTAAGGTAAAGGTTTTTCCAGAAATTTTCCGGAAACTTAACATGAGAATTCTGTCAGATCATATCTGACGGCGTCAGGATTTACAACCTGACGGCGTCAGATTTAATTTTCAGAAATTTTTGGAAATTTTGTTTTCATAAAAAGTTTTTATTAAAATCTCCAACTTATAATCTCCAGGAATCTGCAAAATTATCATTCCACAAGCATTATATCCTTATATATAGATTTTTCCCGCCGATGTTATGCAGGTTTTCGTGTTTGTTTTCTCAGGTTTAACAGGTTATTTTGGACAAGGAAATGTTTTGAATCAAGCTTATGGCGATGCATTAGTCATGGAGCTTCAACATTACTTTGGAAGAAGATTTAACCGTGTAATTTCATTATCCACCGAACGAATCAGGGGAGTATTTGATTTCATTCTTTTACTTTTTACTTTTACATCTTGTTATTTGAACATTGGGGACAATGTTCATCTTAAGTGTAAGGGGGGTAAAAGTACGATTAGAGAATGCAATTGCGCTTGATTTTTGTTTGTTTAATGGTAGATGTGTAATAAAACTGAGATAAATACCTGTTAGGGCAATTTTAGTGCCAAATTTAAAATTTTTTACAACATATAGGAGTGAAACTTTGATCTTAATGAGCGTCTCACGGATAGGAGTTATATGACTAGCACAAAAACCGTACCACTAAAAAATTTTCCACCCCAAATATGTGAGGTTCGCCCCTAGAATTGGTAGGAAAAGCATTTATGCTATGATGTGTGTACCGGTAGCACTTAGATTCTAGAACTTGCGTTAGGACCATTCCGAGGCCACAAGTGAGACTACATTCGTGTAGTTAGATTTACTACATGATAAGAGGCATTAGGATTAACCCATTGTTTTACACCTGTGTTTTTGTTATAATTACATTGGCTACATTGGTCAAGTAATTCTCCCACACCCTTTGCGTTGTACTCATTTTTAGTACACGATACCCCTAGTACACCCCTCAGAGCCTATCTTTTCGTTTCGACCTTTAAGCATTTTACTTAAAGGAAGAATTTGTTACACCCCACTTAAATGTACACCCAAATCGCCTTAGCCTACCTTGTATGCACTCATTTTTAGTGCATTATTGTTACAACCTTTGTTTAAACCCTTAGTTAATTATCTAATTGATTACATGGTTGCTAAGTCGAGTCATATCCTTGTACATATTGTTTTGGGACGATTGGGACTCATGGGTAAAGTACTAGTGTAATGGATTAATGGGGAAGAACATCATTTATTACCCCCATATGTGCTAAATGTTTTAAAAGTACTCCAAGTTTTTCAATTATCTTAATTCGAGTCATTAGATTAGTATTTGTAAAGTTATGTAAAAATTCAAGTGTAAGGGGAATGCAATGCCCCTATGATGTATTATTTTGGATGGTAGGGCAAAAGTGTATGCAAAAAAAAAAAAAAAAAAAAAAAAAAAAAAAAAAAAAAAAAAAAATGAGAAAAAGAAAAATAGAAAAAAAACATATGGACTACCATCCCGTTTTATTTTATGTTTTTTTTGTTATTTTGTTATTTCGTTTCTAGCTTAAGATCGAGTCTAGTCTTGGCTTAGCAACATTGTATAGTACATGTAATTGATCAAGATCTTTAACTAGCCACCAGTAAAATATCCTTTATCCAACCAAACCGTGTTTTCCTTTTCCCTACACCTAACGTTATAACCCATTTAAAAGCCCTCTTTGATAGTTTATCTTAGGTGCTTACGCCTAGTGGAGGAGGTTTTCGATCCTTTCCCAAGCCTATGGTAATCTATTTGCTATGACAGGTAGTGAGAGATATTACCCGTTTTCATTTATGAGATTTATTTTGATGACACTTGAGAGATGTGAGTATCTAAACACTACTTGTGAGGTGCTAGTTTGTAATCTCCGTGCTTATTATGATTAGAGTGGAACGATTATTTGTTGTAATTACTTTTATGTTTGCATTAAATGACCCCTAACTTGTATTTTGATTAGAATAAAAGCGCATTTGCTTGAGGACAAGCAAATCTCAAGTGTAAGGGTATTTGATGAAGCGAAAAGTGTACCGCTTTTAAGGGGTCATTTAAGCCCTAAATCGTATTTATTTGATCAAATATTGCCCTAAATCGTTCCTTTTGTCATTTTAGGTACTTTTGAGGAGAAATCTGGAAAAGGAGGCATTTTAGACGTTTTTGGAGCATAAAAGTGAAGAAAACGAGAAAGTCTCAAGAATCGGCTAAAAGTTACTCTTGACGGCGTCACAATTTACTCTGGACGGCGTCATGCCTTGGCAAGAAAAAGTGGACGTGAAATTTACTCATGATGAGCCAGTGAAAATAGCATGTGAATTCTGACGGCGTCACGCTTTAACTTGATCAAGGGCGTCACGGCTTAAATCATAAGGGACGGCGTCACGTTCTAGGTTCGACGGCGTCAAGCCTTGATAAGCCAGAATGGATTTTTGAAGAGCTAAAGAGGGACGGCGTCAAGAAGGTCATCCGGGAACCCTAAAAGCGGCGAGGTGACGGCGTCACACTCCATAAGGTGACGCCGTCAGATCCAAAAATCTATATATAGTTTTCTAATTTTTTGTCATTAAAAGAGAGCTTAGTGTGTGGAATTTTGGGAGAAAACCCTAAGACGATTTTAGCTACTTTTTCAAGGCTTTTTGCCTTGAGATCTTCCATGTTACATTGAAAGATAAGTTATCAATTAATCATTCAATATGTCTATGTGTTGTTTGATTCTATCTTATTCTTGTCTTTTGTTTAACATGTTAGGCTAATTTTATCTTGTGTTTGCTTAGATCTAATGAAACCTAGCTATTGATTATTGGTTATTAGTGTGTTGTTAGTTGTATTGGATGATTGTTTATCTATGTCAGGCTTAAGAAAACTGGCTAACTTCCTATTCGGTAACTTGCTTGAACGTCTTAAGAAACATGAACCAAATGCGTACTAAAGGTTTTTATGGTTGTATTTAATGCACAAGCGAATTCTAGTGATCCCATGTTAGGAGCTTCCTAGCCGGCTCGACATAGGAGTGAAGTAGGAGCTTGTAGAGTTGGGGAAGTAAGTACGCCACCCCACGAATGGTATTAAGGAATACACCCGTCATCCATGCGACTAATACACACTAATTAACCGGTAAAAGATAGTTAGGGAGTAAGGAAATCTAAGTAAACACATTTCTCTACACATAAGTTTCTCACCACATTTTATTTTCAGTTATTTACTTTATTTGCATTTGTAGTTATTTGGGTTAGTTGACTAGCAACTAATTCCGCCCACTCTTTCAAACCCGAGATTTTACTTGCTTTTCATAAAATATAAAAAACATAAAAAGAACCTTCCTCAACCCTTAGACCTAATTAGAGTAGCCTTTCACACCTAACGAACACTATTCCCTGTGGAGAACGATCAATCCCCCGTACTTACCACTACACTATACTACATCGGTCAGGTACACTGCCTGGTGGGGTTGTAAGCCTCTTGAGATCCCTCGAGAGGTAAAACCTGTTGTAAGGTTACAAAACCACGCATCAGTCTCCCAGTTATTGACAGGGATTATTTGGTTAGACTTGGGATCTGTCAGTTGGCTATGGGAGAGTACGTTTGGGTAGCATTAGGGCCCGCCAGAGCTGCAGGACCAGAGGCGGAGCAGGGAGGCCCTCAGGGACCTCCGGCTGCTGCTCCAGCCCATCAGGAGGAGCTGCAGGCACCAGTACCCCCACCAGTCCCTGTACGCACCATGGGTCAGAGAGTTGACGCAGTCAAGGGAGAGCTGAGAGCCTTGAGAGGCATTGTTGATGGTATGAGGAGGGACTCAGAGTGGCTGGTTATGAGTGTGAGCAGACTTTTGGAGCAGCAGGGTATTACCCACACCCGTTCAGATGGTACTCATGTTGCGGGAGTGACACGTGCATATGCTCGCAGAGTCCGGCCTAGGACCGATGATGCCAGCACTTCAGGGACCCACCCACACGACCACACTGACCCTTGATCTTTTGATTCCACGTGTTTATTGACATTATTCCATGCACATTATTATTATTATTCTTTTTGGATTGTACTAATCTATATTCTCATTTATGTATTTGATGTTTCAGTTTATATTTCTTGATATGCTTGACAAAGACTGGCATTAAGTTCAGCATGAGAGTATGAGAGGACGTGAGAGATGAACCATGGAATGAGCCATTTTTGCAACAGACTGTTAGTAGTCTAGCTGGTGAACACATGCGCCGCATCTGGGGAACAGATGCGACGCATCCTATCCTTTATTTCATTTTATTTTTGTTTTAGGCCGCAGAGGATACGGCGCATCTAAATCCTGAGATGCGACGCATCTCCTGCAATGGTCATATCTTACTTTATTTTATTTTTCTGCATTTATTTTTTATTTTCGAATTTAAAACTTTTTATCAGTTTATTTTAATGCGGCGCATCCCTGGTTAAGGATGCGGCGCATCTTCTATTCTGATCCGTATTTATTCCAGGCTCGATACGGCGTATCTTTTTCCATAAGATACGGCGCATCGACTGACCTGATGATTTCCATTTTTAATTTTTATGTTTTATTTTTACCTAACTACTAATGTGTTATGCAAGTTGAACCTTTCTTACCTTAGGTGTGTTCTGAAGCCTTGGTGGTATTATAGATTCCTGCATTTCCTGTGGATACATCAATTATGAAGCTTAAACGTTCTAATCCACAAGAAAGATGATTTTTGCTCTAATACTAAAGGAGGATCATACCGAGCAAATCTCAGGGGAGTTTTTCTGTTCTAATTCTTTTATTTTCCAGTTTTTAACCTTTTATACAAACAACGAGGACGTTGTTTAACTTAAGTGGGGGGATTGGAGAATTAGAACACTTAACACTTACTTGTCCTAAACTTTTCAAAATATGCTTAAAATGTGCTTAATATATCAAAATTTAAAATTTTTAGCATGTTTTTGTTTAAAGTCTCAGTTGCATAGCTGCACACATGACGTTATTTTCAAAAATTGTGATTTTTCAAAATTCACAAATCTATGAGTGTGCCGGTGACTTGTAAACTTTAGAACTTGGCTTGTATACTATTCGAGACCACCATAATGAGTATTATTGATATAATTGGAATGACTTGTCTAAATTGGTAAATTTCTAGGATTACACCCAAATAGCCTTTATATGTTTTGTGTTATTAGCTAACTACACTGGTTAGTTAACCCCCGTATAAACCCCTTTTGTTGCTCTCATTTTTAGAGTAAGATACCCCTAGAAAAACCCTCAGAGCCATTCCTTTCGTTTCTTACACCTTTGTTAAAATGTTTCGTTACACCCTTAAACCTTAGCCTACCCTGTAGATTAAAATCCGTGGTTGGTTAATTGCTATAGGCAAAGTGTGTTTCCTTACATTACCTGTGTTCGCGTGCGTAATTCATTATCTATGGTTAGGTCGGGAAATTGCATAATGCGATTGAAGTGAAAGTAAATATTGTATATTTTTGAGTTTATTTTTCGTGTGTTTACTACTTTCACTATTACTGTTATTTATGAAGTTATGAAAAGTATGGAAAAATTATCTAGAATTATCATTATAGTGATGTGGTGAAATTTTACACATATATGTTGATGTAAAAAAAAAAAAAAAAAAAAAAAAAAAAATCGAAAATATAAGAAAAGAAAAAGAAAAAAGATGAGTTGGATGTTTGATTAAACCAACGATGTAAAGTTTTGTATTAAGTGGTCGATATCACCACTAATTGTTGTTATATATTTATGGATTGAAATGGGAGTTGGCAGTTATGGGAACGTCAACTAAGGTTTATTTCTTTGATTAAGATCTTGTTGAGTATAATTCGTGTCTACCTAAAGCGTGTGTTTCAAGTGATTAAAGCGTGAGTTATTCAATGATATGAGTCTTATTCATGGGATGGTTGGGATAGTGATTAACCACACTTAGGATTTTAATTTATTTGTTTCGTTTATTTTTTATTTTTACACCAATTTATATCCCAAATATTACCCATGCCCTGTATTATTCTTTATCCAACCAAACCTTTGATTTATTGAGATTAGGGATTTGAGCAATCTTAAGTATCGTAGTCGTGGATTCGGCTATGTATTTATGATTTTGTCGCCCTTTTTGATATATTATTATTGGTGAAGTTTGGACCTATCTTTAGCCTATTCGAGTTAAGGATTTGAGCAATTGCAAGTATCGTGTTCGTGGATTCGATCATGTATTTGTGATTTTGTCGCCTTTTCTGGAATTTGAGATCGATAGAGATTAAGAATAATTAACCCTTAAGCCTCAAAACCCTTTTTACTGCTTTAGACTTGTTATTCCTTAGCTTTAGTGAGGGAGATGTGTATACTTGCCAAGCTTATGATAGAATATTCGTCGCGACTGGACAATTAAACGATTAGATTTGCTTTTATCAAATTATTTTATTTTACTTCTAATTCGTTAAGTGTTTAGTTGTGTGATTATGAGAAAAATGAATACATGCTTAAATATAAAAATAAATCCTAATATCTTTTAGGACACATTTTCATAAGATTAATTCTAAGGTTTACTTGGGGACAAGTAAAGTTCAAGTGGGGGGATATTTGATGAACTCGAATAAGTACATTTTATTACTATCATTTATCCTATTAATTTGACTTGTTTTATTATATTATGTATGAGGATTGATACTTAATCGTTTACTTTTGTAATTCTCAGTTGAAAACAAGCATTTGGTGAAACTTGGCGATTTTGGACTAATTGTGGGGCAAAACATGCAAGAAGTTAAGAGTCTACTGAAATGGACAAGATCAAGACTAATCTGCTCCAGATGCGCCGCATCTTGCTTATCACATACGGCGCATCGCTATCAAGATCTCACCAGATACGATCCAAGATACAAGAGGACATGCGCCGCATCCAAAGATAAAGATACGCCGCATCTTCTGGCGGTGTACGAATATTCCTGAATATTATAATCTTGGACCCCACGCGAAGTTAAGTAAATGCGCCGCATCTACTTACTAGATGCGTCGCATCTTACCCTCAGACAGAAACTATAAATACCCCAAGACCAGACGAATTCGAGGTGACATATATTATATACGAAGACCGAAGTACAGAAACCAAGGACGAATTCAGTCAAGGCAGCAGCACAAGACACACCCAAATCAAAGATACAAGAGCTGTAAGAAGGTGCTGCATGTGTTTAATTCATTAAGTAGTTTTGTTTTATTGTGTTAGTAAACTTTAATTCATCAAGATTGGTGGCTTGTGTAATGTGACAACGGAAAGATTGCACTCCTTTAAAACTGCTTTCTCATTAATTAAAGTTTATATGTTGATGTCTTTGGTGACTTTTATTAGTGCATTGATAACCTCTGTGTCTAGCTGAGCGTTGATCGGGTCGCCATGCCTCTGCCCTCGCCTGTTTATTAGATCGCCTATGCATTCTATGGTCTGTAGAAAAGTAGGAGAAAGATAAATAGGATAGTCATAAGTAATCATTAAGGGTTTACTCGCCGATAAGATTAGAACCAACGAGAAAGGACTTAATCTCAGTGCGTTGCATCGAACTATACACTTCATATAAAACTAGCAATAAAACAAGTGACAAACTACTTATTATCAGGACAGCCCTCTTATTGTCTCGAGTATTTATCTGTGTACGTGTGTGCTACTTGCTGATTCGTGCCTATTGGTTTAGTTTATTATTTAATTGCAACCAAATCGTGCCAGTCTCTCAGGCTGAACCCCCTTGCGTTAAATTAGATTGTATAGCTAACTTATTATATTAAAATACTGATTAGAATAACTAGATAATACGTTCCACTCTTAGTGATCGACACTCTACTTACCATTATATTCATACTGACCGGGTACACTGCTCGTTAAGTGTGTGTGTTATTGATAAGTCGGCTAAATATAAATTTAAAACTTGAGTAGGCATTAATACTGCTAAACCGCAACGACACATCGCACGCATCAAATAGTGAAAGTAGTAAACACACGAAAAATAAACTCAAAAATATACAATATTTACTTTCACTCCAATCGCATTGTGCAATTTCCCGACCTAACCATAGATAATGAATTACGCACGCGAACACAGGTAATGTAAGGAAACACACTTTGCCTATAGCAATTAACCAACCACGGATTTTAATCTACAGGGTAGGCTAAGGTGTAAGGGTGTAACGAAACATTTTAACAAAGGTGTAAGAAACGAAAGGAATGGCTCTGAGGGTTTTTCTGGGGGTATCTTACTCTAAAAGTGAGAGTAACAATAGGGTTTATACGGGGGTTAACTAACCAGTGTAGTTAGCTAATATCACATAACATATAATAGGCTATTTGGGTGTAATCCTAGAAATTTACCAATTTAGACAAGTCATTCCAATTATATAAATAATACTTATTATGGTGGTCTCGAATAGTATACAAGCCAAGTTCTAAAGTTTACAAGTCACCGGCACACTCATAGATTTGTGAATTTTGAAAAATCACAATTTTTGAAAATAACGTCATGTGTGCAGCTATGCAACTTAGACTTTAAACAAAAACATGCTAAAAATTTTAAATTTTTATATATTAAGCAAATTTTAAGCATATTTTGAAAAGTTTAGGACAAGTAAATGTTAAGTGTTCTAATTCTCCAATCCCCCCACTTAAGTTAAACAACGTCCTCGTTGTTTGTAATAAAGGTTAAAAACTGGAAAATAAAAGAATTAGAACAGAAAAACTCCCCTGAGATTTGCTCGGTATGATCCTCCATTTGTATTAGAGCAAAAATCATCTTTCTTGTGGATTAGAAAGTTTAAGCTTCATATTCGATGTTTCCACAGGAAATGCATGAATCTATAATACCACCAAGGCTTCAAAACACACCTAAGGTAAGAAAGGTTCAACTTGCATAACACATTAGTAGTTAGGTAAAAATAAAACATAAAAATTAAAAATTAAAATCATCAGGTCAGTCGATGCGCCGTATCTTATGGAAAAAGATACGCCGTATCGAGCCTGGAATAAATACGGATAAGAATAGAAGATGCGCCGCATCCTTAACCAGGGATGCGCCGCATTAAAATAAACTGATAAAAAGTTTTAAAGTCGAAAATAAAAATATGCGGAAAAATAAAGATATGACCATTGCAGGAGATGCGTCGCATCTCAGGATTGAGATGCGCCGTATCCTCTGCGGCCTGACTGACTCGACACAAAAACAGAATAATAAAAAGATAAATCCGGGTTGTCTCCCGGTCAGCACTTGTCTTTATTCCAGAGTCTTCAAGTTAGACTCACGTTCAGCTCTTCATTTAGTTCTTGTCACGGTCCATCCTTCTTCCTTCATCCGAAAGATGTTCCCGTATAGCTTTGCGACGTTTTCTTCCGTTCGGCTTAATCTTCTATAATTCTTGGTCTTCGTCGCAACATACTCTTCATCAGGTCCCAAAGAATATTTGATGATTTTAAATTTTTCGGAAACAATCATGGGTGGCTCATTATAAGGAATCCTAAGTAGTTGACACTTTCTTTTGGTGAACTCTTCCTCGTCTTTATCAACAAACTTAAAATAAGGATCCTTAATCAAATAATCATCTAGTTCTTCAATTAATGACTTATTGTCTTGAATCGCCTCCCACTCTCTTTCCAAATCCCATTGTAACCGTCGACTAAGGTGTCGTTTGTTTTTTCCCAATAAGCACTTTTTCCCTCTTTTCACTTCTTTTGTCTGCGGGAGGGCAGAGGTTTATGTTTGTTTTTTTGCAGACATAAGTGCTTCTTTTCACTTATTTCCTCTTCTAAATTGCAGACATTATCTTTCACTTCTTACCTCTTCTTTCAAAAACCCTACATCTCTTTCGCAATATCTTTTTTTATACGTTTTTGTTTTTTTATGTTTTCATCAATTTTTTTATGTTTTCGTATGTTTTTTTACGTTTTCGACCTTTTTTTATGTTTTCGTTCGTTTTTTACGTTTTCGTCCGTTTTTTTACGTTTTCGACCGTTTTTTTTACGTTTTCGGCGTTTTCTTTACGTTTTCGACTCTTTTTTAGGTTTTCGTCAGTTTCTTTACGTTTTCGACCATTTTTTTAGTTAAAAAAAAGAAAAGAAAAGAAACGAAATGAAAAGAAATAAGTACTTCAATAGCACAAAAAACAAACAGTCTTCTTCCATGCAGATGAAGACTTTAGATGTGCCTCTTCTTCTGCAGACATGGTTTGCAGATGAAGAGGTAAAAACTCTGAAAAAACAAATGACACCTAAGCTTCGTAAAATCATCAAATTGTTCATGCACCCATTCCCAAAAAGTAGTATCCGATGTTCCCTTAAGTCCTTTCAAGCGTTCAATTCTACCCTTTTCTTGCAAAGCCTCCGCTTTTTGTGGGCAGTCTTCAACATTATCGTACCACTCATAATATTCAAAGGTGATGAACTCAAATAAGTACATTTTATTACTATCATTTATCCTATTAATTTGACTTGTTTTACTATATTATGTATGAGGATTGATACTTAATTGTTTACTTTTGTAATTCTCAGGTAAAAACAAGCATTTGGTGAAACTTAGCTATTTTGGACTAATTATGGAGCAAAACGTGCATAAAGCGAAAGTCTACTGACATGGACAAGATCAAGTCAATTCTGCTCCAGATGCGCCGCATCTCACTATCAACATGCGCCGCATCTCTATCAAGATATCACCAGATACGATCCAAGATACAAGAGGACATGCGCCGCATCTAATCACGGAGTTACGCCGCATCTTCTGGCGGTGTACGAATATTCCTGAATATTATAATCTTGGACCCCACGCGAAGTTAAGTACATGCGCCGCATCTACTTAGTAGATGCGCCGCATCTTCCCTCAGACAGAAACTATAAATACCCCGTGGACCAGACGAATTTAAGAGTTCGAGTTCGAAACCCTAAAACCGAAGTTCGGACAGCAGAGCAAAAGGACGAATTCAGTCAAGGAGGCAGCACAAGACACACCCAAATCGAAGATACAAGAGCTGTAAGAAGGTGCTGCATGTATTTAATTCATTAAGTAGTTTTGTTTTATTGTGTTAGCAAACTTTAATTCATCAGGATTGGTGGCTTGTGTAATGTGACAACGGAAAGATTGCACTCCCTTTAATACTTGCTTTCCCATCAATTAAAGTTTATATGTTGATGTCTTTGGTTACTACTTATTAGTGCATTGATAACCTCTGTGTTTATTAGTGGCTTGCGGGCATTTGACTGCGGGACATAATGTGGCTCCCACGGTTGTTTCTAAATTGATCACTTAGGAATAACTTTTAGACATAAGTAATCATTAAGGGTTTACTCGCCGATAAGAATAGGACCAACGAGAAAGGATTAATTACATACACTTCATATAAAGCTATCAATAAAACAAGTGACAAACTACTTAATCATAAGGACAGCCCTCTTATTGTCTCTAGTATCTATCTGTGTACGTGTGTGCTACTTGCTGATTCGTGCCTATTGGTTTATTTTATTATTTAATTACAACAAATCGTGCCAGTCTCTCAGGCTGAAACCCCCTTGCGTTAGGATATTAAAATACTGATTAGATTAACGAGATAATACGTTCCACTCTTAGTGATCGACACTCTACTTACCATTATCTTCATACTGACCGGGTACACTGCTCGTTAAGTGTGTGTGTTATTGATAAGTCGGCTAAATATAAATTTAAAACTTGAGTAGGCATTAAAACTGCTAAACCGCAACGACACATCACGCGCATCAAGTTTTTGGCGCCGTTGCCGGGGAGTGAATTGTTATTATCTGTTAATTTGATTAGTATTTTAATTAGGTTTTTTTTTATTAGATTAATTGCATCATTGTACTATTTTGCATATTTGTTGTATTGTGTGTTATTTGATTTGTTTTGTGTTATTTGTTTGCTTTATTTGTTTTTATTTTTGTTTCGTGTGTTTAATTTTTGTTTTAATTTTTTCGTATTTTTCTGTTCTGCTATCGTTGTACTGTGCTAAATCAAACGATACGGCGCATCTGATCTCTCAGATACGGCGTATTGCGTTTAATTTTTTTAAAAATACAACGCGTTTAATTAATTCGATACGACGCATCTTTTCCCCAAGATACGGCGTATCTGTTTTTAATAAGAAAATTTTTTTCTAAGCGATAAAGTAATACGACGCATCTGCTTTTGCAGATACGGCGTATCTGTTTTTGATAAAAAATTTTTCTAAAACATTAACGCCATACGACGCATCTTCTTTTGAAGATACGGCGTATCTATTATTTTGATTAAAAACAGTTTGCGAATTATTAAACAAGATACGGCGTATCGATCTCTGTCGATACGGCGCATCTTACTGAATCAAAAATCTTTTATTTTTAAACGTAACGAAAATACGGCGCATTAACTTTTGTTAATACGACGAATATAATTTGATAAATATAGTTGATTTTTGATATTTACCTTGATCGGTCCGCTACTCTCGTGTGCAAGTTGTTTATTTTCAGGATAAATGATGACTCGAGCATCACCAAGAAAGATTCCATTCTGAACCAAACCAAGAGAGGTTAGCTGAAGTTACCGAACATAAGACGACAAGAGTGGAGGAAAACTCAGTACTGATGGCGTTACCTGAGCCTGCACGTAGACACCCGTGGCTTCGTTTTGAAACAATGGGACTAGCACAGGGTGCTGTTGATGATTACATGACTAGACTTCGTAAGTTTTATCAGAGGAAGGTATTCAGTGTTCCAGTTTTGGATTTTGACAGCATCGAGAATATTGACGAGGGTAACGCTGCTGAGGGGTTAAGAACTAGGTTTGAGATGATACACAAAGATCAGGAGGGGCAGGTTTTATTTAGGTCTTACACCTGGGAAAGGCTGTTTAGGATTGAAGAACCATTGATTAAGGTTTTGATGCTGGAGTTTTTCTGCACTATACACTATAGGGAGACTGATCTCGGTCTCGACACATTCGACACTCTGGTATTTAGACTGGGTGGTTTTGAGAGAAGGATGTCTATGGGGCAGTTTATACTAGCTTTTGGGTTGCATACTACAGCAGAGATGGCATCTCCAGGTTTTACAGATTATTGGGCTAACAGTTTGAGAGCTGTTTCAGATCGTGGGGAGTTGGGAGATTATTGGGCTGAGATCTCATCTGGAGGTGACTCTACCACCACCACTCCCTCATACACACTGATTAGAGAGCCGATGAGGAGGCTCTGTCATCGTCTGATTGCCCTGACTATTGCCGGAAGGGGACAATCCCCTGAGAAGGTGACTACTTTAGACCTTTTTCTCTTACGGAGCATGGACGGGGGAGCTGTGGTGAACATCCCTCACTTCTTAGCACATTATTTACACAGAGTTGCTCCAGGGAGAGATGGTAGGAGCCAAATGACTGGGGGTCACTTTGTCTCTCGTCTTGCTAGGCACTTTGGGGTATTAGGTGATGAGATTCCCGATGATCTTCCGGTTGATGTTGCTAGATTACCTGCTATGGATGCGGACTACCTTGCGACTAGGCTTGGGATATGTGCAGAGATGATAGATGGGTACTTCTGGGCACCACTAGGACCACCTAGGCCTGCTGAGCCAGAGCAGGGGGATGCTCAGGCAGCCCCGGCTGCTGCTCCAGCTCAGGAGGAGATACACGCTCCAGCACCAGCTCCCCGCACTATTGGACAGAGAGTCGAGAGAGTGGAGCTAGAGGTTAGGTCATTGAGAGAGGCTCTCGAGGCACAGAGAGTTGAGCTCGCTGGAGTGAGGAGAGATACGAGTTGGTTGGTCGACGGTGTCAGTAGGTTGATGGCTCTTAATGGGGTCAGCCACAACCTCCCAGACGGTGCTTATGTCAGAGGGATTATTAGATACGAGCGCAGGGTTCGCCGCAGGACTGACGAAGCTAGTACTTCTGGGGCCCAATCAGATGACGTGACTCCCGACCAACCCACAGCTTGACTACTCTTTGCATTTTCATTATGGACACGTTTCTTCGCACATTACTTATATTCATTTTGGATTGTACTAATCACTATTCTTATGTTTAATGTTTCAGTTTATATTTCTTGTTATGTTTGGTGAAGACTGGCATTAAGTTCAGCATGAGAGTACGAGAGGACATACAAGATTAGACCGTGGAACGAGTCATTTTACAACAGACTGTTAACAGTCTGTTTGGTTACTACATGCGCCGTATCTGCCTAAACAGATGCGACGCATCCTATCCTTTACTTTGTTTTATTTTCAGTCCAGGCCGCACGAAGATACGGCGCATCTCAGTTCTGAGATGCGACGCATCTCCTGCAATGGTCATATCTTATTTTATTTTTCTGCATTTTTATTTTCGACTTTAAAACTATTTATCAGTTTATTTTAATGCGGCGCATCCCTGGTTAAGGATGCGGCGCATCTTTATTCTGATCCGTATTTATTCCAGGCTCGATACGGCGTATCTTCTTCAATAAGATACGGCGCATCGACTGACCTGATGATTTTCAGTTTTAATTTTTTAAGTTTTATTTTTCCTAACTACTAATGTGTTATGCAAGTTGAACATTTCTTATCTTAGGTGTGTTTTAAAGTGTTGGTGGTATTATAGTTTCCTGGATTTCCTGTGGATACATAAAGTATGAAGTTTTAACGTTCTAATCCACAAGAAGATGATTTTTGCTCTTATACTAATGGAGGATCATACCGAGCAAATCTCAGGGGAGTTTTTCTTGTTCTAATTCTTTTATTTTCCAGTTTTTAACCTTTTATACAAACAACGAGGACGTTGTTTAACTTAAGTGGGGGGATTGGAGAATTAGAACACTTAACAATTACTTGTCCTACTTTTTCAAAAATTATGCTTAAAATGTGCTTAATATATCAAACTTAAAAATTTTTTAGCATGTTTTTGTTTAAGATCTAAGTTACATAACTGCACACATGACATTATTTTCAAAAATTGTGATTTTTCAAAATTCACAAATCTATGAGTGTGCCGGTGACTTGTAAACTTTAGAACTTGGCTTGTATACTATTCGAGACCACCATAATGAGTATTATTTATATAATTGGAATGACTTGTCTAAATTGGTAAAATTCTAGGATTACACCAAATAGCCTTTATATGTTATGTGTTATTAGCTAACTACACTGGTTAGTTAACCCCCGTATAAACCCTTTTGTTACTCTCATTTTTAGAGTAAGATACCCCTAGAAAAACCCTCAGAGCCATTCCTTTCGTTTCTTACACCTATGTTTAAAATGTTTCGTTACACCTTAAACCTTAGCCTATGATGAGTGTGTAAATACTCATCATTTCTTTCACATTTGAGCTACAGAAACAGTCAAAAATACTTTAAAAAGTCTAAAAATGTATAAAAATATCATTTGACTGTGTTTTTATAAGTTTCAGGGAAAAACAAACATTAAATGGCATAATTTGCATTTTAGTCCCTGAACTTTCAGAATTTGGCAAATCTAGTCCCTAGAATCTAAAAAAGTGGAATTTTATCATTCAAGGTCCCTAAAATAATTTTAATTGTCAAATTTGGTCCTTGAATGATTGTTTGGGCAAAAATTACAAAAAGGTCCTTCAATTTTGAAAAGTGTCAAAAA
This sequence comes from Artemisia tridentata subsp. tridentata, assembly GCA_021014915.2. Taxonomy (NCBI): domain Eukaryota; kingdom Viridiplantae; phylum Streptophyta; class Magnoliopsida; order Asterales; family Asteraceae; genus Artemisia; species Artemisia tridentata. The sequence goes on from CP139505.1 coordinate 423,469,592, forward strand.
TGGTCCCTGGGTTATTTAAAATGAAAAGTAAATAATTATAACCCTTGTATTATTTATCTTGGCAATATTGGTCCTTTGGAGTAACTTTGGAAAAATACAACATCAGCCCTTCAAAAATCAGGAAATTACACTTTTGGTCCTTGTTGTATTTAAGCTACAAAATCCGGATCTAACAAAAATAAACCCAACCCTTTTATTATTTACCCAACCCAATCCTTAAACCCAATTACCCAAGCCCAAACACAAATAAGCCCAACCCCCATCTGAGTTTAAAAACTCAGTCAAACCCCCCTTTGACCCGTCTCTTTCCCTGAAAACCCGCCAAACCATCCAGTCACCATCCCACCTCACCAAAACCACCATCCACCTCATCCCCCTCCTCCAACACTCCACCTAACACTCCAAAAACAATTAATGCATCCTCCCCACTCTCCACTAGCAAAATCAGAGATAATTAGCAAAAATCCACCTTTCCCGCCAAAAGTGCCAAATGGTCGAATGTGATGAATTCTTGGAAATCAATGGCTCAGATATGGTGGGAAGTACTCAGAAATGTCGACAAGAGGACTATAGACTATAAAAAGCAGAGGAGAGGCAGTATTGAAGACCCTAGTTTTTAATCTTAGTTAATGTAAGTCGTTTAAGTTAGTTTTTCAATTCCAGTGTATGATCAAGATTTTAAGCATTGTTTTGTGTTTCCTTAATGTATTGTAAGTGTTTTTAATCAATCAATTTCAAGTTATCAGTTACAATTCAGATTTCACCATTTTCAAGCTCAATTTCTCATAATCTCTTGTATGTTGTTGTAGTGGATTATATGGATTGAAAGTAGATCACATAAGCTCCCAGAAAGCTTTTAAAAGCTTTTAGAAACTTTAAAACTCAGTTTAGTATAAAAAATTCAAAAATCACAAAAACATCATAATTAGCTCAAAATTAGAAATCCAGTGAAGAAGAATGCAAGCAAGGAGCAGGGGAAATTTTGGATTGCCCCTGGTTTAGAGTCTCAGGGGAGGCCATAGGTTGTGTTTTGATCACTTGGTTCTGTATTCTCAGCCTGGATCAGTTGTGAGCACATTTTTCCATTTTCTTGCATTATACTGTATTTGTGTTAAAATCCAACAATCTCAGTGTTTTTATGCTTATGTGATACATTTAAGTTAAGTTCAAGATAGTTTGTGCTCAGTTGATTACCTGATTTCAATTTCTTAGTCTTAAATTTCTTTTCACAGCCAAGTTAGTATATTATTGAATTTCAAGTTATTGTTGTTGGTTTTAGTATTTAGATGATCTTGTTAGTTTATTTTATCATAATATATGGTTGTGTATCAAATTCATGGTCAAATTCAGCTTTACTCATGAAAAATCAAAAATTGGTCATATTAGAGGGTGTTTGGGTTAACCTGATTATCAGAGGTTAGGAGTATTTATGTCTTTGTTCTTGTCTGATATAAGGTGCTATATACTCTAAAACCTCAGTTCTATCAAATAAACCAGGCCTCCTTTGATAAAAAGTCAAAATCATAAAAACTTGATCACAACAGCTTCACTGTTGTGATTTTTAGTGTGAAACTCATCACACTTGTTAAAAACCTGTTGAAATAGCTCAATCTTATCTCATTACACCATATCACACCATAATTAATCAGTAGAAGTCAATAGAATCTCACCAAAGTCAAACCTTCTATTTTTCTGCACAAGTCAAAAAGATCAGCAGACCATGGTTCTGAGTTGCTGATCTTTGGCAAAATCAGACCTCAATTGGGGTGATTCTCATAGGGCTTTTGTGATTTTTAGATAGCCCACTAGGCTAGCTAACTTTTGCCCCCCTAATATTGGATCTCAGTAGCTTATTGCTTAGCTTATTTTGGTTTGAAAGTTGCCTGTTTTTCTGAGAGTCTGTGTAAGAATCCATAGCAGCCAAGTGTTCAAATCTGTTAAGCTCTTGTAATAATTTGTAGCTTTAAGTTGTTTTAGGCTTATTTTAGAGTATTAAGCTTGTTCTGATCAGTTGGCCAACTTTACTGCTTATTTGCTTATTTTTGGCTTATTAGCTTATTGCTCATTAGCCCAAATCTGCTTATTGGGCCTTGTCAGCTTTTCATTTTATTTTTCCCAGCTTCCTTATAATATTTTAGCATTATCTGTAATTTTTCATAATTTTCTGATCAGTTTTAATATTTTTAATCAATTTAAGTAGTTTTTAATAGTAATTTAATCATAAAAAATAGAAAAATAATCAAAAAATTATAATTCCAATCTTCATAATTTTCTTTTGTCATTTGTAATCTAGGAAAAATATAAAAATATTTTTAGGACTTAAAAACAAACGAAATAGAAATATAGTGATAGCTTCTATTTAATAGAATTTATCTTTTTAAAATTTTAATTAAGTAATTTTCATTTTTATAATTTTCTTATCTTTTTATTACCTTAGAGTATTTATATAAAAATTTTCAGATTTTTGTTTGATCTTTTAGTATTTATTAGAATTTTAATTAGTTTAAATAATTATTAAATAGTTTTTAATTAATAATAATTAATTAATAAGTTAAATAAATAATTTTCTTTTTCCAATAATTTTCTTTTATTATTAGGATTGTAAAAATTTTAATTTTATATCCGTAGGCTTTTTATTTCTTAAAACTCACTTTTTATTTCGTACGTTTACGTTTATTTAAATTTAAACGTACGTTTTTAGGTTTTTATACGTTTTTAAGTAATTTGGTTTCCAGTTCTTGTTTATATAGCTTGGTTAAAGCTATTTTCTTATCTCATTAGTGTAATCAAAATCATAATCCCTTTTCTGTTCATAAAACACTTGATCACAATCCGTTTTAAGCACAATTTCACACTTCGCTGGGACTTAAACGACCCGGGGATAAAACTATACTCCTTGGATTATTGTATTGTGTCCTAGATAGTTTGACTTTGTTTGACCACATTTGTGGTTGATTTAAGCAGACCTTCTAGAGACAATCAAATTTTGGCGCCGCTGCCGGGGAGGTGTGCAGCGTGTTGTAAACGTTTTGCAGTATCGTGTCTTTGAACCCCAATCTGTGAATATCTTCTCTCTCTTGTATATTTATCATATATAAAGCAAAACGCTTGTGAAATTAACTCATTTAACGGATCAAGCACCAAAAATATCGTATTCCTATTTCCCCTAAAACCATATAAAAAACAAAAATATTTTCTTTTCTTTTCTATATATACTATCATATAAAAAATTAAAACATCAAAAATATTTTCCATTTTCTGTGTTAAATAATAAACAATAAATAAAAATTAACCATCGAGAACCAAGACTGAGCACTACCTAACTGGGGGTGCGGCCATAATAAGTTCCCAAACCTAAGATAAAAACTTGCCTTTGTATCACTTGCGAATATCGGCTCACCTTTAATTGATAAACAAACTCTAACGGAGGTTCTAGGATAGTCTGACATTAAATTGTCGGACTGAAAGAAGCGGGTTTTTAAGGAGCGTAACTGCCCACCTTTGCTTCTCCGCCACTCTGTGCGTTTGTCAGTTAGAGAGCTACCGTACGCCTGTTGATTATTGGTTTAAGTTCACTTGTGTTTTTTCTCGATCTTGATTTTTAATAGAAAAATTTTGTTTAAAAATCCAAAAAGAATCTTCTTACCCCTTTTCTGAGTTTCCTCCACTATAAAGGATTCTCAGACTCGTCTTAGTGCATGCGCACTCGTTCTTCTAGGTCATCAAGCCCTCTCCGTGAGCTTGGAAAGATACCTCGAAGGCGTCGTAGACGTTCTGCCCCATCAGGCGTATCTGAGGAACGTACTGATCCTGTCATCATGGCAGAATTGCCAATGAATGAGCTTCTCCAGGCACCCATCGAGGGTTATGGAGATGCCATTGTTGTTCCAGCTATTGTAGCTGAGAGTTTTGAGCTCAAAACCGGGTTACTGAATCTTGTAACCTCAAGCCAATTCTATGGTTTTGAAAGGGATGATCCTCATGCTCACATTCGATGGTTTAACAAAATTACATCTACCATCAAATATAAGAACATCCCTGCTAGCTCAATCAAACTTCTTCTATTCCCATTTTCTCTCGAGGGACAAGCCCGGATATGGCTCGAAAAACAACCCCCTCGTTCAATTGAGACATGGGAGGACTTAGTTACAAAGTTTGTGAACGAATTTTTTCCACCGTCTAGAACGACAAGTCTTAAAAATGAAATTATCAAATTTACACAAAGATTTGATGAATCGTTTAGTGACGCGTGGGATCGTTACAAAGAATTGCTTCGTAAATGTCCTCATCATGGTTTTACCGAGTTGATGCAAATCGACACTTTCTATAATGGAGTGAGCCAATCTGACCAAGATTCTCTCAATGCCTCCTCAGGAGGGAACTTTTTGAGCAGAACTGTCAAAGAAGCTTTAGCAATTATTGAAAATAAATCTAAGGTCCGTACTGCACGAACAAAGCCATATCATTCTCAGGCTAGTGCCGGTCCTTCTACTTCATCTCCCGTGAGTACTTCTAGCACCGATGCTAAGATTGACAAACTCACGGATGCTATTCAAGCTTTGGTTCTCTCAAGCCAAAAGAAAGTCACTTTCACACAAACTCCTTCACATGCTGAAGTGAAGAAAGTGGAAGTCTGTGTTACTTGTGGTGGCCCTCACGCATACTACGACTGTACTGCCACCGATGGTAGTCCTTTTGAAGTTAATGCTATAGCCGGTACTTCAAATCAGGGAGGTAATCAATACCGTCCTCAATTGGAACCATACCGAGCTAGCAACTACCAAGGACCACCCGGGTTTAATCAAAACCAGAATTTGCAAAACCGGAACCAAAATCAACCTCGAATGAACCAAGGTTATCAAAACCAAGGGAATTTCAATTCTGGACAAAATCAAGGTTTCCAACATCAAGGAAACTTTAATCGAAACAATTCCAACCAGGGAAATCATTTTCAGGGAAATGGTAATCCAAATCAAGGGAATTTTCAACATCAAGGTTATAATCAAAATAACCGAATGCAAAATTTCCCTAATCAACATCAAGCCATTCCAGCCCAACACCCATCATCTGATGAGTTGTTGAGGCAGTTCATGAAAGCTCAAGAGGACACAAACAGGTTGTTGGTCAGCCAGATCTCTGAGATTAAAAAATCTTTAAATGATCAACCTTCGGGCTCAGGAAAACTTCCGAGCAACACGATCGCTAACCCGAAGGGCGATGCTAAGGCGATCACAACCCGAAGTGGTGTTTCATATAAGGGACCCACTGTTTCCACTACCACTTCTTCTTCTTCCCCCAAGGTAGTGAGAAGTAAGCCTGAGGTGACTAAGGACCCGGTATTTCCTACTAATAACGGAGATACCAACAACGTCCAACCTCAATTTGTCCCGAAACCCAAAACTAAACCTCAAGTTGTCTTTGAAAATCCTGAAACCCCGGTTGAAAACCCTAAATCCAAACCTTCTATTCCCTACCCATCACGTTTAAATGAGCAAAAGCTCCGCGAAAAAGCTAGTCAACAAATGGATAAATTCTTCCAAATTTTCCAAGAATTACACTTTGACATAAGCTTTGCGGATGCTATCATTCTGATGCCCAAGTTTGCATCCACAATCAAACACTTGTTGAGCAACAAGGAAAAACTGTTTGAAATGGCAAAGACTCCATTAAATGAGAACTGCTCAGCAGTTATCTTGAAAAAGCTTCCCGAGAAGCTTGGAGATCCTGGAAGGTTTCTACTACCTTGTGTCTTTCCAGGAATGGTTGAATGCTATGCCTTGGCCGATCTTGGTGCAAGCATCAACCTGATGCCTAAATCAGTATGGAAGAAACTTTCTCTTCCTGAACTTACTCCTACCTGCATGACTCTCGAGCTTGCAGATCGTTCAATATCTCGTCCTCTTGGCATTGCTGAGGACGTATTTGTGAAAGTAGGAAAGTTCCATTTTCCAGCTGACTTTGTGGTTGTGGATTTCGATGCTGATTCCAGGGTTCCTCTCATTCTTGGAAGAGGATTCCTGAGAACGGGCCGTGCTCTCATAGATGTATTTGAGCATGAAATCACATTACGTGTGGGTCATGAAGCTGTTACCTTTAACCTAGATCAAACTTCGAGGTACTCCTCAAATTATGATTCTAAATCGGTTAACCGAATCGATGTCATTGATATTGTTTCAGAGGAGTATTCTCAAGAGTTTCTTGGTTATTCTGATAATTCTGTGAGTGGGGATACCACCACATCTTCTTTACCTGGCATTTCCGACTCTTCCCCTTCTCTCACTCCGTTTGAGGGAGGTGATTTCAATTTGGAAGAGATCGATGATTTTCTCAAGTGTGATTCATTCCTAGAGGGGATTGATGACGCTGAGATTGATCTGGAGGGAGATATTCTTCTTCTTGAGACATTGTTAAATCAGGACAATTCTCCTCCACTCCCTCCCGTTGAACTTCATAAAGAGGAAATCAGATCAGTTGAGAAAACTGATGAAATTCCTGAGGTCGAACTCAAAGACTTACCGCCTCATCTTGAGTACGCATTCTTGGAGGGTGATGATAAATTACCCGTCATTATTGCTAAAGACTTAAGTGATGAGGAAAAGACTGCTCTAATAAAGGTCTTAAAGTCACACAAGCAAGCCATTGCTTGGAAACTCTCCGACATTAAGGGTATTGACCCTGAATTTTGTACTCACAAGATTTTAATGGAGGATGACTTTAAACCAGCAGTCCAACATCAAAGAAGGGTGAATCCTAAAATCCACGATGTTATCAAACAAGAGGTTCTCAAACTTCTCGATGCAGGATTGATTTATCCCATCTCTGATAGTCCTTGGGTTAGTCCCATTCATTGTGTTCCAAAAAAGGGTGGCATGACTGTTGTCACGAATGATGAAAATGAGTTGATTCCAACTCGACTGGTTACAGGGTGGCGTGTTTGCATTGACTATCGTAAGTTAAATGATGCCACCCGCAAAGACCATTTTCCTCTACCTTTTATGGATCAGATGCTTGAGAGATTAGCAGGGAACGAGTACTATTGTTTCCTTGATGGTTTCTCTCGGGTTACTTTCAAATTCCCATTGATCCACAAGATCAAGAAAAGACTACCTTCACATGCCCTTATGGAACCTTTGCTTATAAACGTATGCCTTTCGGCTTATGTAATGCTCCAGGCACATTCCAGAGGTGTATGATGGCTATATTTACCGACATGATCGGTAAAACAATGGAGGTCTTTATGGATGACTTTTCGGTCATTGGGGATTCATTCCAAGCATGTCTCTCCAATTTAGAAAACATGTTGAAAAGGTGTAAAGACACCAACCTTTGTCTAAATTGGGAGAAGAGTCATTTTATGGTCAGAGAAGGCATTGTCCTCGGCCATAAGATATCAAAGAACGGGATTGAGGTTGACAAAGCTAAAGTTGATGTCATTGGTAAATTACCTCATCCCACTACCGTCAAAGGTATTAGGAGTTTTCTGGGTCATGCCGGTTTCTATCGTCGATTCATACAAGATTTTTCTAAAATCGCCCGGCCTATGACTCATCTTCTTGAAAAAGATGCTCCTTTTATTTTCTCCCCAGAGTGCATCAAAGCTTTTGACATATTAAAGAAAAAGCTTACTGAGGCACCCATTCTAGTTGCCCCCGACTGGGATTTTCCCTTTGAACTCATGTGCGATGCAAGTGATTTTGCAATCGGTGCAGTCCTGGGGCAACGAAAAGCCAAACATTTTCAGCCTATCCACTACGCAAGTAAAACAATGACTGAAGCTCAAACTCATTACACCACTACAGAAAAAGAATTGTTGGCTGTGGTGTATGCCTTTGAGAAGTTTCGGCCATATTTGATCTTGACAAAATGTGTAGTGTATACGGATCACTCGGCTCTTAAATATCTCTTTGCAAAACAAGATGCAAAGCCGAGATTACTCCGTTGGGTTCTCCTTCTGCAAGAATTTGATATCATTATACGTGATAAAAAAGGAGCTGAGAACCTTGCTGCTGATCATCTATCCCGATTAGAGAACCCACACCAAGATGTTTTCGAGAGAAAGGAAATAAATGAAACATTTCCTCTCGAGACACTCAATGCGGTTACTTTTCGAGGAGATTCTACTACCCCATGGTTTGCCGACTTCGCAAATTACCATGCGGGTAATTTCATAGTGAAAGGGATGTCGACCCAACAGAAGAATAAATTCTTCAAGGATGTTAAACATTATTTCTGGGACGACCCCTACTTATTCAAAATCTGTGCGGATCAAGTCATCCGACGGTGTGTTTACGGACAGGAAGCTATTGACATTCTCAAAGCTTGCCATGCTGGACCCACGGGGGGCCATCATAGTCCAAACTACACCGCCAAAAAGGTGTTTGATTTCGGGTTTTATTGGCCCACAATCTATAAGGATGCCCAAGATCTTATAAAGACTTGTGAAGCTTGTCAGCGTCACGGAAATATTTCACAACGGAATGAAATGCCACAAAATGCAATTCAAGTCTGTGAAATCTTTGATGTCTGGGGCATTGACTTTATGGGGCCATTTCCATCATCTCGAGGAAACAAATACATTCTCGTGGCTGTTGACTATTTGTCAAAATGGGTTGAAGCAAAAGCTTTACCCACTAATGATGCCCGAGTTGTTGTAAAATTCCTGAAAGCTCTTTTTGCCCGTTTTGGAACCCCACGTGCTATAATCAGTGATCGTGGTACGCATTTCTGCAATGACAAATTTGATAAAGTCATGCAAAAGTATGGTGTAACTCACCGACTTTCTACTGCGTATCACCCACAAACAAGTGGGCAAGTTGAAGTTTCAAATCGGGGTATTAAAAGAATCTTGGAAAGGACTGTAGGAGAAAATCGTGCATCCTGGTCGGATAAATTGGATGATGCACTATGGGCCTTTCGTACAGCTTACAAAACACCCATCGGGTGTACACCTTACAAGCTTGTGTACGGAAAGGCATGTCATCTACCGATCGAATTAGAGCACAAAGCCTACTGGGCCTTGAAACATGCAAACTTTGATCTTCAAACTGCGGGTGATCACCGAAAAGTTCAAATGAATGAATTAAATGAACTGCGTGATCAATCATACGAGAACTCTTTGATTTATAAAGAAAAGACAAAGAAGATTCATGACTCTAAAATCAAGAACCGCGTTTTCAACGTTGGTGATCGAGTCCTTCTTTTCAATTCCAGATTGAAGATTTTCTCGGGAAAACTCAAATCCCGTTGGTCTGGTCCATTCACTGTTACAAAAGTTTATCCATATGGTACCGTTGAGTTATCTCAAAATGACGGACCAAATTTCAAAGTGAATGGTCATCGGTTAAAACACTACTTTGGAGAGGACATACCATTTATGGTTGTCCCGGATCTTCAAACTTTCCCCATGAACCAATAAATGCGGGGATCGAGTCAAGCTAGTGACTCGGTGATCAAAAACATTAGCAAAACATGGGTTCTCACCTATGTCTCTGTTTTCTTTCTATTTTCTACCACCTAGTGTGGGGGAGATGGTCCCTTCCACTTACTTCCCCGTAGACTTTTAAATTGCTTTTTCTCCCGGGCTGTTCAGGAGCACTTTATTACAGTTGGCCGTTCACAAGCGGTTAGCTAGCGTGATAAACCTGACTGTTCGGGAGGAATCAACTTAATTCGGGGTCGAGTCAGGCTAGTGACTCGGTGATCAAAAACATTAGCCCGCACCATATGGGTTTTCACCCATATTTCTGACTTCTTTCTATTTTCTACCACCCAAGTTTGGAGGAATGCCCCACAGGTTGTATATATGTAAGTACTTCCATTAGTTATAAAAAAAAAAAAAAAAAAAAAAAAAAAAATAGAGAGAGGAATTTGCATGCCGTAACGGCTTAAATGCAAATTAAATAAAAATAAAATAAATATGTATATAAAAATAATGGCTATTCAGTATTTCCCTTTTACGTTCTAAGTGTTGGTTTAACAGCCAGTTCTTTGAATATTGAGGGCAATATTCAGTTCTAAGTGTGGGGGGGAAATTCTAGCGAATTTTATCAAATGTATCATCTAGCACCCCCATTTTAGCCAAAATTTTAAAATTTTTTTTTTCTCACTTAGAACTCAGAAAATGGTAATCAGTCCGCCATGTCTAACCCACATAAGGATTGGCTAATCCCGGAGCAAACGGCTCTGGGTAAAGATGTATCAAATCCGTTTATGGCTTGCAATTTGCCTAAAATTGTATGGTTCTCGACTCACCATATCTTTAATTAGTAAAGAGTTGGCTAGCCCGCAAGTTTATGGCTTGTGGTAAAGGCTTTGGAATACCATAATTGGTAATCAGCTCACCAAAGATAATAGTTGTAATTTATCTAAGAGCTGGCTAGTCCAGAAGCAAACGGCTTCTGGTAAAGACAAATCAAACCCGTTGAAAGCTGATGGTTTGCTCAAAATCATTTGGCTATCATTGTGCCAAAGTATCACATACTAAAACAATGGCTAGTCCAGAAGCAAACGGTTTCTGGTAAAGACAAATCAAAACCGTTTACAGCTGGTGATTTGCTCAAAATCACATGGTTATCAGTGTACCATAGTTCTTACTTGAACTGAAACATTTGGCTACTCCAGAGGTGATGGCTTCTGGTAAAGAGATACATCCATTAAAATCTTCATAAAAGATTGCTAGGGACTAGCAATAGTTTAGTGTGGGGGATTGATGAGTGTGTAAATACTCATCATTTCTTTCACATTTGAGCTACAGAAACAGTCAAAAATACTTTAAAAAGTCTAAAAATGTATAAAAATATCATTTGACTGTGTTTTTATAAGTTTCAGGGAAAAACAAACATTAAATGGCATAATTTGCATTTTAGTCCCTGAACTTTCAGAATTTGGCAAATCTAGTCCCTAGAATCTAAAAAAGTGGAATTTTATCATTCAAGGTCCCTAAAATAATTTTAATTGTCAAATTTGGTCCTTGAATGATTGTTTGGGCAAAAATTACAAAAAGGTCCTTCAATTTTGAAAAGTGTCAAAAATGGTCCCTGGGTTATTTAAAATGAAAAGTAAATAATTATAACCCTTGTATTATTTATCTTGGCAATATTGGTCCTTTGGAGTAACTTTGGAAAAATACAACATCAGCCCTTCAAAAATCAGGAAATTACACTTTTGGTCCTTGTTGTATTTAAGCTACAAAATCCGGATCTAACAAAAATAAACCCAACCCTTTTATTATTTACCCAACCCAATCCTTAAACCCAATTACCCAAGCCCAAACACAAATAAGCCCAACCCCCATCTGAGTTTAAAAACTCAGTCAAACCCCCCTTTGACCCGTCTCTTTCCCTGAAAACCCGCCAAACCATCCAGTCACCATCCCACCTCACCAAAACCACCATCCACCTCATCCCCCTCCTCCAACACTCCACCTAACACTCCAAAAACAATTAATGCATCCTCCCCACTCTCCACTAGCAAAATCAGAGATAATTAGCAAAAATCCACCTTTCCCGCCAAAAGTGCCAAATGGTCGAATGTGATGAATTCTTGGAAATCAATGGCTCAGATATGGTGGGAAGTACTCAGAAATGTCGACAAGAGGACTAGAGACTATAAAAAGCAGAGGAGAGGCAGTATTGAAGACCCTAGTTTTTAATCTTAGTTAATGTAAGTCGTTTAAGTTAGTTTTTCAATTCCAGTGTATGATCAAGCTTTTAAGCATTGTTTTGTGTTTCCTTAATGTATTGTAAGTGTTTTTAATCAATCAATTTCAAGTTATCAGTTACAATTCAGATTTCACCATTTTCAAGCTCAATTTCTCATAATCTCTTGTATGTTGTTGTAGTGGATTATATGGATTGAAAGTAGATCACATAAGCTCCCAGAAAGCTTTTAAAAGCTTTTAGAAACTTTAAAACTCAGTTTAGTATAAAAAATTCAAAAATCACAAAAACATCATAATTAGCTCAAAATTAGAAATCCAGTGAAGAAGAATGCAAGCAAGGAGCAGGGGAAATTTTGGATTGCCCCTGGTTTAGAGCCTCAGGGGAGGCCATAGGTTGTGTTTTGATCACTTGGTTCTGTATTCTCAGCCTGGATCAGTTGTGAGCACATTTTTCCATTTTCTTGCATTATACTGTATTTGTGTTAAAATCCAACAATCTCAGTGTTTTTATGCTTATGTGATACATTTAAGTTAAGTTCAAGATAGTTTGTGCTCAGTTGATTACCTGATTTCAATTTCTTAGTCTTAAATTTCTTTTCACAGCCAAGTTAGTATATTATTGAATTTCAAGTTATTGTTGTTGGTTTTAGTATTTAGATGATCTTGTTAGTTTATTTTATCATAATATATGGTTGTGTATCAAATTCATGGTCAAATTCAGCTTTACTCATGAAAAATCAAAAATTGGTCATATTAGAGGGTGTTTGGGTTAACCTGATTATCAGAGGTTAGGAGTATTTATGTCTTTGTTCTTGTCTGATATAAGGTGCTATATACTCTAAAACCTCAGTTCTATCAAATAAACCAGGCCTCCTTTGATAAAAAGTCAAAATCATAAAAACTTGATCACAACAGCTTCACTGTTGTGATTTTTAGTGTGAAACTCATCACACTTGTTAAAAACCTGTTGAAATAGCTCAATCTTATCTCATTACACCATATCACACCATAATTAATCAGTAGAAGTCAATAGAATCTCACCAAAGTCAAACCTTCTATTTTTCTGCACAAGTCAAAAAGATCAGCAGACCATGGTTCTGAGTTGCTGATCTTTGGCAAAATCAGACCTCAATTGGGGTGATTCTCATAGGGCTTTTGTGATTTTTAGATAGCCCACTAGGCTAGCTAACTTTTGCCCCCCTAATATTGGATCTCAGTAGCTTATTGCTTAGCTTATTTTGGTTTGAAAGTTGCCTGTTTTTCTGAGAGTCTGTGTAAGAATCCATAGCAGCCAAGTGTTCAAATCTGTTAAGCTCTTGTAATAATTTGTAGCTTTAAGTTGTTTTAGGCTTATTTTAGAGTATTAAGCTTGTTCTGATCAGTTGGCCAACTTTACTGCTTATTTGCTTATTTTTGGCTTATTAGCTTATTGCTCATTAGCCCAAATCTGCTTATTGGGCCTTGTCAGCTTTTCATTTTATTTTTCCCAGCTTCCTTATAATATTTTAGCATTATCTGTAATTTTTCATAATTTTCTGATCAGTTTTAATATTTTTAATCAATTTAAGTAGTTTTTAATAGTAATTTAATCATAAAAAATAGAAAAATAATCAAAAAATTATAATTCCAATCTTCATAATTTTCTTTTGTCATTTGTAATCTAGGAAAAATATAAAAATATTTTTAGGACTTAAAAACAAACGAAATAGAAATATAGTGATAGCTTCTATTTAATAGAATTTATCTTTTTAAAATTTTAATTAAGTAATTTTCATTTTTATAATTTTCTTATCTTTTTATTACCTTAGAGTATTTATATAAAAATTTTTAGATTTTTGTTTGATCTTTTAGTATTTATTAGAATTTTAATTAGTTTAAATAATTATTAAATAGTTTTTAATTAATAATAATTAATTAATAAGTTAAATAAATAATTTTCTTTTTCCAATAATTTTCTTTTATTATTAGGATTGTAAAAATTTTAATTTTATATCCGTAGGCTTTTTATTTCTTAAAACTCACTTTTTATTTCATACGTTTACGTTTATTTAAATTTAAACGTACGTTTTTAGGTTTTTATACGTTTTTAAGTAATTTGGTTTCCAGTTCTTGTTTATATAGCTTGGTTAAAGCTATTTTCTTATCTCATTAGTGTAATCAAAATCATAATCCCTTTTCTGTTCATAAAACACTTGATCACAATCCGTTTTAAGCACAATTTCACACTTCGCTGGGACTTAAACGACCCGGGGATAAAACTATACTCCTTGGATTATTGTATTGTGTCCTAGATAGTTTGACTTTGTTTGACCACATTTGTGGTTGATTTAAGCAGACCTTCTAGAGCCAATCAGCCTACCCTGTAGATTAGAATCCGTGGTTGGTTAATTGCTATAGGCAGAGTGTGTTTCCTTACATTACCTGCGTTCGCGTGCGTAATTCATTATCTATGGTTAGGTCGGGAAATTGCACAATGCAATTGGAGTGAAAGTAAATATTGTATATTTTTGAGTTTATTTTTCGTGTGTTTACTACTTTCACTATTACCGTTATTTCTGAAAGTATGAAAAGTATGAAAAAATTATCCGGAAAGAAAGTTGTGGTGATGTGGTGAAATTTTACACATCTATGTTTATGTTTCAAGTAAAAAAAAAAAAAAAAAAAAAAAAAAAAAAAAAAAAATTCGAAAAAAAATGAGAAAAGAAAAAGAAAGAAAAAAAGAGTTGGATGTTTATTTTAAGCCAACGATGTAGAGTTATGTAAGTGGTCGATATCACCACTATTTGTTGTATTATATCTATGGATTGAATGGGAATTGGCAGTTATGGGAACGCCAATTAAGGTTTATTCTTTGATTAAGATCTTGTTGAGTATAATTCGTGTCTACCTAAAGCGTGTGTTTCAAGTGTTAAAGCGTGAGTTATTCAATGATATGAGTCTTATTCATGGGATGGTTGGGATAGTGATTAACCACACTTAGGATTTTAATTTATTTGTTTTGTTTATTTTTATTTTTACACCAATTTATATCCCAAATGTTATCCATACCCTGTATTGTTCTTTATCCAACCGAACCTTTGATTTATTGAGATTAGGGATTTGAGCAATCTTAAGTATCGTAGTCGTGGATTCGGCTATGTATTTACGATTTTGTCGCCCTTTTTGATATATTATTATTGGTGAAGTTTGGACCTATCTTTAGCCTATTCGAGTTAAGGATTTGAGCAATTGCAAGTATCGTGTTCGTGGATTCGATCATGTATTTGTGATTTTGTCGCCTTTTCTGGAATTTGAGATCGATAGTGTAAATAAGAATAATTAACCCTTAAGCCTAAAAACCCTTTTTACCGCTTTAGACTTGTTATTCCTTAGCTTTAGTGGTGGAGATGTGTATACTTGCCAAGCTTATGATAGAATATTCGTCGCGACTGGACAGTTAAACGATTAGATTTGATTTTATCGACTTATTTTATTTTACTTCTAATTCGTTAAGTGTTTAGTTGTGTGATTATGAAATAAATGAATACATGCTTAAATATAAAAATAAATCCTAACATCTTTTAGGATACATTTTCATAAATGAAATTCTAAGGTTTACTTGGGGACAAGTAAAGTTCAAGTGGGGGGATATTTGATGAACTCAAATAAGTACATTTTATTACTATCATTTATCCTATTAATTTGACTTGTTTTACTATATTATGTATGAGGATTGATACTTAATTGTTTACTTTTGTAATTCTCAGGTAAAAACAAGCATTTGGTGAAACTTAGCTATTTTGGACTAATTATGGAGCAAAACGTGCATAAAGCGAAAGTCTACTGACATGGACAAGATCAAGTCAATTCTGCTCCAGATGCGCCGCATCTCACTATCAACATGCGCCGCATCTCTATCAAGATATCACCAGATACGATCCAAGATACAAGAGGACATGCGCCGCATCTAATCACGGAGTTACGCCGCATCTTCTGGCGGTGTACGAATATTCCTGAATATTATAATCTTGGACCCCACGCGAAGTTAAGTACATGCGCCGCATCTACTTAGTAGATGCGCCGCATCTTCCCTCAGACAGAAACTATAAATACCCCGTGGACCAGACGAATTTAAGAGTTCGAGTTCGAAACCCTAAAACCGAAGTTCGGACAGCAGAGCAAAAGGACGAATTCAGTCAAGGAGGCAGCACAAGACACACCCAAATCGAAGATACAAGAGCTGTAAGAAGGTGCTGCATGTATTTAATTCATTAAGTAGTTTTGTTTTATTGTGTTAGCAAACTTTAATTCATCAGGATTGGTGGCTTGTGTAATGTGACAACGGAAAGATTGCACTCCCTTTAATACTTGCTTTCCCATCAATTAAAGTTTATATGTTGATGTCTTTGGTTACTACTTATTAGTGCATTGATAACCTCTGTGTTTATTAGTGGCTTGCGGGCATTTGACTGCGGGACATAATGTGGCTCCCACGGTTGTTTCTAAATTGATCACTTAGGAATAACTTTTAGACATAAGTAATCATTAAGGGTTTACTCGCCGATAAGAATAGGACCAACGAGAAAGGATTAATTACATACACTTCATATAAAGCTATCAATAAAACAAGTGACAAACTACTTAATCATAAGGACAGCCCTCTTATTGTCTCTAGTATCTATCTGTGTACGTGTGTGCTACTTGCTGATTCGTGCCTATTGGTTTATTTTATTATTTAATTACAACAAATCGTGCCAGTCTCTCAGGTTGAAACCCCCTTGCGTTAGGATATTAAAATACTGATTAGATTAACGAGATAATACGTTCCACTCTTAGTGATCGACACTCTACTTACCATTATCTTCATACTGACCGGGTACACTGCTCGTTAAGTGTGTGTGTTATTGATAAGTCGGCTAAATATAAATTTAAAACTTGAGTAGGCATTAAAACTGCTAAACCGCAACGACACATCACGCGCATCAAAAGGTTAAATCGTTTCCAACCCGTTTCATCCCAATTATACTTCCCCCATTACAGGTTCCGTCACTTTTATAATCACAGGTTGGCCAAACACTACTCCCGTCCTTGAAAACGAAGGGTGTACAAGTGTGATTAATGTGCTCAAATTCCCATGGTTTATCCCAAACCCATGGTACTTGGTCATTCCATTCATAGTACCAGGTGTTTTTAAAATCATCATAAGTCTTAAATCCTGGTAGATCTCCAGTTAGCACATCATCGTCGACTCGAAGAAGGTAATTGAATTCCTTGAATTGCTTGCACAAGGGTGTCTCATAATCGAACACGTCAATGTCTATTCTGAATAATTCTTCAATGCCCTCATTGACTGTTGAATCATGAAGCGACGACCCATAGTCGCTTTCTACTTCTTCGTCTTCTCCTCTCATCCAATATACCCATAATGCATCCTTAGTAGCTCGATCCATACTCTTATGGTTATTAAACTTACTAGCCAACCATTTTGAAAAATCAACATCGTTAGGATCATGGTCAACCTCAAAGCAAGCTTTTCCAATCATGTTCCTCCTTATCTCCATGAACTCGTTAAATTGCTCCTTAAAATTACGTGTCAACCATGAAGTCATAATCCGCTTGACTTCATTTGCAGGGGCAAATTTCGGACTACCATATTTAAGTTCAAGCCAATCATTGAGGGAGAGGTCCATCAATCTCACCAACTTGCCATGAAATAGTAACTCCGCCACAGCATAAATCCTTTCATCGTCCAGATAGTTCTCATTTAATCCCCAGTACTGTTCGGAATAAGGCATGTAAGAGATTTGGGTATTGCCTCCACCACAGCTTCTGTTCCTTGAGTCCATGTATGCAAGATAGAATTTTCCATCATCTTCTTCGATAGTAGTCCAGTTCAATCCTTTGGATTCAATGATAAGCCATAAGAGCGACAATTCATCTCTAGTGTACCTCACAAATACATCATAAGAGAATACCCCTTTGTCAATGTTGCATAAACGCATGAATTCCTTAAAAGCAGCTTCAAGAGGGGTCTCCCAAGAGAATAAATCTGCATCGATCATGAGCACATTGAATGAATCCGAAAGCAATAATTCCTTAGCAAGATATCCGTTAACTGACATGTCTTCCATAGCAAAATCTGTCATCAAAGGTAAAATCATCAGTAGGATTTGTTCGCTAGAAGAGAAATTAATGAATATAGAAACGGATATAAGAATACAAATAGCTGATATCTGATGACGATGCGCCGTATCCAAAAAGTTGGATACGCCGTATCTTATAATCGTTAAAATTAAATCAGACTTTATTCAGAAAATAGATACGCCGCTTAGAAATTAGAATGCGCCGTATCAATTTTAATTATCAAAAATCGATATTTATTAAAAATTAAATGCGTCGTATTAACAAAAGTTAATGCGCCGTATTGTCGTTACGTTTCAAAATATAAGATTTTTGATTCAGAAGATGCGCCGTATCGATAAAAATTGATACGCCGTATCTGTTTAATAATTCGAAAACTGTTTTTAATTAAAAGAATAGATACGCCGTATCTGCTAAAGCAGATGCGTCGTATATCGTTAACGTTTAGAAAATTTTTTTTTTATCAAAAACAGATACGCCGTATCTTGGGGAAAAGATGCGTCGTATCGAATTAATTAAACGCGTTGTATTTTATAAAAATTAAACGCAATACGCCGTATCTGAAAAATCAGATGCGCCATATCGTTTGATTTAGCTCAGTACAACGATAGCAGAACACAAAAATTACGAAAAATCAAAACAAATAAAAACACACGAAAATAAACACAAATAAAAGCAAACAAATAACACACAAAAACAGAAAATATGCAAAATAATACAATGAATGCAAATTAATCTAATACACAACAAAATTAGCGGTTAGGTAAAAAAAAATTAGAAACCTAATTAAAATACTAATCAAATTAACAGATAATAACAATTCACTCCCCGGCAACGGCGCCAAAAACTTGATGCGTGCGATGTGTCGTTGCGGTTTAGCAGTATTAATGCCTACTCAAGTTTTAAATTTATATTTAGCCGACTTATCAATAACACACACACTTAACGAGCAGTGTACCCGGTCAGTATGAATATAATGGTAAGTAGAGTGTCGATCACTAAGAGTGGAACGTATTATCTAGTTATTCTAATCAGTATTTTAATATATTAAGTTAGCTATACAACCTAATCTAACGCAAGGGGGGTCAGCCTGAGAGACTGGCACGATTTGGTTGCAATTAAATAATAAACTAAACCAATAGGCACGAATCAGCGAATAGCACACACGTACACAGATAAATACTTGAGACAATAAGAGGGCTGTCCTTAAGATAAGTAGTTTGTCACTTGTTTTATTGCTAGTGTTATATGAAGTGTATAGTTCGATGCAACGCACCGAGATTAAGTCCTTTCTCGTTGGTTCTAATCTTATCGGCGAGTAAACCCTTAATGATTACTTATGACTATCCTATTTATCTTTCTCCTACTTTTCTACAGACCATAGAATGCATAGGCGATCTAATAAATAGGCGAGGGCAGAGGCATGGCGACCCCATCAACGCTCAGCTAGACACAGAGGTTATCAATGCACTAATAAAAGTCACCAAAGACATCAACATATAAACTTTAATTAATGAGAAAGCAGTTTTAAGGGAGTGCAATCTTTCCGTTGTCACATTACACAAGCCACCAATCTTGATGAATTAAAGTTTACTAACACAATAAAACAAAACTACTTAATGAATTAATCACATGCAGCACCTTCTTACAGCTCTTGTATCTTTGATTTGAGTGTGTCTTGTGCTCGCTATTCGACTGAATTCGTTCTTGGTTTCTGTACTTCGATCTTCGTATATAATATATGTCTCCCGAAATTCGTCTGGTCTTGGGGTATTTATAGTTTCTGTCTGAGGGTAAGATGCGGCGCATCTAGTAAGTAGATGCGGCGCATTTACTTAACTTCGCGTGGGGTCCAAGATTATAATATTCAGGAATATTCGTACACCGCCAGAAGATGCGGCGTATCTTTATCTTTGGATGCGGCGCATGTCCTCTTGTATCTTGGATCGTATCTGGTGAGATCTTGATAGCGATGCGCCGTATGTGATAAGCAAGATGCGGCGCATCTG
Organism: Artemisia tridentata subsp. tridentata; assembly: GCA_021014915.2. Classification (NCBI taxonomy): domain Eukaryota; kingdom Viridiplantae; phylum Streptophyta; class Magnoliopsida; order Asterales; family Asteraceae; genus Artemisia; species Artemisia tridentata. The sequence goes on from CP139505.1 coordinate 423,489,380, forward strand.
GAGCAGATTAGTCTTGATCTTGTACATTTCAGTAGACTCTTAACTTCTTGCATGTTTTGCTCCATAATTAGTCCAAAATCGCCAAGTTTCACCAAATGCTTGTTTTCAACTGAGAATTATAAAAGTAAACGATTAAGTATCAATCCTCATACATAATATAATAAAACAAGTCAAATTAATAGGATAAATGATAGTAATAAAATGTACTTATTTGAGTTCATCAATATACGATTTATTAACGGTGTTGGTTTCAGATTAAGTTTCTTAACAAAGTTTACTGATATAATAGAATGAGTAGCACCGGTGTCAAACAATACGAAAGCCGTACGATCTCCAATATAAAGTAAGCCAGTAATGGTACCTGATGTGTTGGCCGCTTGATCCCGATTAGTAGCATAAACTCGACCCATGGTGGGAGCTGGCCTAGTCGAGTTTACTGGCATGATAGGGTTTCTCTTGGGACAGTCCTTGATCCTATGATGAGTAGAGCCACACGAAAAACAACCACCAGAAGCTCTATAACAAGGACCCGGATGAGTCTTCCCACAGGAAGTACATGTAGGAGGAGGAGGTAGAACCTCACCAGACCCCCTCTGACCAGACGAACCCGACGACTGAATCTACTGCGAACCCTTACGCTGGTTGCCCCCACTCTGACCCTGCCGATCACTACCAAACCTACCAGAATCCCGCCGATCCTGGTTCCTGTAGTCCTGGCGCTTATGATTATACCCTCGGTCCTGGTGACCCCTCTGATCAGTCCCATGGTCCTGACGACCCCGAAAATCCTGCCTCTGGTCTTGTCGACCATGTCCCCGGAAATCCACACGGTTACCGTCCCTGTCCCGCTTATTAGAACCCCCGTCTGAATGTAACAACTCAACGTTGCGGGCAGCATCCGCAACAGCAGCCACATCCTCGTGCTCAAAGTTCACGATACGGTCTAATACCCATGTCTTTAATGCCCACTTAAAATGACGTGCCTGACGATGAGCATCCCCAGCAACCTCTGGCCCCACAAAACTGGCCAAACGTAAGAACCTCTGCATAAACTCACCCGACGACTCACGATCCCCCTGACGAATCGACCCATACTCCCTCTCATACCTCTGCTGTTCCGATAATGGAATATACTGCCTATAGAACACCTCAATGAAATCTGCCCAAGAACAGGTCTCAGCATAATTATCTCCCTTTGCCTGAACAAGAGCAGTCCACCAATTAAGAGCGTCACCCTCCAGCTTGAATGTAGCCAAACGAGTTTTAAACTCGTCAGCACATCCGAGAACCCTGAACAATTTCTCGACATGGGTGATCCAGTCCTCTGCCTCATGGGGAGTGGCAGCGGACTTGAAAGAGAGAGGCTTAAGCTTGTTGAACCTCTCGATCCACACATGAATGCCAACTGGTGGGTTAACAACAGGTGGAGCACCACCACCACCACCACCACTACCAGAAGATCCAACACCATTGCGGATGTTGTTGGTGACCTCGGTCACCACCTGAGCAGAAAGGTTAGGGAGGACGTTTTTCAAAGCCTCAGCAATCATGGCCTCGAAATTTGGAGCATCATACTCGTTAAAGCGCGTGTTCACCATCTGAACGATCACAAAAAGGATTAGCAACTCAGATAAAATATGACAGAGCAGATCAAGAATATATGACAGAGCAAAGCAGGAAAAGAGTACGCGAAAGGAAACCTAATTTCTACCCAATCCTCACAGGTCACGAGCCTAAGCTCTAAGGGTTTCGGAAAAACCTGTTCTCTGATACCATAAATTGTAACACCCCAACCCGACAAGGGTAAAGATATCACAACAATGGCTTCACATCAGATTACAAGCATTAAATCCAAAACATCATAAGTCCATAACATTAATGATAAAAGGGAAAATAAGTCAACATAACTTATACCCAAAACAGAAATAAACTGAATTACACAAATCCAAATGCCTAAACAATGGCATAACAGAAACAGAATCCAAAATGGTATAACTAGAATGTCTAAAGTCTAAGCTTCACACAAGTTGCTCTCATCCCAAGCTAAAACCCAGCTCCTAGCTTAGATACCTGCCGCAGGAAAAGAAATGCGGCTGAGCTTAAAAAGCTCAGTGAACAGATACATATACAAAGCAATGATAATGAAACAGAACTAAAATATGGTGCACGGAAAAGTATCATGAAGTATAAACAAAGAGACAGAAATATAAAAGAAGAATAGGATAGTCATCTACCACGAGCCCAGAACATATCAGATAGTAACCATCATAATCTAGAGGGGATGCCTCTTAAGTAACCAGATAATATGAGGGGTGTCCTCATGTATCAAATGGAGTGATCAGCTCCCAGATAAATGTGAAGGGCATGTATAGCACACAGTACCAATCACCAGACATAAACAAATCATATATAGATAATCCACTAACAGAACAGATCTAGGATGCATCCATGCGCCCCCAAACAAATACTGGCCATAACAAATATAATGCGCATATCATAATCAAAATGGGGACGTGGCGGAACATCACTCTACCGCCCTAGAGTCATGCCATTGGTGCATCAATGACACGGACATGGAACCCCCATGCCTAGTGAAATGGCTCGGGTATCAAACTAAGAGTCAGATATCATATCATAATCAGAGTGTCATATAACAAAGGTCAAATCAGATGGTCCATAACAGATGGTTCATAACAGATATATCAGATGAAATACCAAAGGTCCAAATCAGAGTTTAATCAGAAGGTTCATAACAAAAGGGATCATAGCAATGGCTTTGGAAATCTTAAACGAATCAGAATCAGAATCATATCAATGAGATAGGACACCCTTACTGAAAAAGGGCAGAGTATCTGTACCTTATTGCAAAGCAAAACAAGAACCAGAAATAGCAAATACTGACAGGCTCAGGACCTCTCCTTCTTCACACCTAAAGGAGCAGAAGAGTATTACCATAGGTTTTAACCACTTTTCCATATTTTAGGGTTTTAAAAGTAATTTTACCAAAGATGAAGGTTTAAAGTGAAAATATCATAAGTAGATCATTTTAATTCTTACATAATTAGTCCTTTGGATTTTACAATTTTACGATTTACACCCTTTAATCACATAATTTACATTTTAAGCTTTATGGTATTTATAATTACACATTAAACCTTTAGTTTCCCAATTTTACACAACATATCCTTATTTTAACATTATGTACGATCACCCCTTTAATTATTCATGATTTACACAACAAGTCCCTCAAGTTACAAAGTTTACATAATAAACCCTTAATTTCCATTTTCAATCTTTAATTAATAATAATTACACATTAGTCCAATAAATCTCCAAAATTACACATTTCATCCTTATTATATTTTAATGTTCGAACCACACTTAACTTTCCAGAATTTACATTTTTGGTCCCTATATTTTAATTATTTCCATTCGGTTATTATAATTATATATATTTACTAAATAATCCCCATAATTATCAAATTAACACAAATGGTCCTTCAAGCATATTTTATACATTTTTCCACAGGTTTATAACACCTTCCAAAAATATCCCCATAGTTTACAAAATTGCAAAACACACCCTTAAGTATTTTATTTCAATCGGTATACATTTTTATATCAAAATTAAAACCCTAATTTTCACCAATCATTAGATCATCATGACCACATCATTAAAACACATTAAATTTCCAGATTTGATCATATAAACCCTAGGTCGATTTGGGTATTAGGGTTTTCACACTTTTTTCTTTTATTTTCCCTTTATACGGTTTTAACAATAATTCGACATGGATGATTTTAGGCCTCAAAAATTCAAAGGAACATTTTTATGATGTTATATGATGATTATAGAAGCCACGAAAATTAATAACCTGGTCCAGAAAAATCGCATACATGATTTATAGATTTAATTCGATTTTAGGGTTTCATAACACATAAATTCCATACGATCAATATATGGTGCATGGCCTGAGTTTATCATTTCTCCCACGTTTTATATGATCAGTATAAGCTTATAAAAATACCAGATTGATTATAGAATGATCGGATGAACGATTTTGGATTTTTGACACACGGCTAGAACAACTCGACACCAATAATTCACCACGACTTCAAACGCGACCAAACCACCTTGTAGACATTTTTCACAGAGTTTATATGATGTGAGGATCATGAGAAAAATATAAAACGAATTTTACAGTGATCGAATGAATTGTTTGTGAATTTACCTTACGATTGGATTATGCGAAAAGAAATAAAGCTAGCGATCAAACAAGGGCTTCCCATGACCTAAACCAAATTTTCTTAGCTTCCTTATAACGTGTAAAACACCAGAAAAATGTGCTATGAACTCCAGAAATTCGTATGATTGAATGGTGAAATTATTTGTGTGTTTAGGATTATGCGGCTAGGGTTTTAGGGTAACAATAAAATGAAATGACCTAATAACATCAAATACCGATCAGGGGGGGGGGATTATGGGCTTAGGAGTCGGTCTTCCATTGACCAAAAATTATGGGCCTTAATTTGGTCTTAAATTGTTAATTATTTGCAAGTTATAATAACTTAAATGTAATTAAATGAATTTAATTTTAAATAAACTTGTATTTGGGTATTTTGTACATATAGTTATGAGAGCCAATGATTTTTGAACAAGTAGAAATTATTTCATTTTATGTATAGCTTATTACTTAAATTTTGGATTTATTTTGGTACTTCATAAGTTTATTAATCAAATTCAAGATTGTAGGGGCATTTTGGTCTTTTTACATGATTTAGATTTTTGGGTATTACAGCGGGCCCCTTCCCTGTTGCAGCAGGAGGACTGAAATTTCTTATTGTGGCAATAGACTACTCCACTAAGTGGATTGAAGCAAAAGCAGTGGCGACAATCACAGGTAATCAAGTAAAACGATTCGTTTGGGAAAATATTGTATGCCGCTTTGGATTACCTGGGGAGATCGTTTCGGAAAACGGAAAACAATTCCGTGATAACCCGTTCAAAGACTGGTGCGCAGAGCTAAATATTACACAACACTTCGCGTCAGTTAAACACCCACAAACCAATGGTTTGGTTGAGCGCGCAAATCGTAGTCTAGGCGAAGGAATTAAAGCGCGCCTGGACAAGCACAAAGGAAGATGGGTGGATGAATTGTCGCATGTCTTATGGGCGCACCGCACGACAATCAAAGTTAGCAATGGAGACACTCCCTTTTCTCTTGTCTATGGGACAGAAGCTGTCATACCAGCTGAAATTGGGATGCCAACCATTCGTACCGCGGAAGTTAATGTCGCAACCAATGACGACGAACGACGTATAGACTTGGACCTATTGGAAGAAAGACGTGAACGCGCAGCTATACGTGAAGCAAAAGCCAAGTCAAAAATGAAGGGATACTACGATGCTAAAGTTCGAAGCACCTCATTCAGACCAGGCGACTTTGTATATCACGCTAATGATGCAAGCCATGCAGAAGATACAGGTAAACTTGGACCAAAGTGGGAAGGACCCTATGAGGTCGTTGAAGCACTAGGAAAAGGCGTGTACAAGCTGCGTGATATGGATGGCCGCGAGCTACAACGCACATGGAATGTTTGCAATCTCAAGAGATGCTATCTTTAAGAAAGGCTACGGCCTCACACACGGACACCTCCGCACTTTAGTAAGTGCTCAATAAATATCTGTGTATTTACATTTTGTTTCATTTAGGCAAATGTTTTTCTTTTTACAAAAACTTGCAAGTATTAATTCAATGTCGCGGTTTCTAGCTAATTCCGCGACACATTTCACTTTATTGTTTACATGTTATTTATGTCTCAATATTGTTGTTACTTTACTTTCTGCCTACATGGCGTGCATGCACTTATTAAAACCCACGATGGTAAAAGGATGAGTAAACCTACTAAAAAACTCGTTGAGTAAGAGGGTTGCAAACCCATCAACATCGGATCACGCATCCTTGTTAAACACCTTACTCTCAAGACGTTGGAGTAAGTTCAATGTGTATCCCACGACGGATACACAACAATGTACACTATGCATATCAATCTATACACTTGTAAATTTTATGAACTTCATACACGATTATGGATTCTTATAAATTTTCTTAAGTATGTACACAACAGTTTGCTTCTTAGACACAACATAGACGTCTTTTACGCAAAGACAAAATAACTAAGTACAAACATTATAACCACAATCACATTTGATACAATATGCGTACAATCGTATTTTTCTAATCAACATTTTATTATGGACTACGAGTTCATACAAGATATAGACTTAACATGCACATGTGCAACAAAATGTTAATCTATTACAAAAAATTACCAAGACAAAAAATCTAAAAGCTATGGGTGCGTCTAAGCCCTGAACCGCCAACATGGTACGCAGCACGACCAGTTCCCTCAAGCTCCTTCAGAAGACCACTATCTTGGGGCGACACTGTCGGTACGCTAACGGGCACTCCATCAGACCTAGGAATATGCGCAGCACCGACACCGCAAAGGATGGCCTTCCCCTTCACACCCTGCTTCTTCGCAAGCCTCATAGCATGGGCCTCTAAGGACTCCTTCAGAGAAATTTCCTTTTCAAGGGCAAAAGGATCCAGGATGTTGCGAGGACGAGCGAAGATAGGTACCTGCAGCTGCGATTCATCTGGCTTAAGAAAATAGTCAGCTTGTGCCTCTGCGCCCTCCGCTGCATGCCTAGCCAAGGTTAACCCCTCCATAATAACGCCTATGGGGTAATCTTGGTCGCGCTCCAGTTGAGCAATGTGAGGAAGGTCTAGCAGCTTCATCTTTTCCATAGCAGCGACAAGCTCATCGAAGGAATCAGCATTATAATCGGGCACTTGTGTGGTAGGCACCTTCAACAATCCGCTCTCAGAGAGTTCCTCTATAGCCTGCGCCTTGCCATGCGCAAGCGCACGCTCCACAACTTCCCCAAAAGCCTCCCGCACCTCTTGGGATTCCAAAGTACCCAAGGCAGCAATGCGTAACCCATGGCTGATGAGCCACCTGCGCTCAGCGATAGAAGATACCAGATGTGGGTACAACTCTTCGTCATACTCGATACTGAGCTTGCGCAGCTTGATTTCTTGCTTCTCCAGCGACTCCTCCACAGCCTTGCGGAAATCATCTAGTCTGGCGAAGTGAGCGCTCTTGTTCTGCTCCATATACTTCAAGGCCCAAAGGCAAGTGGCCTTGTACTCTTTTGCGCCAGCGCGCTCTTGGTTCACTTGAGCAAACAATGATAGCCTCTCATCAGCAAGCTTCTGAGCATACACAGTGGTTGACTCTACTTCAGCCTGAGCATCAGCTAACTGCGCCTTCAGTAGCGCAATTTCCCTATCCTTCTGCGCACTGCTGCTACCTTCACCCGCATGCCTAGCTTTGAGCTGTGCAACCAATGAGGCTTGATGCGCAGCAGCCAAGCTTAACTCCTCAATCAACTGGTCCGTAGGCAAAAGGCAAGGGTTAAAGTTATTCTATAATATCAACGCATACTATGCGTTAAAGTTTCAAAGACACAAGTCTAATCACTTACTCGGGGGAAGGAGTTTCCATTGTATCCTGCACAGCAACGGTGTGCGATGCATCTTCTTCTGATGAGGACCCCTCGCCAAGGACATGGCGCCTTCTTTTTGACGTACCTACGCCATCATCACCAGAAGGCTTCTTACGCTTCACCCCTTGGCCAGCGCCCTCTGACTCACTCACAGCCCTAGAAACCCCCACGCTGTCTGACGAATCAGTCTGCGATAGCTCTTCTACATGGACTTGCACCCCAGGGGTTGGAAAACTGCGAATAGGCTGCGCCTCCAAAATAACTGCGGGAACATCCTCGGGCTCCTCCTCCTGCACTATCTCCATCGTGCGCCCCGCAGTGGCCTCCAAAACTGGCTCCTCGCCATCCCTTAAAGGGCGCACACCCACAGTCACTTGTTTCGGCCTCTCCAAGCGAACAACACCGAATAGATCCATCTCTGCGCAACAAGCAACAAACAAACACAAAACGAGTTAGATAAGCTATAAAGGGAAGAGCGCTTACAACTAATAAGCGAAGAGGAAAGAAGGACAAGCACCCACCCCGGCTATTCTCGTCCAAAAAAGTTGGCACTTCCTCCGGACTACCGAAGTAATTGCGACTGATGCCCATGTGCACCAAAAACTCCTCTGGATACGCTTTGATCGGTATACGATTGGCATTAATCGTCTCCGCATCATCTGCGCTATACTTTCCGGGGATGGGGCGCTCATCTCTCGGTAATGACTCTTGGGTATAGAACTCAAAAATCCATGGAAAAAATGCATCATCGACCCAAAAGAACTTCTCCCTCCAATTCCTAAGTGCGTCTAGCTTTTCCGTATAGCACTGCAGCGGCCCTGCGCGCTTGGAAAAGGACACCCACCCGTTTGACCACGAGGTGTGATAAAACGCGCGGAATAGATGGATTGTGGGTTCAATCGCCAACAAGCGACAATTTACTTCAAAATTGGTTATTTTTGCTGCACCTATACAGTGCAGTTGGGAAATATGAAGACGATAGTGGTTTAGAATATCGCACAAAAATAGGGAAATGGGCACACGTTGGTTAGCGAATTCGAAGAAACGTGTGTATACCCCTACTTTCCCTTTAGGGAAGTTTGCTATTGACGCAGTCGCCACCAGAACCACCGGGTGCAATGCGATAGGGATGTAATAATCTGAGGTGAACTGACGAAGTTCGTCCTCAGATATATCGGAAGTAAAATCGGATAACTGAAGAACCATGGTTAGAATTTAAAGGATTCTGAAGCGCACGCGCTGTTACCTTAGGAGTTGTTGATTTCTTGTTCGCTGTTTAAAGTTTTTAACAATGGCGGCAATGGACGATTTTACTATGATAAGCACAGTAAAATGATTATGACACTTTATATAGGGTTACAAGATCTCATGGATGATTGACATGTGTCACCCACTTGCTCTAATCGTGTGGCTGGGAGGCCAAAAGGTGAAGCACTTTTTCACCCACCCCTTACGATTTTCGAAGAAAATACGGATGTACTTGGACTAGATTCATCGTATAGTTTTTTAGGCGGGAAACATTGAAACTTCTCCGCTACGCATTCAGGAATACTTTTTTGCTACATTTGTTAGTCTAGCATCCGCAGTAGGTACACTGCGCATACTAGACTGGGGGGACATGATGACGTATAGTCCGCATTCGGGTCACGAACCCGACCAATGGACGCTACTACCATTCAAGCCCATCACGAATGGGCTCAAGACCATCACGAATGGGCTATCACGATAACGGTTTGGGCTTACGAAGGCCCAAACCCGAAGTTATTTATGGTCTTGATATAGGAAATCTCTTATTTATGGGATATGTATCAAACGACCGACTTAGGCGGATACGCCGAAGGGTAAGGAACACGAAACCAACAAGGATTTCGTGTGTATATATAAGGGCATCTCGGCTCTCATTGAGGTACGATCTAACAACCCTAACTCTTCAACTAAACCCTAAAACCGATTACTTACTCTCACGCCGGAGGATAATCGTGGGAGACAATCCCACGATAAGCCTAACGGTGTCTTTTTGTTTTCTTAGTGCGCAGGTCTCAAACATTAAGATCTAATTGATACGGAAACAAGGAACGCCCAACTTTTGTATCAACAGTAAATAAATATAAATCAAGTTTATTTTAAAATTTTAGTTTAATACACGGACATATAAGAATTTTGTAGTGTTTAATATTTTGTAACTGTGATATTACACGCACGGGGTTCAGACTGCAAGTGCAACTAATAATTATAATTTAACTAAATTTATTTGGCGTGTACTTATTAATTGTGCTTTCATTTTAATATTTATAATCCCGTGCATCTACGAATTTTTGGTATTACAATTAAATTATTTATCGTTATCCGTATTCTAGTTTTTAACCGGTGTACGCACGGGTTATTAAACACGCGTACACGGGTTATTAAACACAGATTATGTTCGGACAGTGACTATAACTAAATAATAATATTCCAACTGTATTTGCTCGTATTTGAAAAGATGATCAATTCCGTTTAATAATCTTATTGATTGAGTATTTGTATATGTTATATTTAATTCTTACATATACTCAATAACATGTAAGCGTACGTTGATGGTGTTTTAAGTATTACGCTCAATTTAATAAAAATAATAATAATAATAATAATAATTGTTTTAAAAAAAAGTTTAAAGTATATAGGGTTTTTGTTAAATATATAAATATTTTTAAAAATTATGTAATTTGAGGATTTTATACTTAAGTTGATAAATTTAAATATAAGATTAGCCTCTTTTTAAAAGTTTAAGGTTTGATTGTAAATTTTATTAACCAATCAAAATATAACGTTTATTTACACTTAACACCTAAACTTAAAAAAAATAAAATAAAAGAAAATAAAAAAAAACTCACAAGGTCATGCGTATTTTTATTTTTTTTCCCACCAACTTTTTCATAAGTTTGACCAAACTAATTCAATTTGGACTTTTATTTGCTAACAAGAGGGCTCAATTTTGCAATTGAGGAAAAATTAGTTAGTTTGCACTTCCTCTTATTATATAAAAAACGGTAAATGTTTTATTAAAGTATCATACTTGCCACCATTTATTTTTCTGAGTATCGAACAATTTTTTTTCTTAAAAGGGTACTTTTCTTTCAAATTCGTCATTCTTAAGATACTTTGTAACATTTTTGCCTTTCAGAAAAAAAAAAAAAAAAAAAAAATTCACATTAGCTGAGAGGGGCAAATTAGAGGAAAATTCAATTGCATACCTTTATTTTGGTGCATACCAATGGACAAATCCTCACCTTCCATCCATTTTGATCTAATGGTATACATTAATCTAAGATTTAATATACTTAACCTTAATACTCCCAACTATATAAAGCCTTTTCTTTTCTTTTCTTTTTTCATTCGCTTCATTTTTTTCACACACTTTGTGTGTGTCTTTTCTCTGCTCTCATTCCCTCCATTCATAACCAGTTATCCCCACCCACAATTACCATTCCGATCATCATCACCATCACCATTCCGATCACCATCACTGTTCCGATCATCATCTCATCATCTCCATCACTGTTCCGATCACCACTCCGATTACCATCACTGTTCCGATCGACAGTTACCGTGCCTTTCATCATCACCGTACCAGTCACCATCACCATCACCACTCCGATCACCATCATTGTTCCGATCATTATCATTATTTTTTATGGCTTCTTTTGATCTGAAATAAGCGTTTGTTTCAGAAGCAGATTTGATTGATATTGTTGCGGTTGATAATGTTGTTGAATCAGTTGTTAATTATGTGAATCAAGTTGTTAACATTTCTTCTTATCAAGTTGCACACCAAGTGTTTGATGAAATGTGTGAGTAAAAAATGTTTGATAATCTTGTTATCTGCTTCTGTAATTTTGCTTATTAATTAAGTTGTTAGTTGAATTTATGCTTTTAACTTCATTTGAATGCTATTTTTGTGTCTAATTGTTGTTTTGAATATGCCCTATAGCGTATGTGTATCACCAGTGATATTTGTGAAGTTGATGATTATAAGCTGGTTTAGTATCACCAGTGATATACGTTTAGTATCACCAGTGATAATTGTTAGTCTGTTTATTTATAATTGTGCTTTTTTGTTGATGATAAGTTGTTGATTATAGTGTTATATTGCTTATTAGTTATGCCGTTAGTTTTAAGAGCTTAAACATGATTATAATTGTGCTTTTTTGTTGATGATAAGCTGTTGATTATAGTGTTATATTGCTTATTAGTATCGCTTTTAGTTTTAACAGCTTAAGCATGATGATAATTGTGCAGTATCACCAGTGATATTTTTAGCTTTTTTATAAACATGATGATAATTGTGCAGTATCACCAGTGATATTTTTAGCTTTTTCATAAACATGATGATAAATATGTTTAGCTTTTTCATAAACATGATGATAATTGTGCAGTATCACCAGTGATATGTTTAGCTTTTCATAAACATGATGATAAATATGTTTAGCTTTTCATAAACATGATGATAATTGTGCAGTATCACCAGTGATATGTTTAGCTTTTCATAAACATGATGATAAATGGGCAGTATCACCAATGATATGTTTAGCTTTTCATAAACATGATGATAAATGTGCAGTATCACCAATGATATGTTTGTTTATTTAGTTTAGCCTGTTGATGATATATGTGTAGTATCCCCAGTGATATATTTTTTATAAGCTGTTTTTTGTGTTATCCTTTTGACTGTGTGTTTTGTTACCTTCTTTTACAGCTTCTAGTGTTCTTAAAACTCCACAATCTTTTGCTCATCATGATTTTATTGATACTCCTGTTCGCACAGTTGCTCAAATGGTTCATCGGTTTTTGGGTGTTAAGAAGCCTAAAAAAAGAATGTTAACAATCCTTCAAGAGCTAGTAATAAGGGATATATGAAGGATCGTATTAAGAGTGGGCGTGAGATAGCACTTGAGGAAAATAATAAGAAGAAGAAGGGATGTGGTATTTGTGGGTTTACTGATCACAACAGGCGAACTTGTCCACTGAGGAGTGGAGCAAGCGGAAATGGAGGTGATGGAGCAGGCGGAAGTGCTGGTGATGGAGCAGGCGGAAGCGGAGTTGATGGAGCAATTGAAGTATGATTTTTAGTTATTGGTTTATTCTTTTATTTTTGTGACTTTATGGAATATTTGTGACATTTATCACTTGTGATAAAGCATTAAAGTGTTTAAATAGTTTTCATCATTTTTTTTTATGAATTTTTTGTTGATTAGAATGATTGAATTTCTGTGTATCCCTTGTGATACTTTTTCTGGATTTATTAGTTTATAGCATCTCAAGTGTTTATTTGAGTTTTATCACCTGTGATACATTCAAAATCACACACTGGTTTATATAATTCAAAGGCATTTAAAACCATAAAGAATAAACTTCTCATTTGTACATTCATTGCATCAAACTTTGTATATTGTAAATATGCAAGATGTTTCATCAACCATTTATCAGATATGACATAAATAGAAAACATTCATATGAGGTATCACTGGTGATATCACTGGTATCACTGGTGATATCACATTCATATGAGGTATCACTGGTGATACCTCACTGGTATCACTGGTGATAGTATCTCCTGGTATTCTAAAAGCAAAGAACATGTAAAAACAAAAAAATAATTGCATGTATATTTAAAACCATAAATAATAAACTGCATCTGTCTTCATTTCCCAAAATCCAGATGAAAGATAATACAAAGATACCATTATATTTTTTTTTTTTTGCATAGCTATCAGCTAATCCTAGATGCATTCAGATTCCGCAAAATCCAGAACAAAATATAGCACAATATCCACCACTGGGGAATGTGGTTCAGGACCTAATAGAGCCTCCCGTCATTCTTAGGTAACCCAAACTTGGACAGTTGTCCGTCACATTCCGTGGCTCGGCAGTGCTTCAATGGATTTTTGCTTATCAAATTCTTGATCCTAGTTTAACCAACATTGTTTAGAAATTTAAAATACACAAAACATAAACATAAATTGTCTTTGAAAATAAATTGTCTTTGGAAAAGCATGGAAGTCAACTAATTCTTTTCTTCTGCTGCCCTTTTCTTCATAGCTGCTTCAACCATAATCTTCATCTTTTCTTTATCACTGCTTCAACCATAATCTGAATTTCTGTGTATCCCTTGTGATACTTTTTCTGGATTTATTAGTTTATAGCATCTCAAGTGTTTATTTGAGTTTTATCACCTGTGATACATTCAAAATCACACACTGATTTATATAATTCAAAGGCATTTAAAACCATAAAGAATAAACTTCTCATTTGTACATTCATTGCATCAAACTTTATATATTGTAAATATGCAAGTTGTTTCATCAACCATTTATCAGATATGACATAAATAGAAAACATTCATATGAGGTATCACTGGTGATATCACTGGTATCACTGGTGATATCACATTCATATGAGGTATCACTGGTGATAACCTACCAAAAACTGAATAAGACATCTACAACTGATTTATCACTGGTGTTAATCTACCAAAATCTGAATAAGGCATCTACAACTGTTTTATCTCTGGTGATAATCTACCAAAATCTGAATAAGACATCTACGACTGTTTTATCTCTGGTGATAATCTACCAAAATCTGAATAAGACATCTACAACTGTTTTATCTCTGGTGATATGCTACCTAAAATTGAAGTGAGTCACTACAAATGTTTCGTTATCATCGCAGATCTTCTACTAGCAAAAACTGAACTAAATAGCTACAACTGCTTTTTATCACTAGTGATAACCTACCAAAAACTGAAGTAATGCATTACAATTTTTTTATCACTAGTGATATAATACCAAAAATTGAATGACATCTATTTTATCATCATCACAGATCTTCTACTACCAAAAACTGAATAAAATAACTACAAATGCTTTTTATCACTAGTGATACTATACGTATGATACAAAGCAGATTTAAAACATCAATCATAAGTAAAAATATCACTCCAATGCAGTTAAAAACAAAAAAAAACAACTAACAGCTTAATTAATAAGCAAAATTGCATGACCGGATAACAAGATCATCAAATATTTGTCACTCACACATTTTATCAAACACTTGGTGTGCATCCATATATACAAAATTTGTTATATCAGTCCTATGTATCATTCTTTGATAAATAGCAATAACATTGATAAATAAGCACCAAATCATAAATAAGCACAATATAACAATAAAATAAGCAGTTTGAATCACCGTACCATCATTTCGATACTCATTAGGTTCATTTTGAACCCTTTTTTTTTCATGTATCTGCTTGTGCACTCGTCGATTATTCCATTTTTGTGTTTTATTGATGATTTGAACGGTTAAAAAGCGGTTATTTTTTATTTGTTATGGTAGTTTTTGATGATGGTTAGAGAGAGAGTGGGTTTTTTGTGATATGAAATGTGTGGAAAGTGAGAGGTAAGGGGTGGGGTTGGTGGGTAAGTTTGGTGAGTTGGCAAAAATGTTTCTTCCGTGTTTTTTATTATTAAAAATTGTCTTTTAATCCGACGCTTCTGATTGGTTTATTGGTATGTGGCACTTTTTGAGTATGTGAAATAAAGCATCTCGGCAAATTAAATGGAAGATGAATCATCAAAAGCTTTCAAGTACTTCCATCCCAACACCTCCCCGCAATTGCGGCACGACACGTCCGCAACCACAAATAGTCCCGTTAAAAGATATCACGATTATTTGAATTTTGACAGTAAACAAAGAGTAAAATGTAAACGTGAATTCAGCCGATACCCTTGTACAAATATAAGCAAATCACTTTTATATAAGTAAAATGTCAATTAAACATACACTAAGACTACGTTAAAATATAAATCATGCATATTTACATATATCATTCATGTGCTCCCCAGAATCTTTCCAAATTTTGTGAACAAGCAAAACATATAACACATTTTATCAAATCAGAATAGCGCATATCGATCACAAAAGTGTTTATGCAATCTACACGTATTAACGTATCCCTTTCACACAGACAACGAACCATAGAATAATTTCATATAATGCATGTTTGTTACTTAAGAAGTAAACACAATATGGAAAGTTTATAATGGAAGAGATCGCATAACAAGTTATATTCCTTCTATACTAATTAATTAGACGAGTACACGTGCATAGAAACGAGATTTTATAGCGACAAATCGTTTAGTGATAAAAAAAGTTTATGGGTTATAAACGATAAACAATAAAAGTTTGAAGATTTGGGGATTAAACATAATGTTTTGAAACCTGGGTCGACCCGGTTGGTTCAACGCTGGTTGAACCATTGCGGTCGAAAAACGGGTCTATTTAAGCCGGGTCAACCCGACGGGTTGGGTCGAACACGGGTGAAATTAAAGTGAGTCAACCCGCCGGATGTGAAGCGTACCGGGGTCAACCTGGTTTTCGATGTGTATTAATAGTTTTTTTGAAATATGTTTTCAACATTTCTATTTTTAGTTTCAACTTTTTACTTTTCACTTTTTGTTTTTCCTTTATATATAGTATACGCGGGTACCCTGTGACGATTAACCAGATAAATAGATCTTGATGAGGCATGATTTACTAGTTTGTATCGGTTTCAACGGGTCCTCTCTGGTTCATTTTCGGATGGTTTTTATTGGTTAGTCGAACCGGTGACGACACCGGTTCCCGGTTGAACCCGTTGGTCCGGTTCGGTCCGGTTTTCAAAACTATATGTACTATCAACTTGTTAGCTTGTATAAAACTTTGTGTGTTTTATTAATTTGTATAATGTGTATAATAACATGTACTATTCATTTTAGGTGTTTTAAAAATAACGTGTGTTTAATTATTTTAAATTCTGGATTATGTTGTAGATTGTTTAAATTGTATATTGTGAAAATTTTATTGTACTTTTTAGTAAAGGGTGTTTTAATTGTTTGTATTTAATTTGGTAGACATGTTTTTAGTTGGTTGTACAATATGAATAAATCACTGCACTTTTAAGTAATGCGGTGTTTTAATAAGAGTATTAATTACACTATACATTTCTCTCACCTTTCACTAATTTTCAACATTCAACAATTCAACATTTCATTTTGACCATATACCTTTTATAGATAGTATGGATATGGGTGTAATCTCATCTACTGGTGTCATTTGGACTTATTGAAAGCAAAACCAAGTTTAAAATTAATCGATTAATTTATAACTAACATGACTTTATAACTTATGTAGGGGAACAAGGTTCAAGCATTAATGGTAAAGGGATAATTGTTTCTAAATGTATCGAACTTCCCACCTTTTATTATGTTGTGAAGTCAACTTTTTTTTTTTACTATTGTGTGTATCCAAGTTACTAATCCGTTATATTCAGTGAATGCTAAGGTGATAAAAGTTTTTCCGTTAGAGTAAATTACATAAATCGTCCTTGTGGTTTGGCCCAAATTGCAAGTTTCGTCATTTTCTCTAAAAAATTGCTAACAGTCGTTTAAAAAAGGCTACGTTAGTCCAATTACCAACGATCTTTTGCAACGTTAGTCCTTTAACAAAGGCAACATTAGTCCATTTACCATCGCCACCACCCGCCACCACCCACCTCCACCACCGCCACCCACCACCCACCACCTCCACCCACCACCACCTCCACCCACCGTCATCCACCGTCACCACCACCGCCGCCGCCACCACCACACATCGCCATCACCACCGCCGCCACCACCACCACCGCCGCCATCGCCACCACCCACCACCTCCACCCACCACCACCCACCACCGCCACCACCCGTCGCTACCCACCAGCACCCACCGTCACCACCACCACCACCACAACCACCGCCGCCACCACCACCCACCACCGCCACCACCCACCACCGCCCACCGCCACCACCACCCACCACCACTACCAACGCCACCACCATCGCCGCTATCTACCGCCACCACCACCGCCACCCACCGCCACCACCACCCACCTCCCACCACCACCCACCGCCACCACCAATGCCACCTCCATCACCGCCATCCACCACCACCACCACCACCACCACCGCCACCACCCATCGCCACCACCACCGTCGCCACCACCACCACCACCGCCACCGCCACCACCCACCACTTCCACCCACCACCGCCACCACCACCCGCCGCCACCACCACCAAAGTCGCCGCGGTTTTATACACGTTCTTATACGCGGTTTTACATGCGTTTTTATACACGTTCTTATACGCGGTTTTACACACGTTTTATACACGTTTTTATACGTGGTTTTAAACGCGGTTTTATACACGTTTTTATACATGATTTTATACGCGGTTTTACACATGTTTTATACACGTTTTTATATGCAGTTTTAGTGGGTGGTGGTGGGTGGATGCGGTGGCGGTGGTGGTGGGTGGTGGTGGTGCGGGGTGGCGGTGGGTGGTGGGTGGGTGGTGGGGTGGTGGGTGGTGGCGTGGTGGTGGTGGGGGCGGGTGGCGGTGGGTGGTGGTGGCGATGGGTGGGTAGCAGCGGCGGCGGGGTGGCGGTGGGTGGAGGTGGAGGTGGCGGTGGTGGGTGGCGGTGGGTGGAGGTGGCTGGTGGCGGGTGGTGGCGATGGTAAATGGACTAACGTTGCCTTTGTTAAAGGACTAACGTTGCAAAAGATCGTTGCTAAATGGACTAACGTTGCCTTTGTTAAACGACCGTTAGCAATTTTTTAGAGAAAATGACGAAACTTGCAATTTGGGCCTAACCACAAGGACGATTTATGTAATTTACTCTAACGGAAAAACCTTAATCACCTTAGCATTCACTGAATAGAACGGATTAGTAACTTGGATACACACAATAGTTAAAAAAAAAAAAAAAAAAAAGTTGACTACACAACATAGTAAAAGGTGGCAAGTTCGATACATTTAGAAACAATTATCCCAATGGTAAATGACCAAAAGTATGTTCAATGCACACAAAACTTTCGACCAAAATATCCAAGAAATTATGCCAACTTCATGATCTGTGCCTCTTACGAGTATTTTCTTTGATATATTGTACCCAAAATTTAGATATTAAATTCCATCCAGTATTATTAACCGTATGAACATGTTTAAAATTTATGAACTTTAAAACTTCTAAATTAATAACCATGACAACAAATTACCACTATAAGGCCAGGCGGAGTGCTCATCGGGTTGCCCAAAGGGCTGGTTGAACCCGCCAGTAACACCACCCCGTGCCAACGGGTTGGCTTCAAAGGGCTGGTGAGAGGGCTTTTAACCCTTTGGCCATACCGCTGAAACAATGCATGAAAAGATGGCAACAATAATAAAAAATTTGGGAGGGCTTGAAAATCATGGGCGCGTGTGAAATTGGTTTGGAGGGCTGGTTGGGAGGGTTGGAAGGTTAAACTGAGTTGGCATAATTTTATTGGTCAAATTTGGGAGGGTTAAAATTTTGGGAATCATGACTCCTCCCACCCTAATAATTAACCATGACCACACAATGAATACATGCAATTAACATGTTTTACACCACGAGTTAATCATATCTATAGTGGTTTCATGCAACTCATATATATATATATATATATATATATATATATATATATATATATATATAGTGGGACTTTCATTTCAGGACCATCTTATCTGCGAGAACTGACAGAACCACCAAAAGCATACATGCACGCCTTCAATAATTGTATTTTTGCACATATGTTCTAAAAACAACATATATGTTTTAAAAAAAAACATGGTTGTTCTAAAGATTTTGATAAGAAATTGGAAATACAAAATTTTTCTTTGAAGGTGTGCATGTATGTTTTTATAAGGCGTGCAACGGCAATATTGCGGCCGTGTGTAAGGTTTTTGTGAAAAAAGATGATGAGTTCATGATGATATTGAAGAACATAGGTGGATACTTACGATTATTGATGATTTGCGTATATTTTTATTTTATTTTAAAAGGCGTGCATGTATGTTTTTGGTGGTTCTGTCAGTTCTCGCAGATAAAATGGTTCTGAAATGAAAGTCCCCATATATATATATATATATATATATATATATATATATATATATATATATATATATATATATATATATCATGCATGGTTCAATTAAAAAGATGAATAAGAAATGCGTACTCATAAATATGAATGAACCCGCAATATATGACTTGTTCCAAACTATGCATGTCATACCCCAAGATTCCTGTTGATGCAAATAATGTTCTAAAAACGTTATTTATATCTTTCGATTACTTCACGTTTTGAGGATGACAAAATGTGAACTCACGTTACGTTAAAATTAACGTTAACAAGTTTTTAATCGGAAGATCCCGTTTCTACGCAAATCACTCTTGAACAAAGTTACAACTTGAACTAGTGATCAAAGAAGTGAATTCATGTTTTGAAAATTCACATTTTAAATGGGACAAAATATTTTTTCAAAAATACACATGACAAATTATTTTTGAAATATTAAGAAATGTTTTAATAGAAAAATAAGTTTGAAATCACAATAGCTATTTTCCCCCCAAAATCAGCTCCAACCTTCCCAAAATAAGTTTTTACCAGAAAAGACAAAATTTGGAGCGTCCTAGTCTACCACGGCTCCACGGTACCGTTAAATTTAACGGAGCCGTGGGTCATTTAGTGGAGCCGTCCGTACCATTTTGAATTGTAACGTTCAGATTTTCTTTGCCTATAAATACCCACCTCTTTCACAGTTTTAGGCACCCTTCACACACAGAAAAATCCCTTAGTCAAATCCTCTCACACCTTTCACTTCTTAGGGTCATTTAGATTAGTTTTTCTTTGTTTCAATAGTGATCCAATCATCCTTCAAGTGATCCTCTTCATACCTCTTAACTAGCAAGAGAAGAACACAAGTATCCAAGTTGATACAAGGTGTTGTCATCCCTCTTCATTAGCAAGAGAAGAACTCAAGTAATCAAGAAGATACTAGAGTTGTAGTTGATAGGTTTTTGTAACACTTGTTACAACCTTGTTGTATCTTAGCATACATCAAGTATATTTCCTTTTTGTGAGTGAGAGTGAAGATCAAGTGTGATCTATAGAGATAGTGAACATCTCTTGAAGCCATTGGGCTTGTGTGATTCATCAAGAAGATCAAGGGTCATTAGGTTAGTGTTAGTTGAGTAGAGTGAAGTGAGTATTGATCATTGTGATCGTGTTGAGATCTTGGTGATCTCTTGAAGCCATTGGGCTTGTGTGTTTGGTCACGTGGACCTTGGTAGATTGGTGCTAGCTAAGATTAGCACTCGACATCTAGCTTAGTGTCGGTAATAGGATAAGCGACATGTACGGTTTTCTCCTCCTTAAGGGAGGTTGTTGACATAGTGGTTGAAACTCTCGAGTGTGGTACTCGGGGAGTGGAGTAGGGCGAAGAAGAGCTACGTAGCCGAACCACTATAAATCCTCTGTTTTGGTTTGATCTTTCCAACTCTACTCTTTACTTTTATTTGTTATTATTACTTAGCTTAGTGTGCAGTTCATATTGGTGTTGATTGATTACACATAGAGTTCGAATCAAAGTTTCCAATAACCAACTTTTAAAACAAGATTTTTAAAATAAGTTTTTAAACCGGTAAACTATTCAACCCCCCCTTCTAGTTTTCCACAATTGGTATCAGGAGCCACGTCAGTCAAGTTTTTAAAGTATATTGTATTTTAAAGCTTGAACCGATCAATGGATTCCGACAAATATCTAGAAGGGCAATCTATGCAAAGACCACCACTTTTCGAAACCGATTGTTTTATTTATTGGAAAACAAGATTCGAAACGTATGTGAAATCAAAAGACATTGATCTTTGGCATGTTATTACCGAGGGTGACTTTCAACCTATTCAAAAGAATCCGGAAACTAAAAAGGATGAAATAGTTTCTTATGATAAACAAAGTGATGAACTTAAAAGGAAATTAGCGAAAAATAATGAGGCTAAAATGATGATTTATAATGCTTTGCCTAAAAAGGAATTTGAAAGAATTTTTATGTGTAATACGGCAAAAGACATTTGGAAAACTTTGTTAGTCACTCACCAAGGTAATAACCAAGTCAAAGAGAACAAGATAGATCTTCTTGTTCAACAATATGAACAATTATCCATTTCGGAGGATGAGTCAATAGATACTGCTTTTGCTAGATTTAATACTATTATCACTAGTCTTAAAGCTCTTGATGAAGGTTATTCTAGTAAGAACTATGTTAGGAAGTTTCTTAGAGCTCTACATCCTAAATGGAGAGCAAAGGTCACCGCCATAGAAGAGTCAAAGGACTTGACGGCATTGTCACTCGATGAACTTATAGAAAACTTGAAAGTTCACGAGATGATAATTAAGAAAGACTCCGACATAGTCAAAGGCAAAGGCGAGAGAGTTAGATCTCTAGCATTGAAAGCCAAGAAGGAGTCTAGTGATGAGGAATGTTCGAGTTCCGATAGTGAAGATGAGGAATATGCACTAGCGGTTAGGGATTTTAAAAAGTTCTTTAGGAGAAGAGGTAGGTTCGTTAGGCAACCTCGTGATGAGAAGAAGACATCACAAAAGAACCATGTTGAAAAGAAAGGGATAAGTGATAGGAAATGCCTTAGATGCGGAGATCCTAATCATCTCATAGGAGAGTGTCCCAAGCCACCGATATTCAACAACCAACGAGCTCTCATAGGAGGCTCCTGGAGTGATAGCGGTGATGATGAAGAAAAGAAGCCCAAGGACGAAACGTGTCTAATGGCTCATGCTTCAAATGAGGTACGTTACAACTACCCTGATTTCATAGATGATAATTCGTCAATAGATGATAACAAACTAAATGACGAACATAATAATCTATGCAAAATTGTCTCAAAAATGTTAAGTAGAAACAAATTACTAAAATCAAAATTGCATGAACTAGAAGTGAAAATGTTAGAGCTAAAGAGTCAAGTCAAAGGACTTGAAAGATATAAAGTATTAGACATAGGATGTGAGTCATGCATGAATCTTAAAGTAGAAAATGAAAAACTCAAGGAAAACAAAATTAGAATTACTAGCTTTGAAAAGGAAACAGAAAATGCTTTGACAGATAAAACTAATCAAGCAGAATCTGTTAAAATCTCAAACTCTGTCAAAAGTCCAGACGGCACCACTAAAGGTACCGACGGCTCCATTAAAGTTAATGGAACCGTGGTACCGTCCGACTCTGGAGACAGAACTGAGTCAAATTTCAAAAATAAATCAAGTCCTAAACCAACTCACATTGTTGTTAATGGTACAAAAGTCTCTATTGCTAGTATAGAGGAAGTTAAACGATTCTACAAACCTATGTCAAAACCCAAACCTAGATTTGTAAAATCTGACGCTAGGTCTAAGACTCCTCCACCTAGAAAAACAAACACTCCCAAACCTCGGTCAAGAACTCCTCTACCGAGACGTAACTTTAGAAGACAAAGCTTTCCAAGTGACGATCACGTAACTTGGAATGACCGTCAACTACAAAGTTACTTGCCATGGGAAATTTGCCCACCATTTCAACATCCTAACCACATGCAAATGATGCATGGGATGTTTAATGCTAACCACTTTGGACCCATGAGATATTGGGGACCAAATGTTTGAATGTTTATCTTATGCAATAGATATGCTTGGGAATCGACTTGGAGCCTGACGAATGGGTCAAGGATAGTGGATGCACCAACCACATGACGGGCAACCGAAGTCTATTCTCATCATACAAGGCATACAACGGAGGTAATGTCACTTTCGGTAGCAAACTTAAGGGCAACATTATTGGCAAAGGTACGATCACTCATAACTCCCTCACTATTAGAAATGTTGAGCATGTAGATAACTTAGGATTTAATTTGCTTAGCATTAGTCAAATGGTAGATAATAAGTGTAGAGTTATATTCTCTGAAGAGGGTAGTGAGATCATTAAGGATGGTAAAACCATAGGCAAAGGAGTTAGGAGAAATGGCCTATTTGTCATGAAAATAGGAAATAAGCCTCAGGATAGGATATGCTTAGCAACCATAGATGATAACTCCACTCTATGGCATAGGAGATTAGGTCATGCCAATATGCGTTTAATACAATCATTGGCATCTAAGGAACTAGTTAGAGATCTACCTAAGATTAAGTTTGATCAACACTTTTGTGACGCTTGTAAAGTTGGAAAACAAGCTCATTCTAGTCACAAAGCTAAGAATATAGTCTCAACCTCTAGATGCCTAGAACTCCTTCATATGGACTTATTCGGTCCATCCGCCGTACGGAGCTACGGAGGAAACTACTACACCTTAGTAATAGTTGATGACTACTCTAGGTACACTTGGACTAGATTTCTTAAGAATAAGACTCAAGCCTTTGAGGAATTCGAGGTTTTTAGTAAGAAAGTCCAAAATCAACTAGGATGTACAATAGTTTCCATTAGGACGGATCATGGTCGGGAATTTGATAATGAAGTGCAATTTGGAGTATATTGTGATGCTAATGGTATTACTTACAATTTCTCAGCTCCACGCACTCCACAATCAAATGGGGTAGTAGAGCGGAAAAAATCGTACTCTACAAGAAATGAGTAGAACGATGTTGAATGAACAATCAATTCCGCAAAAGTTTTGGTGTAATGCGGTGGACACCTCAACTTACATACTTAATAGGATTTTAATTAGGCCTATCTTAGGAAAAACCCCATATGAAATCATGAAAGGTAGAAAACCTACTCTTGATTACTTTAGAGTGTTTGGAAGCAAGTGCTTCATACTAAACACTAAAGATTACCTCACCAAGTTTGACCCAAAGTCTTACAAAGGTGTCTTCCTAGGATACTCCCAAAATAGTAAAGCTTACATTGTCCTAAATAAGGAAACAATGAAAGTCGAAGAGTCACTCAACGTGACATTCGATGAAAGCCCTCCTCCAACTAAGACATCACCCTTGGTGGATGATGACTTAGATGAGGAACAAGCCATTGAGGTTAATGGCAAGAAAACCTTAGATGATGACATTGAGGATGAAATAGTTGAAGTTGACGAAATTGTCAATGTTAAGGAATCCAAGAACCATCCTATTGAAAATGTCATAGGAAACCTAAACCAAAGAACCCTTAGGTCACAAGCTCAAAACAAAAGTAATTTCTTTTGTTTTATATCTACTGTAGAACCTAAGAATGTTGGTGAAGCGATTAAGGATGAAAGTTGGACACTTGCCATGCAAGAAGAACTTAATCAATTCACCGCCAACCAAGTTTGGGAGTTGGTACCTCCTCCTAGGAATCAAACCATCATAGGAACTAAGTGGGTGTTTAGGAATAAACTCGACGAAAATGGCGTCGTGACTAGGAATAAGGCAAGGTTGGTAGCACAAGGCTGTAACCAACAAGAAGGAATAGATTATGATGAAACCTATGCACCTGTAGCTAGATTAGAATCTATTAGAATACTCCTTGCCTATGCTTGTGCCTTAGACTTTAAATTGTACCAAATGGACGTGAAAAGTGCATTCCTTAATGGTTATATCAACGAGGAGGTATATGTTGCTCAACCTCCGGGATTCGTTGATTTCGAATATCCGAATCATGTTTATAAACTCAAGAAAGCACTCTATGGTCTTAAGCAAGCTCCCAAAGCTTGGTATGATAGACTGAAAGCATTCTTGATTGAACATGAATATACCATGGGAGTGGTATATAACACGCTTTTCACAAAGAAACGAGATTCACATCTCATCATTGTTCAAATATATGTTGATGACATTATATTTGGCTCAACTTGTCCAGAACTGTGCAATGATTTTTCTAAAATCATGCATGACGAGTTTGAGATGAGCATGATGGGCGAATTAAATTTCTTCCTTGGTCTACAAATTAAGAAAATGGAAGATGGTATCTTCTTTAATCAATCTAAGTATAGTAAGGAAATGCTTAAGAAGTTTAGTTTAGAAGAGTCTAAGCCCATGAAAACTCCCATGTCCACGGAAATAAAACTCACGAAAGATGAAGAAGGTGAGTCCGTGGATAACACTAAGTATAGAGGTATGATAGGTAGTTTACTATACCTCACGGCAAGTAGGCTCGACATCATGTTTAGTGTCTGCCTTTGTGCTCGCTTCCAAGAGGATCCCAAAACCTCTCACCTTGAAGCGGTTAAGCGTATCTTCCGATACATTAAAGGCACTATACACTTGGGATTATTTTATCCCAAGGGGACCGGTATAGAAACTGTTGTCTATGCCGACTCTGATCATGCGGGAGATTACGTGGATCGAAAAAGCACGAGTGGCGTTTGTACCTTCATGGGTTGTTGTCTAACTTCTTGGTTCTCCAAGAAACAAACGGCTCTTGCCATCTCCACTACCGAAGCCGAGTACGTAAGCGCCGGAAAGGCATGTCAACAAGCACTATGGATGAAACAAGCCCTTAACGACTATAGCATATACTTAGATGATGTTCCCATTATGTGCGACAATAAAGGTGCTATTGACTTGAGCAAAAACCCTGTCCAACACTCCCGTACTAAACACATTGAAATTCGCCACCACTTCCTTCGCGATAATGTTCAGAAAGGAAACATTTCCATTGAGAAAGTTCCTTCTCAAGACAACATCGCTGACATACTAACCAAACCTCTCAAACGAGAATCCTTTAACTACCTCCGTCTAGGTCTAGGAATGATGGAACATATTCCATAAATCTCATGACTCTTGAAGTCATCTCGTGTATCTCGTCTAGTCAAGTTTAGGAACTCCTAGTCATAAGAATTTGTTAGGTACAAATTCTTTCCTCGTGTCATAAGATCTCACTAAAACAGCAAGACTTATTCATCAAAAATCAAAATGGGACAGAAAACAGTCCCAGCAGATCACGGCTCCACTAATGTGGCACGGCACCGTTAAATTTAACGGTACCGTGGAACCGTGCATCTGGAACATTTCGTATTTCAGTCCCCTCTTCCCACATTACTCATTCCAAACCCTCACAACCTCAGCAATTGCTGTCATAACCTAACCTCACAACCCAAAACTCAATTACACCTCTTCAAGATCATATTCAAGACATTGATTTCAAGATTCTCAATCATTTTACCCTTTTCAACATAATTTGTAAGTTTTCTCATTCTAATTTATTTCTAATTTTGAGTCTAGGGTGTGTTCATTGATGAAAATTGAATTGGGGATTTTCACCTTTTTCTAGGAATGTTTCAAAATTAGAAGTCATCAACACTAAAACACCCCAATTCCATCAATTTTAAAATCTCACAAAATTAGGATCATGAAATTATTCTTTTTCATGCATTGTTGATGCAAACTAAAAACACTTTCTCATGCATTCATGATCTCACAAATATTATTCGAATTACATAATCAATATGTACTCTTCGACATATTTGTTTGAGCTAAAATGAAATCAGGAGTGTTTGGGTAATCTCATTATTTTTCTTTTGAGTCGAGATTACCGCACCTCCACATAGTCTACATATAGGCACACACTAGGCACGTGTTGTATGCAACTGGTTTTTATTCTAATTTTTTTTTTTTAATTTTTTCTTATAGGACACAAAAATGTCTCATGAATATGATTTTGATCATCTCCTAACCGATACCTATACACCCGAAATCTCACGTGAACCCACTACACCCGGTAATCACATTCGTGCCTATGTCAATCTTGAAACCCGTCGGTTTCATGAAGGCCGTGTCGTTGATCCATCCCTAGTTTACCACCGGGACATCAACACTTCCTTTAGAGCTATAGGATTCGGTTGTCTACTCCACATTAACGAGTATATTTGTCCTCGCTTTGTGTTAGAGTTCTTCCGACAAGTTGAACTCGTACGTAACGAGGATCAATCCTTGTCACTTTGGTTTTGGGTCAAAAACTTCAAATACGTTCTAACTCTTGAGCAATTTGCTCAAATCCTTAGTATACCCAATCATGGGCAATGTGCCTATACTGAAGATTGGTGTCTTGAGTCTCTCTTTCACTATCGTGAGGAGAATAGTCCGTACTGTTCATACATACCCTCTCCAACCGAACTAACCAAAATCATCCGTACTCACCCTCACCCACATCCAACGAAAATTCGTCTGGAAGAAGTGCGTCATGAACTACTTTCTTGGGCAGTCATCCTTCGAGAAAATGTTCTAAGTCTCACAGGAAATCGTGAGCAACTCCCGGCGTGTTGTGCTCATATGATTTATTGTCTCTTAACCCAACAACTTTACAATCTTGCTTACTTCTTCGCTAAGCGAATTGTACATCTCAATGGTAACAAGAATAAATTGATACCTTATGGGATGTTCCTAACCCGTCTCTATCATCACTTCATAACCTTTCACCCTTACCTTCATGGTCCTCAATACTCCCTATTCACACCTGTCATGAAACCCATAACCGAGTCATATGTCTCAACCATCCTCACTTCCGAATTCACCACCCACTATGCACCCTTTGATGATCCTATTCATGAGAATGAGACAAATACTCAAGACGAGAGTGTGACAAGAAGGGGGAATGCTCAAGTCATAAGTAGTTAGGAAGAGATTTATATCTCTCACTAGGGTTTATTACTAATAGATAATTTTAGGAATTAATGTTCTAATTATCTTACATGCTTACATGAATATTCTTTGTGATATTTGAATGTTATTTTATCTTGTCCTCTTATGCTTGCATGCTTATGATTATTTGAGAACATTGCATGATCATCCTTATGTGCTAGATATAGCATTGTATGGATATATTAGGTAAATAAGTACCTAGTGAGTTGAGGCACTCTCATTTCCAGGAATTAGTTTCCCTAGAAAATTCCCCCTAGCTGCCCAAAACTAGCCTGCAAGGAAATTTTCATGCCAACAGTGTCACGGCACCACTAAATAGGGACGGCACCGTTAAATTTAACGGTACCGTGGGGTATTTAACAGAGCCGTGACCCTGTATAACGGATTTTTCCTAATGCTCCTACTTCCCTATCACCCTAACCTCAAACCTGCAAACCTTGCACCCTCACATTCACCCTAGGATTCCCCTCCTACACCATAGGATCAACTTTAATTCAAATTTCACCCAACTTGCCTATATAAGGCCTCACCCTTGCAAGCTTATCTTGCACTTCACCTTCAACCTCCCATCACACAAACACCATGTCCTCCACACATGGTTCAACCTCTCAAATCTCCAAGAAACCTAGGATAACCGTAAAACCACCCTCAAAACCACTCTTTGTGGATCTCACAAGAGATGATGAAGCTATGACACCACCTTCCCAAGCCACTCCATACTCACCATCACCACCTTATGCACCATCTAAAACATCATCTACCTACACAACATCTTCATCATCCTATTACACTACATCATTAATGGAATACACACCATCTCCCTTCACCCCATTGGACAATGCCATGCCAATTTCACCTCCAACAACCCTACCACAATCACCATCTCCTATCATGGCACAACCCAACATACCACATCCCTTTGAGTTACATAGTGCTAATTGGCTATGTTGTCTCCACAACCGTAATCTCATCTACTTCTTAAGAGACGAGATTCATTTCATGTTCTACTTTATAGAACATCTCTTGACACCTCCACCACCTCAAATGGGGCCCCAATCTCCACCACCTCCTAACCAAAACAACTAAACACTTGCTTGTTTAGTCCTCCACAATAAACTCTTAGGACCCCTCTTGGAAATGAAGCTTGTCTCTAGTCATTAGGAATTTAGGCTTCTTGTTATCTTTCTTAGTGCTTTCTATGTAGTCATACATTACTATGACACGTGTTTGTTTTATGAATGAATGTTTTTATGTGGAGGTTTTTCCTTTTAAATGATTGGTTATTTGTCACAAATGTGCTACTTGTTAGATATTGTATATTTGTCGTCTAACTTTGTTTTGTAGCACGATCCATTGCTCGATTCCTTTGTGTTCTCCAAATGAGGGGGAGTACACATCAAGGGGGAGCCTTAACCACCTTTTTGATTTGACAAAAAGGGGGAGAAATGGGAGTAAACTCATTAAAAACTTGTTAAAACTAATTTTAACCTAAAATGATTTTATATTTTGTCATCATCAAAAAGGGAGAGATTGTTGATGCAAATAATGTTCTAAAAACGTTATTTATATCTTTCGATTACTTCACGTTTTGAGGATGACAAAATGTGAACTCACGTTACGTTAAAATTAACGTTAACAAGTTTTTAATCGTAAGATCCCGTTTCTACGCAAATCACTCTTGAACAAAGTTACAACTTGAACTAGTGATCAAAGAAGTGAATTCATGTTTTGAAAATTCACATTTTAAATGGGACAAAAAAAATTTTCAAAAATACACATGACAAATTATTTTTGAAATATTAAGAAATGTTTTAATGGAAAAATAAGTTTGAAAATCACAACAGCTATTTTCCCCCCAAAATCAGCTCCAACCTTCCCCAAATAAGTTTTCACCAGAAAAGACAAAATTTGGAGCGTCCTAGTCTACCACGGCTCCACGGTACTGTTAAATTTAACGGAGCCGTGGGTCATTTAGTGGAGCCGTCCGTACCATTTTGAATTGTAACGTTCAGATTTTCTTTGCCTATAAATACCCACCTCTTTCACAGTTTTAGGCACCCTTCACACACAGAAAAATCCCTTAGTCAAATCCTCTCACACCTTTCACTTTTTAGGGTCATTTAGATTAGTTTTTCTTTGTTTCAAGAGTGATCCAATCATCCTTCAAGTGATCCTCTTCATACCTCTTCACTAGCAAGAGAAGAACACAAGTATCCAAGTTGATACAAGGTGTTGTCATCCCTCTTCATTAGCAAGAGAAGAACTCAAGTAATCAAGAAAATACTAGAGTTGTAGTTGATAGGTTTTTGTAACACTTGTTACAACCTTGTTGTATCTTAGCATACATCAAGTATATTTCCTTTTTGTGAGTGAGAGTGAAGATCAAGTGTGATCTATAGAGATAGTGAACATCTCTTGAAGCCATTGGGCTTGTGTGATTCATCAAGAAGATCAAGGGTCATTAGGTTAGTGTTAGTTGAGTAGAGTGAAGTGAGTGTTGATCATTGTGATCGTGTTGAGATCTTGGTGATCTCTTGAAGCCATTGGGCTTTTGTGTTTGGTCACGTGGACCTTGGTAGATTGGTGCTAGCTAAGATTAGCACTCGACATCTAGCTTAGTGTCGGTAATAGGATAAGCGACGTGTACGGTTTTCTCCGCCTTAAGGGAGGTTGTTGACATAGTGCTTGAAACTCTCGAGTGTGGTACTCGGGGAGTGGAGTAGGGCGAAGAAGAGCTTCGTAGACGAACCACTATAAATCCTCTGTCTCGGTTTGATCTTTCCAACTCTACTCTTTACTTTTATTTGTTATTATTACTTAGCTTAGTGTGTAGTTCATATTGGTGTTGATTGATTACACATAGAGTTCGAATCAAAGTTTCCAATAACCAACTTTTAAAACAAGATTTTTAAAATAAGTTTTTAAACCGGTAAACTATTCAACCCCCCTTCTAGTTTGTCATACCCCACAATTCCTTTTTCTTTAACTTCTCAAAGTTGCACCGAATTTTAGTGTGTCTTTCACACATTCTAACATCTCTATTACACAGATTCACCAATCATGATTATCGCAAAATATTGTATTAGTTTGTTGGTGTTAGGGTCTTGATAATATCGTATCTAGATCGTACAATATGCTTAACATCTTACTAATTATTAACTGTTAGAATTGAATATAAAGCTTATTACATATATATGAGTTGACTATGGGATGGTGATTTGGTTTATACAACCTCAAGGTACGAGTTTGAGTCATGCTGAAAGCATTAATAAAATATGCTTTTAGTCATTCTTGTTTTGTATTTTTACTCTATCATCTTTATATTTGTTCCTGCTATCTTTACGTCACATAAGTTTTAATTTTAACCTTTTGACCAGTGTGTGAAAGTGGTGAGAGCCACTAAACATGCATTAAATTCACACCAAACCATGATCAAACCATTCATAACGAAAGGATTGATCACCTATAAATTTTACCTTTTTCCAGTTTTCCCATGCTCCCATAAAAAATTGTTTGTATCTTGAAGGTCCACTTCGTAACTCTTTTCTTTTGTCAACAAAACAAATATACTCCTAGTAAGTCTAAGCGTAATGGAGCGTGGTTTGCCTGGTTTGTTCACCAACAGCGCCCTTATTACCAAAACGCAGGGGCGTTGTTGCCAAGATTTTGCTCCAATGGGTTGTTCTGACAGCGCCCCAAAATTTGCTTATTTCAAAAAAAATCACAGTTTGGTACTAAAAAAAATCCCCCACTCACCACTACACCACTTTTTCAACATAGCCCCCATTGCCACATGGCGAACAACGCCCCACCCTCTCTTACGCACCACTACACATAGTCTAATAGTAAACGATGTTGGTATATTGCTATGCTAAACCATTAATTACTCGCACATTTTTAATTTACTGTTATGATTATTCATTTTTCTAAACATCAAAATTAACACCACTGTTTTGTTTAATTTAAGTTTGGCAGTTATTACTTATGACCATTGTCCATTCTTAGATTATTTTGTAGTGCAAAACACAAAGCCTAGTGATTTAAGATTTTAGGCTCAACTATGTAACGCCTAAACCACACATGTGTCTTTGTACGATTATGCGTTCCTCTTTGATTTCCTGATACTATGTCATGAATTAAATGTCTGTTTTTCTATCTTATTTTGTTTCGAAAGAACTTTTTATACTTCAACCGATCAAAAATGCTTTAAAATGGTTAAAATAACATTTACTGGCGAATGTGGATATTAATTTGAGACTAAAGGTATTTTTGTCAAGAATAGTTTGTAGAAAACTATAAACCAAAGCTATTTAACATAGATTCGGTTAGAATGAATCCAGCCAACCTCCTCTTGGCTCACTCTTTTATTAATACTAATAAGCTAAAGAATATCTATTAAGTTTACAATACAGAAAATAGAGAAGAACAAATACACGAAACTAGGGTTTCTCTCTAACTCAGGGAACAACAAGAGAGACAGAGATACACACAGAAAAAATGAGAGAATAATAAAGGCTAAAGACTATCTAAAGTATTATATAGTAGCCTCAAACTAATTTACACAATGGCTCCTTCATGTCTTCAGAATAAGCTCCTTTAGTCCTTAAAGAATTTGGGCGGGCACACTTTGTGCTTAATCTTTGATGAAAAGTCTTTAGGACCCATGTAGTTGTAGCAGCTAAAGCAAGACTATCCAACATAGTTGGATATGTTGGATAAAACTTATGTGGAATAACGTAACGCCCCGTACTCGTTTAGACTAAAAATTTAAACTTTTTACGCAAAAAGATTTGACTTTCATGGACATACGGACACTCTTTTGACATCTGAAAAAAATGCATAAACATTCAGCCCTTGAGGCTATTTTTAAATGAAATTACATTCAATTACCTTCGAAACGATAGGTCGCACGACCCGTTTCGACTTACGGATTAAAAGATGTGAATTTTTGAAAATCGACAAAATCTGGAAACTTGGCCCAGGCCGCCGGCCAGAGACCCAAACCGCCGGCATGGGCCCCAAAAGACCCCCAGGCCGCCGGCATAGATCCAAACCGGGCGGCATGGGCCTCCTGGTCATTTTGGGGGTTTCCCAAACATATCCATGCCGTGGGTTTGGCCTCCAAACCTCCGGCATGGACCTGCAACTTCCCAAATACACTTCGTTTTCATCCCGTTTTCGCTATAAACAACCCATACGACTTCCGTTTTACACCAAACTTGAACCACTTCATTAATTTAACATAACCAACACATTCCAACAACACTTGACCCGTTTACAACCCAAAATGGGTACAAACACACTTAAATCCAAACGCCCCTTAAACTTTACTCACAAACACTTAAAACACACTTTGATCCATCGTTAGACTCCCAAATTGTTATGACCTTTCTAACGTACAAAATGACACTCGACTTTACTTTACAAATCAATAAAAGACTCCCGGGGATACAACCTTGACACTTGAGCTCGGTATTCTATACTAAACTCCTAATACTTCTTATCTTCCAATTCCACTTCCAATTCCTTATGCTACAATACATAACCTTCCTTCCGCCGCACCTGAACCTACAAAACATTAACAACTAAAAGGGTAAGCTTACGCTTAGTAAGTAACCCGACATAAAACATATATCATACATATACTTTCACATAAGCATCATAACCACATCACAAACTTCTAAGCTACAACATCCAAACCATATCACACATATTCTCATATCATAACCATTATCAATCACAACAACCATAACTACTACATACCTTAATTAGTCCAAATCCAACAAGCTACATACCCTTAGCCACAAACCACTAGCCATCCATACTTAGCTTATAACTATTCTAAGTCCAACTCATATGCTCTTACACAACCACAATACATACATAACACATGTTTTAGGGAGAGTTACTTACCTTAGTCCAAGCTAACAACATCAAAGTCATCACCACCACCACTATCATCCATCATCATCATCAATCTTCTATAACATATCAAACCCTAATAACATAACAATCAATACATATCAAGGGTTAACATAACCCATTAAACACACTCATCTGTCTTCCTACATCATCATATGATCATATCTTGATCATATGATGAAATCCCACTTTACCCTTAATCCATAACTTCATTAACATTAGGAATTTAGATACTTACATGTGATGATTATCACTAATGAAGGCTACCCATACTTGATCTTCACCTATTTCTTCTTGGATCATCATTTAGCTATTTCCCTCTCTTTTCCTTCTCTCTAAAACCGGCCTTTCACACCCTCTCAATAATGATGGATAACTCTAGAATATCCTAGATATAATAGTTAGGTGATAACTTTGGGCTTATGGCAAGAATGGTCCCTCAAGTCTCTTTCTTCTCACTTAGCCACAACTAACTTAATATAACACTTCACTACAATGACAACTTAGGTCCCTTTAGTTTATTCACCATATTTCATATTACTACATTAGTCATACTTTGACTATTAGTTTGACTATCGGGTTTGACTTCCACATAACTTTGTTGACCAACCAATCACATAAGGTCTTTATCCACTTTCATCTAGGGTGGGGTCCCAACACCTCGGATACGGGTGTTACAAAAACTTATGTGGAATAACATAAAAGAAAGTTCAAACACATATATTAATATTATTTAAAAATGCATTAATATAAATGAACACATCAAAATACACTCTACAAAAGCTACCTATAGTGGCTTGTAAAGAAGAGCTTTTAGATTCTACAAGCTTTCATAAATTTCGCTATCATAATTAAACTTTGTCCAAGTTTTGTTTAGATACGTAAACTTCAAAAAATACGAGTAAATAAAACAAACTTTCATAAACTGTTCTAATTTCATCACATTTACTTATATTTTATATAGTTCAAAAACAGGAATTTCATAAAAATTCGTTACTACTTTTATAGTATAAACTCAATTTATTAGAAGTTAGCATAGAATTCTTGCTGTAAATTTTTAAAAACTTTACACGATACATACAAACTGATTTAAAAAGCATTGAGATTTGAAAATCACATAAACAATACCACCAATTGACCAATATAAGGGAACTAGGAGTCATAATTACGAAATATGCATACCTCCCAAATTCAACCAATAAGCTTCAGCCAACTCATTCCCATAAATTCCCATACCTCCCAACATAATTCACTGGCGGCCCGTAAATTCTCATACCTCCCAATTTTTTTTTCCTTTTTTCTTTTTAATATTTAAATTAAACAATTTTTAATAACAACGTACCATTTCATTAATATAAAAAAAAAAATTACATGATAAAAATAAAAATACGACATAAAAAAGTCCATTACATGATAATCGAAATTAAAACTATAACTAATAACCATCTAGAAATTACATGGCCAACCATATTTTGCTGCGAGTTGGCGGTTTTTGTTCTTTACCCACTCCAACATAATCGGATCTTCGATGTGGTCATGCGGTTCCATGTAGTACTTGAAGTCTTGCCTCTCCTTCTTGTTTTTAGCTTGTTCAATTTGGATGTCCAAAAGTTGTTGTGTCTTCTCCGTGAGATCCGTCATCGTTTTTTTCTTCGCTTCCGCATAAGAGTTGACGGTCTCAACAACACTATCCGCCCTTGACGACATTTCATCAACATTTTTTTCCCTTTTCTTGAACGCGTGGGGGTTGAGTCCTCATTCAAATCCGGGATGACATTATTGGGATCGTTGCTATCCGTCTCATAGTTCCCCCCTCGGATGACTTTCTTCGCTTGTCGGAGTGTGTTGAAGATGTCCCGGTAACACATTTTTGTTCTACCCATTTAGCTTCGTTTTTGACCACCAACCATGCCGCTTGGTGAGTAAACGGTTGATGCGTGGTTTTGCAACCTTACAACAGGTTTTACCTCTTGAGGGATCTCAAGAGGCTTACAACCCCACCAGGCAGTGTACCTGACCGATGTAGTATAGTGTAGTGGTAAGTACGGGGGATTGATCGTTCTCCACAGGGAATAGTGTTCGTTAGGTATGAAAAACTACTCTAATTAGGTCTAAGGGTGAAAGAAGATTATTTTTGTATTTTTATAATTTTTATGAAAGCAAATAAAATCTCGGGATTGAAGGAGTGGGCGGAATTAGTTGCTAGTCAACTAACCCAAATTACTACGAATGCAAATAAAATAAAATGACGAAAATGAAAAGGTTTGGTAAAACTTATATGGAGAGAAATGTGTTTACTTAGATTTCCTTACTCCCTAACTATCTTTTACCGGTTGATTAGTGTGTATTAATTGCGTGGATGACGGGTGTATTCCTTAATACCAATCGTGGGGTGGCGTACGTACTTCCCCAACTCTACAAGCTCCTACTTCACTCATATGTCGAGCCGGCTAAGAAGCTCCTAACATGGGATCACTAGAATTCGCTCATGCATTAAATACAACCATTAAAACCTTAGTACGCATTGGTTCATGTTTCTTAAGACGTTCAAGCAAGTTACTGTATAGGAAGTTAGCCAGTTTTCTTAAGCCTAACATAGATGAACAATCATCCAATACAATTAATAACACACTAATAACCAATAATCAATAGTTAGGTTTCATTAGATCTAAGCAAACACAAGATAAATCTAGCCTAGCATGTTAATTAAAAGACAAGAACAAGATGTAATCAAACAACACATAGACATATTGAATGATTAAATAATCACTTATCTTCAATTAAACATGGGAGATCCAAGGGTATGAAAACCCTTAAAAATGGCAGAAATTCGTCTAGGGTTTCTCCTCCAAAGTTACACACAATAAGTTCCACATTAATGACAAAAAATTGCAAAACTATATATAGAGTTTAAGGGCTGACGGCGTCACGTTGTAGATCCTGACGCCGTCACCTCGCCGCTTTTAGGGTTCCCGGATGGCCTTCCTGACGCCGTCCCTCTTTAGACCTCCAAAATCCGCTCTGGCTTATCAAAGCTTGACGCCGTCAGAATATGGCTTGACGCCGTCCCTCTTTAGCTTAAATCGTGACGACCTTGATCACTTCAAAGGGTGACGCCGTCAGATTTTTCATGCAAAATTCTCTGTCTTATCATGAGTAATTTTCATATCCACCTTTTTCTTGCCAAGCCATGACGCCGTCAAAGGCAATCCCTGACGCCGTCAAAGGTACTTTTCAGCCGATTTTGAGACTTTGTCGTTTTCTTCACTTTTTTGCTCCAAAAACGTCCAAAATGCTTCCTTTTTCAGATTTCTTCTCCAAAGTACCTAAAATGACAAAAGGAACGATTTAGGGCAATATTTGATCAAATAAATACGATTTAGGGCTTAAATGACCCCTTAAAAGCGGTACACTTTTCGCTTCATCAAATACCCTTACACTTGAGATTTGCTTGTCCTCAAGCAAATGCGCTTTTATTCTAATCAAAATACAAGTTAGGGGTCATTTAACACTAATATAAAAGTAATTACAATAAATAGTCGTTCCACTTTAATCATAATAAGCACGGAGATTACAAACTAGCACCTCACAAGTAGTGTTTAGATACTCACATCTCTCAAGTGTCATCAAAATAAATCTCATAAATGAAAACGGATAATATCTCTCACTACCTGTCATAGCAAATAGATTACCATAGGCTTGGGAAAGGATCGAAAACCTCCTCCACTAGGCGTAAGCACCTAAGATAAACTATCAAAGAGGGCTTTTACATGGGTTATAACGTTAGGTGTAGGGATATGATAAACACGGTTTTGTTGGATAAGGGATATTTTACTGGTGGCGAGTTAAAGATCTTGATCAATTACATGTACTATACAATGTTGCTAAGCCAAGACTCGACTCAATTTAAGCTAATGAAAGAAAATAACAAAAACATAAAATAAAACGGGATGGTAGTCCGTATGTTTTCTCTATTTTTCTTTTTCTCATTTTTTTTTTGTATTTTTCTTGATTTTTTTTTTTTTTCATACACTCTTGCCCTACCATCCAAAATAATACATCATAGGTGCGTTGCATTCCCCTTACACTTGAACTTTTACATAACTTTACAAATAACTATTCTAATGACTCGAATTAAGATAATTGAAAAACTTGGAGTACTTTTAAAATATTTAGCACATATGGGGGTAATAAATGATGTTCTTCCCCATTACTCCATTACACTAGTACTTTACCCATGAGTCCCAATCGTCCCAAAACAATATGTACAAGGATATGACTCGACTTAGCAACCATGTTATCAACTTGATAATTAACTTGGGTTTAAACAAATGTTGTCACAATAATGCACTAAAAATGAGTGCATACAAGGTGGGCTAAGGCGATTTGGGTGTACATTTAAGTGGGGTGTAAACAAATTCTTCCTTTAAGTAAAATGCTTAAAGTTAGAAACGAAAAGATAGGCTCTGAGGGGTGTACTAGGGGTATCGTGTACTAAAAATGAGTACAACGCAAAGGGTGTGGGAGAATTACTTGACCAATGTAGCCAAAGTAATTATAACAAAAACACAGGTGTAAAACAATGGGTTAATCCTAATGCCTCTTATCATGTAGTAAATCTAACTACACGAATGTAGTCTCACTTGTGGCCTCGGAATGGTCCTAACGCAAGTTCTAGAATCTAAGTGCTACCGGTACCACATCATAGCATAAATGCTTTTCCTACCAATTCTAGGGGCGAACCTCACATATTTGGGGGTGGAAAATTTTTTAGTGGTACGGTTTTGTGCTAGTCATATAACTCCTATCCGTGAGATGCTCATTAAGATCAAAGTTTCACTCCTATATGTTGTAAAAAAATTTAAATTTGGCACTAAACTTGCCTTAACAGGTATTTATCTCAGTTTTATTACACATCTACCATTAAACAGACAAAAATCAAGCGTAATTGTATTCTCTAAAGTATCGTATTTTACCCCCCCTTACACTTAAGATGAACATTGTCCCCAATGTTCAAATAACAACATGTAAAAGTAAATAAGGTAAAAGAATGAAATCAAATACTCCCCTGATTCGTTCGGTGGATAAAGAAGTAACATGGTTAGATCTTCTTCCAAGAGAATGTAGAAGCTCCAAGACTAAAGCATCGCCATAAGCTTGATTCCACATACATTTCCTTGTCCAAAATAACCTGTTAAACCTGAGAAAACAAACACGAAAACCTGCATAACATCGG
This sequence comes from Artemisia tridentata subsp. tridentata, assembly GCA_021014915.2. Lineage (NCBI taxonomy): Eukaryota > Viridiplantae > Streptophyta > Magnoliopsida > Asterales > Asteraceae > Artemisia > Artemisia tridentata. The sequence goes on from CP139505.1 coordinate 423,528,613, forward strand.
CGGGATAAATTCTATATATAAGGATATAATGCTTGTGGAATGATAATTTTGCAGATTCCTGGAGTTTATAAGTTAGAGATTTAATAAAAACTTTTTATGAAAACAAAACTTTCAAAATTTTCAGAAAATTAAAACCTGACGCCGTCAGTTTGTAAGGCCTGACGCCGTCAGAAATGATATGATAGAATTCTCATGTTAAGTTTCCGGAAAATTTCTGGAAAAAACCTATACCTTACTTCCTGGAAATCTTGCAAAATATCATTATGACTCGATACAAGCATTTGACTCTAACAATTACTAGTATGCATGCTCATTTAATATTGTTGTGATTCATGTTCAATCTTGTTCTTGTAAACAAATTTGGATTCCCTTACACTTAACTTTTGCAAAATACCTTTATATGTAGTTAAGACGAAGTTAAAAACAAGATAAAGCATTTTCACAATTTACTTTTGAACATGAATCAATAATAATAAAAAATTAAACATACATACGGAAACAAATAAAATCAAACAAACAACTAAATAAACACACAAAGCAAATAAAGCTTGGGTTGCCTCCCAAGAAGCGCTTGTTTTTGTTCGAGTCACGAGCCTGACTCTACCCTTATTTAACGGATAAAGGAGAGGTTTTCCCTACACTTAGGATTAAGTGCGGGTGATAGTAGCGATACACACCAACTCGGTAGGAGTATGCCACGTGAGGAAAGAGTGGTGGATGAATTATATGCTCAAAGATGCGGGATCCTATCATCATAACCTTACTTTGTTCAATTGGGTCAATGGGTGAACTGAAGTTTTCTCCTAGAAAGGGATCATCTTTTATCAACTTCGAGAGACTCCTAGTTGGGAATCCATCTTGACCTAATAAACCCGGTTTAAACCCATAGTGTATCTTGTGATCAATCATGAATGGGTGATGTAAGTATGAAAGGTTATGGTTCACTCCTATATTAGCTTCCACTCCACATGGCCTAGAGTCTACTATCTCAATCTTAACATTACCCGGACTACATGGTTTGATGGGTGGATCGGGACCTTTTTTAATTCCTAAATTCACATCTAAAGATGGAAGATTAGGTGACGGTTTTGGTTGAGGCTCCGGTTCATCAAAACTAGGAACTTCCATAGAACTAAAAGAAAGGTTATGACTACAAGTATTCAAACCTACATCCTCTAGTTGTGTTTGGTCCAAGGGTTCTACCTCTATTGGGGTTCCTATAGTCTCTTCTACATCTTCTGGGTAAGTCACGGGTGGTGTGTGTGCCTCAAATGATGGTAGGACTTGTGGGGTACTTTGTAGGTTTGTGTTATTTACCTCATCCTTCCTTGTCTCTATATCAATTATATCCACATCATGTGTTTTAGTAGAATCTAACCCAAACATGTTCCTAAGTATCTCAAATCCTTCTCTAGCCATTTCAAGTTCTAAGTCCGATTCATAAGAATCTTCCCCGATAACATGATTACTATGTTCAATTTGCCTAAAGGATTCATCATGTGTTCCTTGAGATTCAAAGTCATTGATCATAAAACCTAGGTCTTTTTGCTCAATATGCTCATGTTCGGCTAAATCCTCCTCAATTGTTTCCTCAAGTTGTGATGTATACGAACCCATTAATTCATTAAACTTATGGTTCACGGTTAGGAGGCTTTCCTCAAATTTTTTCCAAAGGGTCTTATTAAAAGGAGTTGATCCTAACAATGATTGTTTAATAGAAGCCACACATGCACATAATTCATCAAACCTATCAAACTTTATACCCATCTCCTCTTGTATATATCTAAGATCACTTAAAAATTCATTGGAACAACAGGAAGCAAATCTATCCGTGTAAAGTAATTGTTCCTCTATTGTTAATGATCTAAATGGAATTTCATCCGCCATGGTGACAAATGAAAATGGTTTTACAAACAAAGGGCACAAAGAAAAAGATAGACTAAAGAAATCTAATAAAAAGAAAAATAAAAATCTCACTAGAATAGGAATCTAATGAGTAGACCTAATAAAAATAAAATTTCAACCTAAGCAATAACTACTCCCCGGCAACGGCGCCAAAAACTTGATGCGTGGTTTTGCAACCTTACAACAGGTTTTACCTCTTGAGGGATCTTAAGAGGCTTACAACCCCACCAGGCAGTGTACCTGACCGATGTAGTATAGTGTAGTGGTAAGTACGGGGGATTGATCGTTCTCCACAGGGAATAATGTTCGTTAGGTATGAAAAACTACTCTAATTAGGTCTAAGGGTGAAAGAAGATTATTTTTGTATTTTTATAATTTTTATGAAAGCAAATAAAATCTCGGGTTTGAAGGAGTGGGCGGAATTAGTTGCTAGTCAACTAATCCAAATTACTACGAATGCAAATAAAATAAAATGACGAAAATGAAAAGGTTTGGTAAAACTTATATGGAGAGAAATGTGTTTACTTAGATTTCCTTACTCCCTAACTATCTTTTACCGGTTGATTAGTGTGTATTAATTGCGTGGATGACGGGTGTATTCCTTAATACCAATCGTGGGGTGGCGTACGTACTTCCCCAACTCTACAAGCTCCTACTTCACTCCTATGTCGAGCCGGCTAAGAAGCTCCTAACATGGGATCACTAGAATTCGCTCATGCATTAAATACAACCATTAAAACCTTAGTACGCATTGGTTCATGTTTCTTAAGACGTTCAAGCAAGTTACCGTATAGGAAGTTAGCCAGTTTTCTTAAGCCTAACATAGATGAACAATCATCCAATACAATTAATAACACACTAATAACCAATAATCAATAGTTAGGTTTCATTAGATCTAAAAAAACACAAGATAAATCTAGCCTAGCATGTTAATTAAAAGACAAGAACAAGATGTAATCAAACAACACATAGACATATTGAATGATTAAATAATCACTTATCTTCAATTAAACATGGGAGATCCAAGGGTATGAAAACCCTTAAAAATGGCAGAAATTCGTCTTAGGGTTTCTCCTCCAAAGTTACACACAATAAGTTCCACACTAATGACAAAAAATTGCAAAACTATATATAGAGTTTAAGGGCTGACGGCGTCACGTTGTAGATCCTGACGCCGTCACCTCGCCGCTTTTAGGGTTCCCGGATGGCCTTCCTGACGCCGTCCCTCTTTAGACCTCCAAAATCCGCTCTGGCTTATCAAAGCTTGACGCCGTCCCTCTTTAGCTTAAACCGTGACGACCTTGATCACTTCAAAGGGTGACGCCGTCAGATTTTTCATGCAAAATTCTCTGGCTTATCATGAGTAATTTTCATATCCACCTTTTTCTTGCCAAGCCATGACGCCGTCAAGGGCAATCCCTGACGCCGTCAAAGGTACTTTTCAGCCGATTTTGAGACTTTGTCGTTTTCTTCACTTTTATGCTCCAAAAACGTCCAAAATGCTTCCTTTTCCAGATTTCTTCTCCAAAGTACCTAAAATGACAAAAGGAACGATTTAGGGCAATATTTGATCAAATAAATACGATTTAGGGCTTAAATGACCCCTTAAAAAGCGGTACACTTTTCTCTTCATCAACGGTCTTCGCGTTTTCGTGCTATAATCAGTCATAGCATTTTTCATAACATCCATATCATTATATCCGCTCTCCCGTAGACGAGCCTACAAAAAAAAATATAAGTTCGAATGTAAAAAAAAAACAAAAAAAATTTAAGTTCGAATGTAAAAAAAAAAAAGAAAAAAAAAGAGAGAGAGAACCGAATGAAAAAACAAGAAAAAAAGAACCGAATGAAAAAAAAGTAATAAGAGAACCGAATTTAAAAAATACCGATTGGTGGTACAAGCCGTTAAATACACCATGTTTGTGTTCATTGTATTCCACTTTGTGTTTAAACTATGATGAGTTCGAGTTGTTCCGCCCATGAGTGACCCGAAATGCTCTAAAATCCGTTCCCAAAACTTGTCTCTACGTTGTTCATTCCCGACTACTCTACATGTTGAGATATGAATCCATGCCTTAGCCAAAGCTTCTTCTTCCTCTTGAGTCCAAGGGATTTTATCCGCTCGATTGTAAAACCCCAAAATTTAAAAGCATGCAAAATGACCAAATTACCCCTGAAACTTTAAAATTTATTTAAAGCTTACCTAAAGTGCCAAATTAATTACAAACCTTAAGTAATGAGCTACATATGAAGGGAAATAATTTTGAGACAACATTTTAATATTTCTACATGTCCAAAATAATTATTGTGACACACAAAATATATTGTATAACCGAAATTATTATTTAAATTAATTATTTGTATATTTTAACTTTTAAAATTAAGATAATTACAATTTAAATATGGAAATAATTACAAATCATCAATCTTTGATTTTGTCAATTATTTAGGCCGGTTCTTTAGCCATCCCCCCCCCCCCCTCTATTCGGCCATCTTATTTAGTTTCCCTTCTCTCTTTTGTTTGCAACCGAATATCAAACAAATCACACACAAAATCCTCCTTGTTTCATACAAATTTTTGGAAGACTTTGGGTATTTTTCTGGTGATAATCAAGGTCTAAGGAACCTAGGAAAAATAGGCCTTGGTCGTGGTATTGCTTGGTTTGATCGTGGTATATTATTCTTGTGTCGAGTCCATCCGAGAGGTAAATAATTTCTACGCCTTCTTCACACGTTATAAAATTCATTTGCTATTTTTCTCATAATCTTTACATCATATATGATTCGTATAAATTGGCTAAATCAACCCATGCAAGCTTGTTCGATCGTAAGAATTATTAATGCTTAAAATGTACAATAAATCCAAATGTGTTCATACGACTTTTCTGGGCCTTGTACATAATTTTTATGGATTCTATATTGATCTTATAACTCTGGAAAAATGGCTATTCGATTTGTTGAAGCTTGTATAAATCGTGGTTAATTTTGTGTATATCAGAATTAGAAAAATAAAAGGAATAAAATAGAAAACCTTATTATACGAATTAGGGTTAGGGTTTTGTGGTTAGATCTGAGTAATTAATGCACTTTTAAGGTTGTTTGATGATGTTGTAATGATTGGATTTGATTTGGTTAGGGTTTGATAATTTTAAAGTGGTACCGATTGGAAATAAAAATTATAAGGGTGTGTTTTGTAATTTTTAAAACTCGTGGGATATTTTTGTAAGTCATTTTAGATCTGGGGTAATATGTGAAAAATATAATATGAGGGTGTCTTGTGTCAATTTTGTAATTTAAAGGTTTATTTGGTAATTATATAATTATTTATATTCGGTTTATAAATTAACTAAAATAGAGGAACTAAAAGTGTAAATTCTAGAAACTTGAGGTTGATTCGTATAATATTTTATATAAAGGGTTTAATGTGTATTTTTGGATATTTAAAGGCTTAATGTGTAATTATGAATAATTTGCAATTCGAATTTGTAACCTTTAATAATTAAGGGACTTGTTTTGTAAATTATGAAACCTGGAGGGTATTTCGTACCATATCTTAAATTGAAGGGTAATTCTGTAATTTTGATAAATTAAGGGCTTGATGTGTTAATATAAATATGGTAAGGGTTAGATTGTTATTTATGTAATTATAAGGTTTATTTTGTAATTTAATTAACAAAAGGGTATAAATTTGTAAAATTGTTAAAGTGGAAGTATTGGAATCGTATATATTGGGAACTTATGGATTAAAATGAATAATTTGTGATATTTGCATTTTGGACCTTAACTTTGGGCATAATTACATTTGAAACCCTAAAATATGGAAAGTTGTTATATTTAACCCTAAACTATCATAACTTGCTAAAGTGTACCCTAATTCCATAATGATGCTTATTAAATGACTTAACCTAATTACTTTGTGGAATTTGTCTAATTATGGAAAATTGCTATTTTTGGAAACTTACTAAATAAGGAAACTTTCTAAAAATGGAAACTTGCTAATTTTGGAAACTTGCTATAAAGGGAAAGTTACTAAAAATGGAAAGCCGACTAAAATAAGAAATCTGATTTGAAGAAGATATTAATAATAAGACGACCATGTATTCGTGTAGATTCGCTGAAGATGGAGTTGTTTTCGATCTTGGTATTTTAGATATGCTTGCACGTGCGGTATAAGGTACAGATATTCTACCCTTTTTCAGTAAGGGTGTTTTCCCTCTCATGACTCATTGATCTTGATTCGTTTAAGATTCCCTATGCCATTGCTACGTTCCCTTACACTTTGGTTCGTTTGTTTGATTCATTTTGACTTTGATGTTCGATATGACCCTATTTGCTTTGAGCCTCTATAATGATCCGTTTGATATTCGTTCGTTACCTTGGGATATTAGTATTCGTATCACTTGATGCTTCGAAGGTTCATTTGATTTTGGTAACTTGATGTGAAAACCTTTTTAATTATATCATGAAAATGCTTTGAGGAAAACTTATTTTAAAATGATGTTTATGAAATATGCGATACCACTTTTATTTGGAATCTTACTAAACTTTTATGAAAATTACTTTTAAAGACTACTTTTGTGAAAATAGTTAATAAAGATCATTTTGATGAAAACCATTTGATAAAGATTTCTTTAAATGAACCATTTGATTATGAACCTTTGATCAGTTCGTTTGGATTCGTTTGACTTTGATATTGGAGATGAACCCTTTGCCATGAACCTTTGATATTTGGACTTTGACTTTGATTCGATGACTTAGATTATTTGAACCTTTGCTATTATTTGGACCTTTGACCTTTGACCCTTCAGTTTGATACCCGAGCCAAGTTCGTTTCCTAGCCATGAAGGTAACATGGCCGTGTTATTGATGCACCAGTGGCATGACTCACGTGTGGGTGAGTGATTTCTCACACCGTCCCCATATTGTTCGTTGCATGCACATTATATTTATTATGGCCTATATTATTGTTCGGGGGGCGTATGGGTTGCAATCCTAGGTTCGTGTCCGTGTTCGTGGACTTAACATGATTTGATATTATATATTGTTTGGTGACTGATGCTGGGTGCAATCCACGTCTTTCACAAGTTCGGGAGCTAGCTACTCCATTTGAAGAATGAGGACACCCCTCATATTATCTGATTATCTGAGAGGTCTCCCCTCTATATGATTATGAAGGTTTGGTTACTATATTTGATTTGTGTTCGAGCTCGTGGTGGATTACTGACATTTCTTTTCCTTTTCTTACTTTGTACCTTTGTCTATACCTTATGTTATTCCATTGCACTATACCATATATGTTCGTTTCCTTTTGCTTTCGTTTTCGTTTATATATATCTGTTCACTGGGCTTTTTAAGCTCAGCCGCATTTCTTTTCCTGCGGCAGGTTTAGTAGGGAGCTGGGTATGAGTGAAGAGACTTTTGGACTTAGAAGACTTGATAGTTATTCTGGATTAGAGTTGATTAGAAGATATTATATTTTTAGAATTTGTATTCGCATTTGTAACCTTGTAATTTCAGTATTTCATTTGTAACCTTTGAGATTCTTGTATTACTGTAAATGTATGCTTTGTTTTGATCTGATATGAAACCATTTTTGTGATATCTTTACCCTTGTCGGGTTGGGGTGTTACATCGATTCTTCAATTTATTTGTCGGAACATCTTGCACTTGTTGAACCTCATCATCTAAAAAAAATAAGATCGAATGTAAAGAAAAAAAAAACAGTTTGAATGTAAAAAAAAAAAAAAAAAAAAAAAAAAAAAAAAAAAAAAAAAAAAAAAGCCACAACGAATGTAAAAAAAACCAAAAAAAAATTACCGTTAGGAAGTTCTTATGTTTCGGGAACAACTTCATCTCGATAGTTAAGCATCGGATCAAATTCATGCTCCGCCGTTTGATCGATCATGTAGTCCCTTGGTTGCATCGGTGGAGGGTAGTAAGCATGGGGAGTCGATGGTTGAGGGTAGTAACCATGGGGAGTCGGTGGTTGAGGGTAGTAAGCTTGGGGAGTCGATGGTTGAGGGTAGTAACTTTGGTGACTCGGTGGAGGAGCAACTTGATTTCGAACACCTCGGCCTCGACTTTTAGACCCGGATGAAACATTTTTTTGTTTTCTTGAATCCATGGAAGTGTTTTTAAATTGTTGTGTATGTTTTGGGTTGAAGTAAGATATTTTTTGGGGTTGAAAATATATATAGGGATTTTTTTTTTATATAGCTCAACGTTCACATTTTTTTGAATTTAACTGTGTTCAACGTTCACTTTGACCATTAATAGTATTGCAACGTTCACTTTTTGGGGTTGAAATGAATTTATGCCCACCGGTTTGGCAAGCCGGTGAGCAAAGATTTTTTGCATAAATTTAAAACTGGCAGCGGTGTTACCGCCGGTTTCGTGCATACCGCTGGCAATAAAATGCTCAACTCCGAGTACTCTAAATGCTCCCACCAACTTCACTCCAATATTAAAACTTGCATTTAAGGCCACATCTATCCATTGCTCCATATATATATATAACAAGATCAAGCTGTGGTAGATATCTGTTTAGTCTTGTTAAATAAATCAAACTTGGTACATTCTTATTGGGAAGAAAAGCTTATTTGAAGTTTGAAATTATGTTTTATTTAAGTAAGATGTGGGGTAGGAACAGGCTGAACTATTTTTTGAACACCTTAAATAAGAGGAGGGACTAAATATGTAAAAGTTGATGTTCTTACACTTGACAACTCCTTCATCTTCAATCTAATGGTCATTCAACGAATCTCCCGCCAATCTACGAAATCATATTCGCCGGCCAGTCATTCACATGATCCATTTTCAGGCAAGTTATTCAATTTGTGTTTTTAATTTCGTAATGAACTCAATTTGCGTATGTATTTAGGATTACAGGTAATTGGGTATTTTGAATTGGATGTATTTGATTTATAGGGTTAGTGTGATTGATTTCTGCGTTTGTGTATTTATTGTATGATTCGTAAAATGTTTAAAGAAAACAACAGAGATGTATGATATCGTGTGTTTTTATTGGCTACTTAGTTACAAGTGTTTGAAAATAATTATGAAATCTTGTATTTTATTGAATCTGCAATTTGGTAAAGGCTGGGAAAATAAATAAATAAATAGAAAGACAGATGGTTTGAAAAGGCACATTTGATTTGGGGTAACTTGGCAATAGTTGTAGAGACAAAAAAAAAAAAAAAAGAAGGATAGATGGTTTGAAAAGGCACAAAAGATCAAGGCGCACTTTTTATTTCTAATGGATACAACCATTGCGAACCATACAATAAATACACAAACGCAGATTCAAACCATCTATCCTTCTTGCTTCTTTTTTTTTTTTTTTTTTTTTTTTTTTTTTTTTTTTTTTTCCACAAGATTTGAAACACATCTAACACTATAACCAACAACCAACTTCGAAAAATCTATCCTAATCCATCTCCACAACTTCCAACCACCACACCACAGATTCACACAAACAAAAACATAAATGAAAAATACAAACCAAGTAAAAGGATCTCACTGTGTTAAGTAACAAGATGAAACAATCTTTGTAGATCTTACAAACAATCATCATAGATCTATAAGAAGTTATACTACTTTTTAATATACAAAAGGTATAAAAAAAACAATAACAAATTTGTTATTTTCTTTCTTTCTTTCGGTCAAACAACAACAAATACACCTTACTTGAGACCTTTTAAACAAGATCTTGAAGCCATAACCATGTGTGGTTGTTCGGTTTGTGATGTAAAAAGACGAATGGTGTTTGTTTGGTATGGATATAAGTGCGACTTGATGGAGGTGGGGGTGGTTTGGGGTGGCAGTGGTTGTTGAAGAAGAAGGGTGGCAGTGGTGGCTGTTGGATGGTGATGGAAGGAGGTGGGGGTGGTGGGGAATAATGAAGAAGTGTTAAAAAAAAATTAGGCAGTGGTGGTTGTTATAAAGAAGATGGATATATGCAAAATGACACAATTACCTTCCCATGTGCACGTCACATGACCAATTTAACGGTCAAACTAACGGAAAATTTGGTCAAAGGACCAAACCCGTTATGGGTCGCAACCACAGGGAGAAGATCCGTTAAAAAAAGTATAGGGACTAAAAGCGTTAAACTCGATAGACCACAGGGACCATTTTTGAAATTAACTCTTAATTATATATATGTTTAATAAGTTTTATACATTTGTTTGAAATAAAAGAAAATAAAAAATGAGTAAAAGAATTAATAATATGTGGCTAGAAAATTAATCAAATAAAATAAAAGAATTTGATTGATTGGATTCGTTGAAACCCCGCAAAATAGGCTGCATTCAAATTTTTATTCCAAATACCATACCAAAGGTATCCAAATTGTACCAAACATTAGATTTAACTAAACTTTAATTCAAAACCTACCAACACCCTTAAACCAAATGGGCCCTAAGGGTATTGGCAATGCATGATTCGGAAGCATTTGAGGATTCTCACCGACCAATCACAGAGTGCCATGTGGCAGGAGGATTCTGAAGCCAAAACTGTTGGCAGCGGGAGGATTCAGGAGGAGTCGGAATCATGACTCATTTTATTTATTTATTATTTATGTATAATGTTATAAATAATAAAAATTAAATGTAAAACTATTTATTATGTATATATATATAAAAAAGTTGGTCATTTATATATAATGTTATAATTAATAAAAATTATATGTAAAACAATTTATTATTTATATATAAAAGATAAATAAAAAAATGTTATTTACTTTAAATTAAAAAAAAAATGAAAAAAAAAAAAAAAACTACAAATATCAAAGGGACCAAACTGCAAAAGACACAAGGACTAAATTGCAAAAAACTACAAAATATCATCTTCCCCAAACATATATACACACCTGCGGTATATATATATATATATATATATATATATATATATAGGATAAAGATTAAATAAAAAGACAAATATCCGTACATTACGTAAAAAGATTTTTTTTTTTCAAAAATTTTCTCAAAAAATTCCAAAAAAATTCCACAAGATCAGGTATGTTGGTGCATGAAAAAGTTGTGAAGCAAGTTTTTCTAAAAGTTGATATTTTTTCCGAAAAAAATTTATGAAAAAATACGTTTGTGCATTAAATCTCTTTTTTGTGCATCAAAAATTCATTTTTGCACCCAAGTTCTTTTGACTTTTTTAATCAAAATAATATTGCGCATCTAACTAAAACAAGTTAAAAATTTTGTGCATCAAAAATTTTTTGCGCATCAAAATTTGTTTTTTGTGCATTAAAAAAATGTATAAAAACACAAAATTAGAAAAACTTCTTTCACAAAAGTTTCATGCACCAACATTCCCGATCTTGTGGAATTTTTATGGATTTTTTCGTGAACTTTTTTGAAAAAAAAAAATCTTTTTACGTAGTGTACGGATATTTGTCTTTTTATTTTAACTTTACCCTATATATATATATATATATATATATATATATATATATATATATATATATATATATATATATATATATATATATAGTGTAACTTTCAAACGAGAACCATTTTAACTGCAAGAACTGCGAAAACTAATTTTTAACCATTAGATGAATGAATCAATGGTTTAAATGATGTGTGGCATAATTGTAATAAATCAAAATCTAAAATTTAAGCTTTAATTAGGAGAAGGGTATTAAAGGAATTTCGCATTTGTGCTTTTCAAAAACTGCTGCGGTTAAACAAATATATCTCCAAAATATTAGGTCAAAAGCTCATTCCCTTCTTTATCTCTCTCTCATTCACGCCTCCATCCACAATCATCCCACCATAACTCTTGTCGATCCAGAAAAAACAATAAAAAAAAATTCGATCACCCCTCTTTATCATCTTGTCGATCCATTATCAAAGAAACAAAATTTATATAAAAGTTTCATCTTCTCGATGCATTATCAAAGAAACAGTGAAACACAATCTATATCATCTTGTCAATCTAGTGTCAAAGAAATCACAAAAGGTTTGTTCTTGTCGATCCACAAAAAAAATGAAAAAAAAGTTTCGATCACCCCTCTATATCATCGTGATTAACTACCATAAACACCATGATCAGAAATCAGAATAGACTCGCGTTCCCAGCCGCACATACCATTTTGAATCCTCCTTATTTTAATAAACACGCATGTTATGAGGTTGGTTTTCTTAATATGCTTCATTTTTCTTTTATATTGATTCATTGTTTTTAGTAAAGTAGGTTGATTTTTGTGGTTTTGATATATTGGTTTCGATTTGGAAAAAAATAGATATGAAAAGATTGGTTTTGGATCTGTAAAGAAATAGTTGTGTATTGTAAAAAAAATAGAAAAATAAAACCACGATCAGTAAAGATATGTTTGTAAGGATGTTCGGATCAGTAAAACATGTGTGTAACTGGGGTGAACATGTATGTTCGATTAGTAAAACATGTATGTTCGATTAGTGTAACTGGGGTGAATTATGGTGTAAAACATGTGTGTAACTGGGGTGAACATGTATGTTCGATTAGTAAAACATGTATGTTCGATTAGTGTAACTGCTTGTTTTTATTTGGGTTCGTACATGTAAATGCTTGTTTTTATTTGGATTATAGAACATATATGTTTTATGTTTGGATTATATGTTTACGTATAAAACATATATGTTTTGTGTTTGCCAAACAAGTATGTTTCCTAAAACATACATATACTCATGTACATGTATAATTTTTAATAATATTATGGTTGCTAATTTTTGTACTTTTCTTTGTATCAGGTGTAATTACAAGAATAGTCACGGCTACAAGTGTGCATGTATGTCCGACTTTTGAAAAAATGTTGACGGCTATTAGTGCTCACGTGTATAGATCGATTAGATTCATGTATTTATGATTTTAGAAATTTGTATTTTAATTGTATTTCAATCGATATCGAAGTTTGTATATAACATTTATGTTCTTGGTTTGTTATAAATTTCATTATATAAAAAAAGCTACCTATAGTGGCTTGTAAAGAAGAGCTTTTAGATTCTACAAGCTTTCATAAATTTCGCTATCATAATTAAACTTTGTCCAAGTTTTGTTTAGATACGTAAACTTCAAAAAATACGAGTAAATAAAACAAACTTTCATAAACTGTTCTAATTTCATCACATTTACTTATATTTTATATAGTTCAAAAACAGGAATTTCATAAAAATTCGTTACTACTTTTATAGTATAAACTCAACTTATTAGAAGTTAGCATAGAATTCTTGCTGTAAATTTTTAAAAACTTTACACGATACATACAAACTGATTTAAAAAGCATTGAGATTTGAAAATCACATAAACAATACCACCAATTGACCAATATAAGGGAACTAGGAGTCATAATTACGAAATATGCATACCTCCCAAATTCAACCAATAAGCTTCAGCCAACTCATTCCCATAAATTCCCATACCTCCCAACATAATTCACTGGCGGCCCGTAAATTCTCATACCTCCCAATTTTTTTTTCCTTTTTTCTTTTTAATATTTAAATTAAACAATTTTTAATAACAACATACCATTTCATTAATTAAAATAAAAATACGACATAAAAAAGTCCATTACATGATAATCGAAATTAAAACTATAACTAATAACCATCTAGAAATTACATGGCCAACCATATTTTGCTGCGAGTTGGCGATTTTTGTTCTTTACCCACTCCAACATAATCGGATCTTCGATGTGGTCATGCGGCTCCATGTAGTACTTGAAGTCTTGCCTCTCCTTCTTGTTTTTAGCTTGTTCAATTTGGATGTCCAAAAGTTGTTGTGTCTTCTCCGTGAGATCCGTCATCGTTTTTTTCTTCGCTTCCGCATAAGAGTTGACGGTCTCAACAACACTATCCGCCCTTGACGACATTTCATCAACATTTTTTTCCATTTTCTTGAACGCGTGGGGGTTGAGTCCTCATTCAAATCCGGGATGACATTATTGGGATCGTTGCTATCCGTCTCATAGTTCCCCCCTCGGATGACTTTCTTCGCTTGTCGGAGTGTGTTGAAGATGTCCCGGTAACACATTTTTGTTCTACCCATTTAGCTTCGTTTTTGACCACCAACCATGCCGCTTGGTGAGTAAACGGTTGATGCGTGGTTTTGCAACCTTACAACAGGTTTTACCTCTTGAGGGATCTCAAGAGGCTTACAACCCCACCAGGCAGTGTACCTGACCGATGTAGTATAGTGTAGTGGTAAGTACGGGGGATTGATCGTTCTCCACAGGGAATAGTGTTCGTTAGGTATGAAAAACTACTCTAATTAGGTCTAAGGGTGAAAGAAGATTATTTTTGTATTTTTATAATTTTTATGAAAGCAAATAAAATCTCGGGTTTGAAGGAGTGGGCGGAATTAGTTGCTAGTCAACTAACCCAAATTACTACGAATGCAAATAAAATAAAATGACGAAAATGAAAAGGTTTGGTAAAACTTATATGGAGAGAAATGTGTTTACTTAGATTTCCTTACTCCCTAACTATCTTTTACCGGTTGATTAGTGTGTATTAATTGCGTGGATGACGGGTGTATTCCTTAATACCAATCGTGGGGTGGCGTACGTACTTCCCCAACTCTACAAGCTCCTACTTCACTCATATGTCGAGCCGGCTAAGAAGCTCCTAACATGGGATCACTAGAATTCGCTCATGCATTAAATACAACCATTAAAACCTTAGTACGCATTGGTTCATGTTTCTTAAGACGTTCAAGCAAGTTACCGTATAGGAAGTTAGCCAGTTTTCTTAAGCCTAACATAGATGAACAATCATCCAATACAATTAATAACACACTAATAACCAATAATCAATAGTTAGGTTTCATTAGATCTAAGCAAACACAAGATAAATCTAGCCTAGCATGTTAATTAAAAGACAAGAACAAGATGTAATCAAACAACACATAGACATATTGAATGATTAAATAATCACTTATCTTCAATTAAACATGGGAGATCCAAGGGTATGAAAACCCTTAAAAATGGCAGAAATTCGTCTAGGGTTTCTCCTCCAAAGTTACACACAATAAGTTCCACACTAATGACAAAAAATTGCAAAACTATATAGAGAGTTTAAGGGCTGACGGCGTCACGTTGTAGATCCTGACGCCGTCACCTCGCCGCTTTTAGGGTTCCCGGATGGCCTTCCTGACGCCGTCCCTCTTTAGACCTCCAAAATCCGCTCTGGCTTATCAAAGCTTGACGCCGTCAGAATATGGCTTGACGCCGTCCCTCTTTAGCTTAAACCGTGACGACCTTGATCACTTCAAAGGGTGACGCCGTCAGATTTTTCATGCAAATTCTCTGGCTTATCATGAGTAATTTTCATATCCACCTTTTTCTTGCCAAGCCATGACGCCGTCAAGGGCAATCCCTGACGCCGTCAAAGGTACTTTTCAGCCGATTTTGAGACTTTTTCGTTTTCTTCACTTCTATGCTCCAAAAACGTCCAAAATGCTTCCTTTTTCAGATTTCTTCTCCAAAGTTCCTAAAATGACAAAAGGAACGATTTAGGGCAATATTTGATCAAATAAATACGATTTAGGGCTTAAATGACCCCTTAAAAGCGGTACACTTTTCGCTTCATCAAATACCCTTACACTTGAGATTTGCTTGTCCTCAAGCAAATGCGCTTTTATTCTAATCAAAATACATGTTAGGGGTCATTTAACACTAATATAAATGTAATTACAATAAATAGTCGTTCCACTTTAATCATAATAAGCACGGAGATTACAAACTAGCACCTCACAAGTAGTGTTTAGATACTCACATCTCTCAAGTGTCATCAAAATAAATCTCATAAATGAAAACGGATAATATCTCTCACTACCTGTCATAGCAAATAGATTACCATAGGCTTGGGAAAGGATCGAAAACCTCCTCCACTAGGCGTAAGCACCTAAGATAAACTATCAAAGAGGGCTTTTACATGGGTTATAACGTTAGGTGTAGGGATATGATAAACACGGTTTTGTTGGATAAAGGATATTTTACTGGTGGCGAGTTAAAGATCTTGATCAATTACATGTACTATACAATGTTGCTAAGCCAAGACTCGACTCAATTTAAGCTAATGAAAGAAAATAACAAAAACATAAAATAAAACGGGATGGTAGTCCGTATGTTTTTTCTATTTTTCTTTTTCTCATTTTTTTTTGTATTTTTCTTGATTTTTTTTTTTTTTTCATACACTCTTGCCCTACCATCCAAAATAGTACATCATAGGGGCGTTGCATTCCCCTTACACTTGAACTTTTACATAACTTTACAAATAACTATTCTAATGACTCGAATTAAGATAATTGAAAAACTTGGAGTACTTTTAAAATATTTAGCACATATGGGGGTAATAAATGATGTTCTTCCCCATTACTTCATTACACTAGTACTTTACCCATGAGTCCCAATCGTCCCAAAACAATATGTACAAGGATATGACTCGACTTAGCAACCATGTAATCAACTAGATAATTAACTTGGGTTTAAACAAATGATGTCACAATAATGCACTAAAAATGAGTGCATACAAGGTGGGCTAAGGCGATTTGGGTGTACATTTAAGTGGGGTGTAAACAAATTCTTCCTTTAAGTAAAATGCTTAAAGTTAGAAACGAAAAGATAGGCTCTGAGGGGTGTACTAGGGGTATCGTGTACTAAAAATGAGTACAACGCAAAGGGTGTGGGAGAATTACTTGACCAATGTAGCCAAAGTAATTATAACAAAAACACAGGTGTAAAACAATGGGTTAATCCTAATGCCTCTTATCATGTAGTAAATCTAACTACACGAATGTAGTCTCACTTGTGGCCTCGGAATGGTCCTAACGCAAGTTCTAGAATCTAAGTGCTACCGGTACACACATCATAGCATAAATGCTTTTCCTACCAATTCTAGAGGCGAACCTCACATATTTGGGGGTGGAAAATTTTTTAGTGGTACGGTTTTGTGCTAGTCATATAACTCCTATCCGTGAGATGCTCATTAAGATCAAAGTTTCACTCCTATATGTTGTAAAAAAATTTAAATTTGGCACTAAACTTGCCTTAACAGGTATTTATCTCAGTTTTATTACACATCTACCATTAAACAAACAAAAATCAAGCGTAATTGTATTCTCTAAAGTATCGTATTTTACCCCCCCCCTTACACTTAAGATGAACATTGTCCCCAATGTTCAAATAACAAGATGTAAAAGTAAATAAGGTAAAAGAATGAAATCAAATACTCCCCTGATTCGTTCGGTGGATAAAGAAGTAACATGGTTAGATCTTCTTCCAAGAGAATGTAGAAGCTCCAAGACTAAAGCATCGCCATAAGCTTGATTCCACATACATTTCCTTGTCCAAAATAACCTGATAAACCTGAGAAAACAAACACGAAAACCTGCATAACATCGGCGGGATAAATTCTATATATAAGGATATAATGCTTGTGGAATGATAATTTTGCAGATTCCTGGAGTTTATAAGTTAGAGATTTAATAAAAACTTTTTATGAAAACAAAACTTTCAAAATTTTCAGAAAATTAAAACCTGACGCCGTCAGTTTGTAAGGCCTGATGCCGTCAGAAATGATCTGACAGAATTCTCATGTTAAGTTTCCGGAAAATTTCTGGAAAAACCTATACCTTACTTCCTGGAAATCTTGCAAAATATCATTATGACTCGATACAAGCATTTGACTCTAACAATTACTAGTATGCATGCTCATTTAATATTGTTGTGATTCATGTTCAATCTTGTTCTTGTAAACAAATTTGGATTCCCTTACACTTAACTTTTGCAAAATACCTTTATATGTAGTTAAGACGAAGTTAAAAACAAGATAAAGCATTTTCACAATTTACTTTTGAACATGAATCAATAATAATAAAAATTAAACATACATACGGAAACAAATAAAATCAAACAAACAACTAAATAAACACACAAAGCAAATAAAGCTTGGGTTGCCTCCCAAGAAGCGCTTGTTTTTGTTCGAGTCACGAGCCTGACTCTACCCTTATTTAACGGATAAAGGAGAGGTTTTCCCTACACTTAGGATTAAGTGCGGGTGATAGTAGCGATACACACCAACTCGGTAGGAGTATGCCACGTGAGGAAAGAGTGGTGGATGAATTATATGCTCAAAGATGCGGGATCCTATCATCATAACCTTACTTTGTTCAATTGGGTCAATGGGTGAACTGAAGTTTTCTCCTAGAAAGGGATCATCTTTTATCAACTTCGAGAGACTCCTAGTTGGGAATCCATCTTGACCTAATAAACCCGGTTTAAAACCCATAGTGTTTCTTGTGATCAATCATGAATGGGTGATGTAAGTATGAAAGGTTATGGTTCACTCCTATATTAGCTTCCACTCCACATGGCCTAGAGTCTACTACCTCAATCTTAACATTACCCGGACTACATGGTTTGATGGGTGGATCGGGACCTTTTTTAATTCCTAAATTCACATCTAAAGATGGAAGATTAGGTGACGGTTTTGGTTGAGGCTCCGGTTCATCAAAACTAGGAACTTCCATAGAACTAAAAGAAAGGTTATGACTACAAGTATTCAAACCTACATCCTCTAGTTGTGTTTGGTCCAAGGGTTCTACCTCTATTGGGGTTCCTATAGTCTCTTCTACATCTTCTGGGTAAGTCACGGGTGGTGTGTGTGCCTCAAATGATGGTAGGACTTGTGGGGTACTTTGTAGGTTTGTGTTATTTACCTCATCCTTCCTTGTCTCTATATCAATTATATCCACATCATGTGTTTTAGTAGAATCTAACCCAAACATGTTCCTAAGTATCTCAAATCCTTCTCTAGCCATTTCAAGTTCTAAGTCCGATTCATAAGAATCTTCCCCGATAACATGATTACTATGTTCAATTTGCCTAAAGGATTCATCATGTGTTCCTTGAGATTCAAAGTCATTGATCATAAAACCTAGGTCTTTTTGCTCAATATGCTCATGTTCGGCTAAATCCTCCTCAATTGTTTCCTCAAGTTGTGATGTATACGAACCCATTAATTCATTAAACTTATGGTTCACGGTTAGGAGGCTTTCCTCAAATTTTTTCCAAAGGGTCTTATTAAAAGGAGTTGATCCTAACAATGATTGTTTAATAGAAGCCACACATGCACATAATTCATCAAACCTATCAAACTTTATACCCATCTCCTCTTGTATATATCTAAGATCACTTAAAAATTCATTGGAACAACAGGAAGCAAATCTATCCGTGTAAAGTAATTGTTCCTCTATTGTTAATGATCTAAATGGAATTTCATCCGCCATGGTGACAAATGAAAATGGTTTTACAAACAAAGGGCACAAAGAAAAAGATAGACTAAAGAAATCTAATAAAAAGAAAAATAAAAATCTCACTAGAATAGGAATTTATGAGTAGACCTAATAAAAATAAAATTTCAACCTAAGCAATAACTACTCCCCGGCAACGGCGCCAAAAACTTGATGCGTGGTTTTGCAACCTTACAACAGGTTTTACCTCTCGAGGGATCTCAAGAGGCTTACAACCCCACCAGGCAGTGTACCTGACCGATGTAGTATAGTGTAGTGGTAAGTACGGGGGATTGATCGTTCTCCACAGGGAATAATGTTCGTTAGGTATGAAAAACTACTCTAATTAGGTCTAAGGGTGAAAGAAGATTATTTTTGTATTTTTATAATTTTTATGAAAGCAAATAAAATCTCGGGTTTGAAGGAGTGGGCGGAATTAGTTGCTAGTCAACTAATCCAAATTACTACGAATGCAAATAAAATAAAATGACGAAAATGAAAAGGTTTGGTAAAACTTATATGGAGAGAAATGTGTTTACTTAGATTTCCTTACTCCCTAACTATCTTTTACCGGTTGATTAGTGTGTATTAATTGCGTGGATGACGGGTGTATTCCTTAATACCAATCGTGGGGTGGCGTACGTACTTCCCCAACTCTACAAGCTCCTACTTCACTCCTATGTCGAGCCGGCTAAGAAGCTCCTAACATGGGATCACTAGAATTCGCTCATGCATTAAATACAACCATTAAAACCTTAGTACGCATTGGTTCATGTTTCTTAAGACGTTCAAGCAAGTTACCGTATAGGAAGTTAGCCAGTTTTCTTAAGCCTAACATAGATGAACAATCATCCAATACAATTAATAACACACTAATAACCAATAATCAATAGTTAGGTTTCATTAGATCTAAGCAAACACAAGATAAATCTAGCCTAGCATGTTAATTAAAAGACAAGAACAAGATGTAATCAAACAACACATAGACATATTGAATGATTAAATAATCACTTATCTTCAATTAAACATGGGAGATCCAAGGGTATGAAAACCCTTAAAAATGGCAGAAATTCGTCTAGGGTTTCTCCTCCAAAGTTACACACAATAAGTTCCACACTAATGACAAAAAATTGCAAAACTATATATAGAGTTTAAGGGCTGACGGCGTCACGTTGTAGATCCTGACGCCGTCACCTCGCCGCTTTTAGGGTTCCCGGATGGCCTTCCTGACGCCGTCCCTCTTTAGACCTCCAAAATCCGCTCTGGCTTATCAAAGCTTGACGCCGTCCCTCTTTAATTTAAACCGTGACGACCTTGATCACTTCAAAGGGTGACGCCGTCAGATTTTTCATGCAAAATTCTCTGGCTTATCATGAGTAATTTTCATATCCACCTTTTTCTTGCCAAGCCATGACGCCGTCAAGGGCAATCCCTGACGCCGTCAAAGGTACTTTTCAGCCGATTTTGAGACTTTGTCGTTTTCTTCACTTTTATGCTCCAAAAACGTCCAAAATGCTTCCTTTTCCAGATTTCTTCTCCAAAGTACCTAAAATGACAAAAGGAACGATTTAGGGCAATATTTGATCAAATAAATACGATTTAGGGCTTAAATGACCCCTTAAAAGCGGTACACTTTTCTCTTCATCAACGGTCTTCGCGTTTTCGTGCTATAATCAGTCATAGCGTTTTTTATAACATCCATATCATTATATCCGCTCTCCGTAGACGAGCCTACAAAAAAAAATATAAGTTCGAATGTAAAAAAAAAACAAAAAAAATTTAAGTTCGAATGTAAAAAAAAAAAGAAAAAAAAGAGAGAGAGAACCGAATGAAAAAACAAGAAAAAAAGAACCGAATGAAAAAAAGTAATAAGAGAACCGAATTTAAAAAATACCGATTGGTGGTACAAGCCGTTAAATACACCATGTTTGTGTTCATTGTATTCCACTTTGTGTTTAAAGTATGATGAGTTCGAGTTGTTCCGCCCATGAGTGACCCGAAATGCTCTAAAATCCGTTCCCAAAACTTGTCTCTACGTTGTTCATTCCCGACTACTCTACATGTTGAGATATGAATCCATGCCTTAGCCAAAGCTTCTTCTTCCTCTTGAGTCCAAGGGATTTTATCCGCTCGATTGTAAAACCCCAAAATTTAAAAGCATGCAAAATGACCAAATTACCCCTGAAACTTTAAAATTTATTTAAAGCTTACCTAAAGTGCCAAATTAATTACAAACCTTAAGTAATGAGCTACATATGAAGGGAAATAATTGTGAGACAACATTTTAATATT
This sequence comes from Artemisia tridentata subsp. tridentata, assembly GCA_021014915.2. Taxonomy (NCBI): domain Eukaryota; kingdom Viridiplantae; phylum Streptophyta; class Magnoliopsida; order Asterales; family Asteraceae; genus Artemisia; species Artemisia tridentata. The sequence continues at coordinate 423,550,093 of CP139505.1, forward strand.
TCTACATGTCCAAAATAATTATTGTGACACACAAAATATATTGTATAACCGAAATTATTATTTAAATTAATTATTTGTATATTTTAACTTTTAAAATTAAGATAATTACAATTTAAATATGGAAATAATTACAAATCATCAATCTTTGATTTTGTCAATTATTTAGGCCGGTTCTTTAGCCATCCCCCCCCCCCTCTATTCGGCCATCTTATTTAGTTTCCCTTCTCTCTTTTATTTGCAACCGAATATCAAACAAATCACACACAAAATCCTCCTTGTTTCATACAAATTTCTGGAAGACTTTGGGTATTTTTTTGGTGATAATCAAGGTCTAAGGAAGCTAGGAAAAATAGGCCTTGGTCGTGGTATTGCTTGGTTTGATCGTGGTATATTATTCTTGTGTCGAGTCCATCGAGAGGTAAATAATTTCTACGCCTTCTTCACACGTTATAAAATTCGTTTGCTATTTTTCTCATAATCTTTACATCATATATGATTCGTATAAATTGGCTAAATCAACCCATGCAAGCTTGTTCGATCGTAAGAATTATTAATGCTTAAAATGTACAATAAATCCAAATGTGTTCATACGACTTTTCTGGGCTTTGTACATAATTTTTATGGATTCTATATTGATCTTATAACTCTGGAAAAATGGCTATTCGATTTGTTGAAGCTTGTATAAATCATGGTTAATTTTGTGTATATCAGAATTAGAAAAATAAAAGGAATAAAATAGAAAACCTTATTATACGAATTAGGGTTATGGTTTTGTGGTTAGATCTGAGTAATTAATGCACTTTTAAGTTTGTTTGATGATGTTGTAATGATTGGATTTGATTTGGTTAGGGTTTGATAATTTTAAAGTGGTACCGATTGGAAATAAAAATTATAAGGGTGTGTTTCGTAATTTTTAAAACTCGTGGGATATTTTTGTAAGTCATTTTAGATCTGGGGTAATATGTGAAAAATATAATATGAGGGTGTCTTGTGTCAATTTTGTAATTTAAATGTTATTTGGTAATTATATAATTATTTATATTCGGTTTATAAATTAATTAAAATAGAGGAACTAAAAGTGTAAATTCTGGAAACTTGAGGTTGATTCGTATAATATTTTATATAAAGGGTTTAATGTGTATTTTTGGATATTTAAAGGCTTAATGGGTAATTATGAATAATTTGCAATTCGAATTTGTAAACTTTTATAATTAAGGGACTTGTTTTGTAAATTATGAAACTTGGAGGATATTTCGTACCATATCTTAAATTGAAGGGTAATTCTGTGATTTTGATAAATTAAGGGCTTGATGTGTTAATATAAAAAATGGTAAGGGTTAGATTGTTATTTATGTAATCGTATATATTGGGAACTTATGGATTAAAATGAATAATTTGTGATATTTGCATTTTGGACCTTAACTTTGGGCATAATTACATTTGAAACCCTAAAATATGGAAAGTTGTTATATTTAACCCTAAACTATCATAACTTGCTAAAATGTACCCTAATTCCATAATGATGCTTATTAAATGACTTAACCTAATTACTTTGTGGAATTTGCCTAATTATGGAAATTTACTATTTTTGGAAACTTACTAAATAAGGAAACTTTCTAAAAATGGAAACTTGCTAATTTTGGAAACTTGCTATAAAGGGAAAGTTACTAAAAATGGAAAGCCGAATAAAATAAGAAATCTGATTTGAAGAAGATATTAATAATAAGACAACCATGTATTCGTGTAGATTCGCTGAAGATGGAGTTGTTTTCGATCTTGGTATTTTAGATATGCTTGCACGTGCGGTATAAGGTACAGATATTCTACCCTTTTTCAGTAAGAGTGTTTTCCCTCTCATGACTCATTGATCTTGATTCGTTTAAGATCCCTATGCCATTGCTACGTTCCCTTACACTTGGTTCGTTTGTTTGATTCATTTTGACTTTGATGTTCGATATGACCCTTTTGCTTTGAGCCTCTATAATGATCCGTTTGATATTCGTTCGTTACCTTGGGATATTAGTATTCGTATCACTTGATGCTTCGAAGGTTCATTTGATTTTGGTAACTTGATGTGAAAACCTTTTTAATTATATCATGGAAATGCTTTGAGGAAAACTTATTTTAAAATGATGTTTATGAAATATACCATACCACTTTTATTTGGAATCTTACTAAACTTTTATGAAAATTACTTTTAAAGATACTTTTGTGAAAATAGTTAATAAAGATCATTTTGATGAAACCATTTGATAAAGATTTCTTTAAATGAACCATTTTGATTATGAACCTTTGATCAGTTCGTTTGGATTCGTTTGACTTTGATATTGGAGATGAACCCTTTGCCATGAACCTTTGATATTTGGACTTTGACTTTGATTCGATGACTTAGATTATTTGAACCTTTGCTATTATTTGGACCTTTGACCTTTGACCCTTCAGTTTGATACCCGAGCCAAGTTCGTTTCCTAGCCATGAAGGTAACATGGCCGTGTCATTGATGCACCAGTGGCATGACTCACGTGTGGTGAGTGATTTCTCACACCGTCCCCATATTGTTCGTTGCATGCACATTATATTTATTATGGCCTATATTATTGTTCGGGGGGCGTAGGGTTGCAATCCTAGGTTCGTGTCCGTGTTCGTGGACTTAACATGATTTGATATTATATATTGTTCGGTGACTGATGCTGGGTGCAATCCACGTCTTTCACAAGTTCGGGAGCTAGCTACTCCATTTGAAGAATGAGGACACCCCTCATATTATCTGATTATCTGAGAGGTCTCCCCTCTATATGATTATGAAGGTTTGGTTACTATATTTGATTTGTGTTCGGGCTCGTGGTGGATTACTGACATTTCTTTTCCTTTTCTTACTTTGTACCTTTGTCTATACCTTATGTTATTCCATTGCACTATACCATATATGTTCGTTTCCTTTTGCTTTCGTTTTCGTTTAATATATATCTGTTCACTGGGCTTTTTAAGCTCAGCCGCATTTCTTTTCCTGCGGCAGGTTTAGTAGGGAGCTGGGTATGAGTGAAGAGACTTTTGGACTTAGAAGACTTGATAGTTATTCTGGATTAGAGTTGATTAGAAGATATTATATTTTTAGAATTTGTATTCGCATTTGTAACCTTGTAATTTCAGTATTTCATTTGTAACCTTTGAGATTCTTGTATTACTGTAAATGTATGCTTTGTTTTGATCTGATATGAAACCATTTTTGTGATATCTTTACCCTTGTCGGGTTGGGGTGTTACATCGATTTCTTCAATTTATTTGTCGGAACATCTTGCACTTGTTGAACCTCATCATCTAAAAAAATAAGATCGAATGTAAAGAAAAAAAAAAAACAGTTTGAATGTAAAAAAAAAAAAAAAAAAAAAAAAAAAAAAAAAAAAAAAAAAAAGCCACAACGAATGTAAAAAAAAACCAAAAAAAATTACCGTTAGGAAGTTCTTATGTTTCGGGAACAACTTCATCTCGATAGTTAAGCATCGGATCAAATTCATGCTCCGCCGTTTGATCGATCATGTAGTCCCTTGGTTGCATCGGTGGAGGGTAGTAAGCATGGGGAGTCGATGGTTGAGGGTAGTAACCATGGGGAGTCGGTGGTTGAGGGTAGTAAGCTTGGGGAGTCGGTGGTTGAGGGTAGTAACTTTGGTGACTCGGTGGAGGAACAACTTGACTTCGAACACCTCGGCCTCGACTTTTAGACCGGATGAAACATTTTTTTGTTTTCTTGAATCCATGGAAGAGTTTTTAATTGTTGTGTGTGTTTTAGGTTGAAGTAAGATATTTTTTGGGGTTGAAAATATATATAGGGATTTTTTTTTATATAGCTCAACGTTCACATTTTTTTGAATTTAACTGTGTTCAACGTTCACTTTGACCATTAATAGTATTGCAACGTTCACTTTTTGGGGTTGAAATGAATTTATGCCCACCGGTTTGGCAAGCCGGTGAGCAAAGATTTTTTGCATAAATTTAGAACTGGCGGCGGTGTTACCGCCGGTTTCGTGCATACCGCTGGCCATAAAATGCTCCACTCCGAGTACTCTAAATGCTCCACCAACTTCACTCCAATATTAAAACTTGCATTTAAGGCCACATCTATCCATTGCTCCATATATATATATAACAAGATCAAGCTGTGGTAGATATTTGTTTAGTCTTGTTAAATAAATCAAACTTGGTACATTCTTATTGGGAAGAAAAGGCTTATTTGAAGTTTGAAATTATGTTTTATTTAAGTAAGATGTGGGGTAGGAACAGGCTGAACTATTTTTTGAACACCTTAAATAAGAGGAGGACTAAATATGTAAAAGTTGATGTTCTTACACTTGACAACTCCTTCATCTTCAATCTAATGGTCATTCAACGAATCTCCCGCCAATCTACGAAATCATATTCGCCGGCCAGTCATTCACATGATCCATTTTCAGGCAAGTTATTCAATTTGTGTTTTTAATTTCGTAATGAACTCAATTGCGTATGTATTTAGGAATTACAGGTAATTGGGTATTTTGAATTGGATGTATTTGATTTATAGGGTTAGTGTGATTGATTTCTGCGTTTGTGTATTTATTGTATGATTCGTAAAATGTTTAAAGAAAAAAACAGAGATGTATGATATCGTGTGTTTTTATTGGCTACTTAGTTACAAGTGTTTGAAAATAATTATGAAATCTTGTATTTTATTGAATCTGCAATTTGGTAAAGGCTGGGAAAATAAATAAATAAATAGAAAGACAGATGGTTTGAAAAGGCACATTTGATTTGGGGTAACTTGGCAATAGTTGTAGAGACAAAAAAAAAAAAAAAAAAAAAAATGATAGATGGTTTGAAAAGGCACAAAAGATCAAGGCGCACTTTTTATTTCTAATGGATACAACCATTGCGAACCATACAATAAATACACAAACGCAGATTCAAACCATCTATCCTTCTTGCTTTTTTTTTTTTTTTTTTTTTTTTTTTTTTTTTTTTTTTTTTTTCACAAGATTTGAAACACATCTAACACTATAACCAACAACCAACTTCGAAAAATCTATCCTAATCCATCTCCACAACTTCCAACCACCACACCACAGATTCACACAAACAAAAACATAAATGAAAAATACAAACCAAGTAAAAGGATCTCACTGTGTTAAGTAACAAGATGAAACAATCTTTGTAGATCTTACAAACAATCATCATAGATCTATAAGAAGTTATACTACTTTTTAATATACAAAAGGTATAAAAAAAACAATAACAAATTTGTTATTTTCTTTCTTTCTTTCGGTCAAACAACAACAAATACACCTTACTTGAGACCTTTTAAACAAGATCTTGAAGCCATAACCATGTGTGGTTGTTCGGTTTGTGATGTAAAAAGACGAATGGTGTTTGTTTGGTATGGATATAAGTGCGACTTGATGGAGGTGGGGGTGGTTTGGGGTGGCAGTGGTTGTTGAAGAAGAAGGGTGGCAGTGGTGGCTGTTGGAAGGTGATGGATGGAGGTGGGGTGGTTGGGAATAATGAAGAAGTGTTAAAAAAAAATTAGGCAGTGGTGGTTGTTATAAAGAAGATGGATATATGCAAAATGACACAATTACCTTCCCATGTGCACGTCACATGACCAATTTAACGGTCAAACTAACGGAAAATTTGGTCAAAGGACCAAACCCGTTATGGGTCGCAACCACAGGGAGAAGATCCGTTAAAAAAAGTATAGGGACTAAAAGCGTTAAACTCGATAGACCACAGGGACCATTTTTGAAATTAACTCTTAATTATATATATGTTTAATAAGTTTTATGCATTTGTTTGAAATAAAGAAAATAAAAAAATAAGTAAAAGAATTAATAATATGTGGCTAGAAAAATTAATCAAATAAAATAAAAGAATTTGATTGGTTGGATTCGTTGAAACCCCGCAAAATAGGCTGCATTCAAATTTTTATTCCAAATATCATACCAAAGGTATCCAAATTGCACCCAAACATTAGATTTAACTAACTTTGATTCAAAACTTACCAACACCCTTAAACCAAATGGGCCTTAAGGCCCCGTTTGGTTCGCGGAATGTTTTTGATGAAATTGGAATCTATCAATGGAATTGGAATGTGAAGGAATTGGAATGTTAAATCATTGGAATGTGAAGGATTTAGAATCTTAAGGAATTGGAATTTGCAAAAACTAACGCGTGTTTGGTTGAATGAAAATGAAATTAGAAAAAATAAATTAAAATATTTAAAATTTGATATTAAACTAAAATTGATAAACTGAATAATAATAATAAATAATAATAATAATAATAATAATAATAATAATAATAATAATAATAATAATAATAATAATATTAATATTAATAATAATAATAACAAAATTAAATAGTAATAATAATAATAATAATAATAATAATAATAATAAAAAATAATAATAATAATAATAATAATAATAATAATAATAATAATAATATTAAAATAATAATAATTATTAATAATAACAAAAATAATAGTGATAATAATAATAAAATAATTATGATATTAATAATTATATAAAATTAATTATAATAATAAAAATATTAAAATAATAATAATAAAAAATAATAATAGAAATAATAATAATAATATAATAATAATAATAATAATAATAATAATAATAATAATAATAATAATAATAATAATAATAATAATAATAATAAATAATAATAATAATAATAATAATAATAA